>CM076570.1:633189120-633709523 GCA_034641835.2 Pinus albicaulis
TTGAATTCCTTACCAAATATTTTCTTTGAATTCCTTGCTTTTAAAAGCCAATGATATCCCTTATTGTGTTAATGTTATGTAAATTCCTTGTCCTAGTGCCTCACACTCTACTATTAATGTTTTACCAAAAGTAGGTGCAACTGATGTTGGTGTAGAATACATGGCATCCATTGAAAGAGAGAATGCCAAAGTAGCCTCATCATTCCATATAAATGATATTTTCTTCAAGAGATATGTGAGTGGACTTGAAATGCATGCATAATTATTAACAAATGATCAATAATATCATGTAAGTCTAAAAAATCTTCTAAGAACCTTGATTTTCTTAGGAATAGGTCATTTTGTAATATCTTGCATCTTTTGAGGCTCCAACTTCACTCCTTCCTTTAAAACAATATGAACCAAATACTCGAATTCTTATTTCCCAAAAGCACATTTGGATATTTTTACATAAAAATGATTGTTCTCAATAATTAGTTATATAACTTTTCCACATGTTTAGTGTGGTATTCCCATGATTTATTATAAATATGTGTATTATCAAAGAAAACCAACACAAATTTTATAAGATGGGATCAAAAAAAATTGTTCTTAAGTCGAGCCCGCTGGACTTCAAACAGCGATAAACCATAATTCAAACCAAATTCGCGTTCCAAAATAGCCTGCTGACATCGGCCAATTTTGTGACACGAAAACCAAATGAATTCCGCCCTAATCTTTTTTGGGTTCGAAGTTGGGCTGGCGTACGGAGGGAGAGTTGTGACGCGAATTTCTTATCAAATTCGCCCTAATATTTTTCGAGTCCGGATTTCCACTGCGCGAGCGGCCCAAACAAAGACCCGCTCCAATCAATTTCTGCCACGTGTCCTCAATCAAAACTTGCCCTGCTCCCGGCTGCGGGTGCATTCGATGGCGTTTAAGGCGATGGGACATGATGTGGCGATTTCATATCAATCGCATTAACATTTAACGCTGTTCAATTAAGTTTTCACATCAAATTCGCATTAATTAAGTTTTAACACTATTCAAGATCGGACCTGCACTCCTGTGAGCGATTCCGCATGCTCCAATATGATCCGGCCTTCGGCTCTCATTATTAATGATCAGAGATTTATTATGACGGGCGTCCTTTGATTGCATTGCAGTCGGGTCGACAAAATGGCGTTTCGCTATGGTTTTTCAGACGAGCCGGTTGTTGGATTACACTGCCTACTAACTGTGACGATAAGGAGAAGTGGCCAGCTGAAATGCTACCTAGACCTTGCTGCATATCTGCATTTCTCTCGGTTCTATCTCTGTCTGTCTTCCTCTCTTTCTTGGAATTCTGCTTCTCTGTCTCCTCTTGTGCCCACTGCGCCTGAGACTGCACCCATGGTGCCGAATCATGGAGGAACCACCGGAGGAGTAGTTTGGTTAATTTGTTTTTCTTGCTTAGCAGGCCCACTTAATTGGGCTGCTTTTAGATTATTTTACTGTGCTAGACCTTTGTAATATTTTTGAATTCTGTAAATTAAACGTTCTAGACTGGTTTCCGCGTATGAGGGCAGTCTTCTTAATTTTTTGATTTTTTGATGACAAATTTTCCATGAGTCTGGCCAGGCAATGTTTTTGAATTCAGTGTAATTTTATTTCCAATGTTAATAGATTAACTTTACTTAGAATTCTCACATGATTAGCGTTTTTCTTGATCTGTTCAAGGATTTTGGGTACTTTGATTTGTATTTGGAACAATGGACGTCGATACTATATCTGTTGCTTTACTATTCTACATACTGCTATTTCACTTTCTTATAGATGCCTCGGGCATATTTGGATGCTTTCTCAGATTGTCGATAATCTCCATGTGGACCGTTACTGGATTTTATATCATGTCCTTGTATGTGACATGGGGTATTTTTTTATCATTTTCTGGGGTGGGACTTCCACTTTTCTGGATGGATATTTGGGTTCCAATCTTCAGATGTGAAAATGTAATGAATTCATGGACTGTTTTACTTCATATAATATATTCAAAACTGCGTTTTTTCTCTTGTGAAAAAAAAATGATTAATGTTTATCACTCTGCCTTCAAAACTAGCGATGCTGGTCTATGTTGCTGGTTTATTGATGTGGTTTGATGGTATTTTTATATTTTGGACATATCACACTCCTCACATGATTAGCGTTTTTCTCTGTTCAAGGATTTTGGGTACTTTAATTTGTATTTGGAACAATGGACGTCGGTACTCTATCTGTTGCTTTACTATTCTACATACTGCTATTTCACTTTCTTATAGATGCCTCTGGCATATTTGGATGCTTTCTCAGATTGTCGATAATCTCCATGTGGACCGTTACTGGGTTTTATATCAAGTCCCTGTATGTGACATGGGGTATTTTTCTATCACTGTCAGGGGTGGGACTTCCACTTTTCTGGATGGATATTTGGGTTCCAATCTTCAGATGTGAAAATGTAATAACTTCATGGACTGTTTTACTTCATATAATATATTTAAAACAACGTTTTTTCTCTTGTGAAAAAAAAATGATTAATGTTTATCACTCTGCCTTCAAAACTAGCGATGCTGGTTTATTGATATGGTCTGATGGTCTTTTTATATTTTGGACATATCACACTCCTCACATGATTAGCGTTTTTCTCTGTTCAAGGATTTTGGGTACTTTACTTTGTATTTGGAACAATGGACGTCGGTACTCTATCTGTTGCTTTACTATTCTACATACTGCTATTTCACTTTCTTATAGATGCCTCGGGCATATTTGGATGCTTTCTCAGATTTGTCGATAATCTCCATGTGGACCATTACCGGGTTTTATATCATGTCCCTGTATGTGACATGGGGTATTTTTCTATCATTGTCTGGGGTGGGACTTCCACTTTTCTGGATGGATATTTGGGTTCCAATCTTCAGATGTGAAAATGTAATGACTTCATGGACTGTTTTACTTCATATAATATATTCAAAACAACGTTTTTCCTCTTTTAAAATTTCATATATATATATATATATATTTTTTTTTTCAATTGAACCCGCCGTCGGAATACCGACGCCTTGTAAGCGTCGGAATTGCAACAGCTTTAAAACGTCGGAAGAGCGATAGCATAAAAACGTTGGAACACATTTCGTCGGAATTGCGACATATTACAAACGTCGGAAGCGCGACGTTAAAAACGTCGGACCACATTTCGTCGGAATTGCGACAGATTACAAACGTGGGAAGAGCGACGTTAAAAATGTCGGACCACATTGCGTCGAAATTGCGAACGTTTAGAAACGTCGGAAGAGCGACGTTAAAAACGTCAGACCACATTTCGTCGGAAGTGCAACAGCTTACAAACGTCAGAACCGCGACGGTTTGGGAGACGTCGGAAGGGTGACGCCTGTTCGGAAGCGACGGAAGAAGTGTCGATAGTGCGAAACTTTTTAATTGTGTCGGAACTGCGACAGCATGAGAAACCACGTTTTGCCCGCCCTCAAACTGTCGCTCTTGCGACGACTATGTGTCGGAATAGCGATGAATTGGCCGTCGGAATTTCTGCCAAATTTTGTAGTGGAATTCTTCAGTGTATTCTTTTACAGTCATCCCCTTTTGTTTTAAATTCTGTACCTGCCTGTACATAGCAATCTGGTAGTCTTTGGGCAAGAATTTACCCTTCAATTTAGCCTCCATCCTGGTCCATTTGTTTTATAGGTTGCTTGTTCAACCTCTTCCTCTCTGCTTGGACACTATCTCACCACAAGGATGCGTGTCCTTTCAACCTGGTGGCAGTGAATTTAAATCTTTTCTCTTCGCTAATCTCCTCATAGTCAAAATACTTATTTAGCTCACTGAGCCAATCCAGCAGTACCTCTGCTGATAAACTTCCATCATAAGTCAAAAGCTCATGCTTTGGCTTACTATTTGATAGTAAAACTGACCTCAACATTCTGAGTTCAGGTCCTTCTCCATCTGATCCATCTGTTGTCTCTGCAGCTTCCTCATCACTATCATCTCCTCCCTCAGGATATCTTCTTCTTCCTGCTTCTACTGCCACCAAACGGGCGTTCAATAGCGAATCTCTTCTCGTAATCCTTCATCTACTACTCTTCGAATGGCTCTCCCATGACCTCGCCGACCAACTTCCATTTCTTCTAACACACAACCTGGCTCTGATACCAAAAATTGATGGGGCCCAGCCCTCCTTAAAACCTGCCCTCAATTAATAATTCGACTGTTGATTATATCATAAGATAAGATCCAAATTTTATTGATTTTGTAATAGTTGTGTTTTAATTAGAACTCGTCCTTGTGAAAGGGAATGAAATGGACATCTGTCCCATCCTCGAGAACTGTTCTCCCGCACTATCACTAACCCTAACACTATTTGACTGGTATTACTTTCATTGTTGTTCGGTGTTTGCGAGGGCTTCTTTGTGAGGTAATGGTTCAGCTCTGTCCTCCCTTGTGACTATTTTCTAGAGCCCTCCACTATGGCTCTATACCACTCTGTGGTCTCCGTCGATAAGGCAGTTCTATTAGCTCTTCTCGCTCTGTCTCTGTGGGCAAGGGTTTTTCCTGGTTCTTCGTGGTCTTCAATAAGGCTTCTGCAACATGGCGGTTTATGGGTGTTGTTTCTTATTTATAACTTTTTTTATGTGTTTCATTTCGGCATTTACTTAACCTTCGCTCTCAAAATGATTTGTTGTTTAACTGACTGTTGTCTACACTTTCAAGTCGAATTCGTCAAGGGTTTTAGTGTCTGCCTCCATTCATCGGCTTCACGATGGTAAGTCATCCATCCTTGTTTTAATTTCTCGGCTTTCTTTCTGAGTTACTAAAGGTCATTGCTCCTTGTGAGCAGATCCCTTGTCGGCTGGCGAGCGAAACTCCTCCTCCGTTCATCGTTTCTCTTTTGGGTAAGTTGAGTTCTGCAAACCCTCTCTGTTTCTTTTCTTCTGATTGAGATACTCTGTTTAATTCATGCCAGGACTTAACTCTTGAATTTTTGTTCTCCTTGCAGGTGGTTACAGTTCCCCAACCATGGTTCTTCGCCTTCTCAATTATTGACCCCAAATGGGTAGGGTCTTTCCCTTTATTCGCCTCTGGTGGTTTTGGAATTTGTTTCGTTAGTGGGTCTTGGATCCCATGCTTCATTGTACTGCTATGAACTTCACCATTTTCGGTCTGCTATATATGTCTCCTTCTTGGAAAATAGACTAGGGTGTATATGCAGTTACACGATCAATTTTCACTTCGGTTCTTTTTCTTTTTTTTCGTTGGTTCGCTATCTAGACATTCACAGTTAATAGAATGCTGTCTATGTAGGGTTTCGAACCCGGTCCCTAAATTTGATATGCAATATATTTTTTATAGTCTTTTGAGACTTGTAAATAGAAAATGATTGATTTTATAAACATTGAGAATTTAAAATCTGTTGTTGTAAAAATGGTGAATACCTGTGAAGGTTTGTGCACCTACTAGTGTGTGAATGTCGGTGTATTTCCTAATTTGTAGAACTCTCCGGTTAGATGAATTCTTCAATTTGTCAAATTCTGTAATCGCTCCAATTCCTGTAGAAACAAATTAATTCTACCAGATTTTTATATATTCGTGCATGTGTTTAGTTTACAATGTAATATGGAATGAACAACAAATAGAGAAAAACAAAAAAAACAAAAATAGTGTTTGGCCGCAGATAATTCTCAGATGGTTTTTTTAGGAAAAAATCTCCTGAATGTTTTTTTTTTTATTGCTTCCTCTTTTCTGCTATGATGGAAGATCAACCCTCCAAACATATTATCATCTTCTTTGTATAATACTTGTTGAACATTTGTTTTTTTTCTTGAAACTGTTAACAATTTCAAGTAGTTACATTTGATAATTGTCCATTTCTGTTCACTAGAATTTTGACTTAAGTAAAAATAGTAACTAAAAAGGAGTTAAAGTGCAAAAACATAATCTCTGTTCTTAAGTCCTATATGCTAGAACTTTAAAGAAAAATAATTAAAACCAACTCAGGTACAATGACCTATAAACCTATGAGACAAAATGCTGTTATTTTCGTTCACCCTGAACTAGATGCTCCTGCATCAACTTGAGGTAAAGAATTTTTCCTAATATTTTGGTCATCAATGACAAATTAATGCCTCGAGATGATTACAACAAAAAGATCAGAGAATATGCCAAGGAACAAGTTGAAAAATCAGGAAGTGGACAAGGCATTCCAATAGGCAAAGTCCTACTTAGAAGTTTTGAGGACTTATTCTATTTACAACATGAGATTAAACACTTGTTTGTCATCAAACCAAATTTCTCCAGGTACATAGAAGAAGATGAAAATTTCAGAAAGTTGAAGAAAATACAAATTCCAAGTGATGAAGTTTGGAAGTCATTAACAGATTTACTGTAAAAGGTAAAAAGGCAGAAAGTTAATAGTGAAAACAGTTTGCTGAAATTTGTAGTCAAACAGATTTTTACAGCAGTAAAGATCTTTTACAGAGTTTAAAGAGTATCAAAGGTTAAAGAGAATCAGTGAAAGAGTATCAGTTAAATCAGATCAGATTTCTAAACAGACTTGAAATATCTAAAGCTAGCTAGAAAGACAACAAGGCATCTAGCTGCTTCTTATCCTCAATCAATTTCTATTTCTTTTGGATAGATAGGACAGTTTTCTGATTTGTTAAGCAGTTGTCTCTATTATTGTTGTAAAGATATTTTGTTTCCCTTAGATAATTCCTAGAAGCATTCTAGGATATTCTATAAACAATTATGTATAAATACTTCATCTTTATAAGTATTATTGTCAAATAAATTGCTGAAGATTTCTATAGTCATTTCTGTGGACTTAAAGGTTTTTTGTGTTTCAAATTTTGAGTAGCAGAATGGATATCAACTAGCATCATATTTCAGGATTCATGTGATGAGCTATTTGGAGTGAAGTATGTTCTAAATTTGTCATTGTTATATTTCTTTGTTACATGCAGTCCATTATGTGTTCTAAATTTGAATGAATGAATAGGAGGATTACTTCAGGATTTGTTAAAAGCACCCTGTCTTAACTATTTGTCATTTCTATGTTTTCATCTTATTTCTAGTGTAGGGAACCCTTAGTTTTTCCCTCTCTCGTTTGACCTTTGCCTACTACTTCCATTTTCCGGATCAAATAACCCTTCATTTCTCTTTATCCCGATCATACCATCTCACAAAACAACTTTCCAGGATCTCCAAGGGTTATCTATCTTGCCCTGAATTTTTTTGACTTTTTGACCTTGATCCCAGCTCTGTCTACTTGAATTTTGACTCCTCAGGCCAATGGACAAATAGATTTCCCACTATCCATCTCTTCAAGTGATTTTTCCCACCAAACCAATCAAAACAAAACCAGTTGCACAATCATAACTAGCCTAATATTAAAAAAAAAACAAAACAAAAAAAAGTTAAATTTTATAGAGAGAGCCCTCTCTGAACCCTAGGAAGGCTAGATCCTAGAGTTTAAAAGTTGGTCTGTGGTTACCTCTAGGTTTCTCAACTAAAAACCAAAAATCTCACAACTAGAGAATTACTAGAGTGATAACAGTGAGGATGGAGGTGAAGATAATGGTGGTGTCAAAGGTGGTTTTTCACCATTCCCATTACCTTTTGGAGGCTTTTCTCCATCTTCTCCATCTCCTTTTGAAGACTTATCTCCCTGAGGATTGGAGCTCTCACCTTGTAATCTTGTGTTTTTCTCCTCATAGAGGAATTTCACCATTTTTGTCATATCAAGGAATTCTTTCCTAAAGGATTTCTCATCTTCTGACATATTATAAGGCTCTCCTTCATGTGACAGACTTGTTGAAGCTTTAACTGCAATTTGAGGTATAATTTGTGGTGTATATTGTGGCAAAATTTCTCTCCTTGTCCTTGTCGTAACTTGAGGACTTGCAACCACAAGCTTTGATTCTCCTCTCTTGAGCTTCAACCGTGTAAGCATCACATGCAATTTCTAACAATTAAACCCTGAGCACAGTAACAAAGAAAACCTATCCTCTTTATGCTCTCAAAAAGGCCAAAAATTGAAGAAGTTATGATCTCCACAAGTTTTCCAGCAATTCGTCCTACAATTTCGACTTGCATGCAAACCGCCCTACAATTTTGCACCAAAAAGGGATAACTAGCGACTTTTATTCTAACAACCGATGCAAATTGTGGAACCGTTAATTTTCATAATGCGGACTATAGACCAATTTTTTATTATTAACACGCGGCCAAATTATTTTAATATAAAAAATTTGGGGTGGGGGGGGGGGCGCTAAGCCCTGGCCCCTGGTCTCGCCCCTTATTTTTGTGGACGCAGTGACTAGGGTTGGGGATAGCCTCGGCCCACCCACAAATGTGCCAACGCACAACATTTATATAGACCTTTGAAACATATATGGTTAAGTCTCATCGCATGGCACGTTGGTAGAGCGACAGTCTTGCCACTCAGAGGTGTTGTGTTTAATTCCGCTGGAGTGCTATCTGCCCATAACCAAAGTTTCAGTTGGCCGCCAAGGTGCCACATGGCGACCTTTGGTTGGCCCACAAGGCATTCCTTGGTTAGTTGAACCATCAACCAATGAGATCGCTTCATATCAAACCAACTGGAACATGAAAAGTGACTCATTGTGATTAGCCAAAAAGGTCCAGTCAATCGTACACATTCAGGGTCCAGTCAGCAGTATGGACTGCTAAATCGACAACCCTATACATCCAACAAAAAAAAAAAAATAGTTGTTTCCAAAAATGGATAGAACACAATTGCAAGAGAATATAGAGTCGGTTCTTTGCAAAACGAGTTTCGTCATATTCAGAATGACGAGATCTACGCAAGTGAAAACATTTCATTCCATTCCGAGAACTTTGAATTTGAGCATAAAATTGATCCAGTGAATCAACTTTGGGTGTCAACCAATAATTAGGCTGAATACATGTGGCATTGTGGCAAGAATTGGAATTAGTATCAGACAATAAAATTCGACATCTAAAGGTTTTTGGGGACTCCAAGGTCATCATTAAACTAGTGATTAAGTGTCACAAGAAAGAAGATCCGTGGCTCCCTCTGGTCTTACATAAGATCAAATTGTTGTAGGTTTTAACCCTTTACATAAGTTACCTTCAAACGAATTATTATAACATAAAATAAACAAATATACACAGATGTTTTCCCCTAGATCTCAAAACCGAGACTACCATCTTGATTTTTCATTATGTTCCTTTCAATGTTACAATGCATATATATGCATGTTGAAGCATTCATAAAACCCAATCCATTAACCCTGGATTAGTACATAATTGTAGTTCCCTTAACCGAATCTACAAAATACCATGGTAATAAAACCATCATGAAAAAATCCATGTTCAAAACCCATGCACAAATCCATAGGTAGGTTCTCCCACCTAATATAGGGTCCAAAAAATATTACCAAAGCATTTCCCCAAACGCCTTGCAGGGGGGCTACCGCCCCCCCCTGTCACCCCCTGTTGCAGCTAGTGCAACAAATAGGAGACGCTTTACCCCTTGCGTGTGTGACTAGTCATGGAAATAATATAACACACACCCAAAATTTTTTCACTTGTTTTTTTTCTTTTACACGTAGGGGTTCAATGAGAACTTATTCATTGGTCCAGCTCTGCAATGCCCATTGATTCTCTACACCAAGAAAACTTCTCAGTGCTCACATATTTTTTTGAATGCACCTCCAAAATTCTTCAAAGTGTCCACCTTTACCAGAAACACACTTTTGTCTTGAACCATATCCCTCACAAAGTGATACTGAACCTCAATGTGCTTTGCCTTTGAATGATAAGCATGGCTATTTTCCAAAAAAATTTCACTTTTGCTATCACAATCTATCCTTATACTCATTGTATCAACCCATACTTGAACACAATATCTGTAACCAAACTGCTTCCTTACTTGAATGAGTGGCTTCCGTGTATTCAACCTTTGTAGTTTAAAGAGCCACTACATACTGTCTTTTCCTCATTCAACTGACTACTCCTCCAAATAGGTTATACACATACCCACTTGTAGATATTCTCTGATCTATATCTCGAGCCCAATATGAATAAACAAATCCATGGATGTCCAAAAATTTGTCCAATATTGGTATTCCTTGGTAGCACAAACCACAACCACTAATGTCATGCAAATACCTGAAAAATTGTTTCACTATTGTCCAATTCTCCTTCCCTAGTTTTGACATAAACCTGCTCAATACTGCCACTGCATGTGAAATGTCTAGTCTAGTATAGACCATTGCATACATTAGGCTACCAACTGCACTTGCATATGGAACACACAATATGTCCTTTTCCTCTTCTTGTGTCTTGGGACATTGTTCAGCATATAAATTTACACCTATAGGAATAGGAACCTTCACCGGTTTACTATCCTGCATATTAAACCTCTATATTATTGTCTTGACATACTTCCTCTGGCTTAACCATAACTTCCTCTTTACCTGATCTCATTTAATTTCCATGCCCAAAATATAGTTTGTAGCACCAATATCCTTCATGTCGAACTTGAAGGACAATTGGGTCTTCAAATCCTGGATAATTTCTTTGTCATTTCCAGTCAGCAACATATCATCCACATACAAGACCAAATAAATAACTCGGTCACCAATTAATTTAAAATACACACATTAATATTCTTAGCTTATAGTGAAGCCAAATCCTCGTATATATGTATCAAATTTCTAATACCACATCCTTGCTGACTGTTTTAACCCATATAGAGACTTTTTTAATATGTATACCAGTTCTTTCTTACCCTTCACCGCAAAGCCTTCGGGTTGCTTCATGTATATCTCTTCTTCCAGATCCTCATGAAGAAATTTTTTCTTCACATCCATCTGTTCTACTTCAAAACAAAAAGAAGAAACAAAAAAAAAAGTAATCTAATAGAATTTGCCTTGGCAATAAGATAAAAATATCACCAAAACCAATTCCTGACACCTGGGAATAACCTTTTGCTACCAACCGAGATTTGTACTTATCCACCTTTCCTTCTCCATTCGTCTTCTTCTTAAACACCCATTTTATGCCAATGGGTTTCCTTCCAGCCGGAAACTCCACCAAATCCCAAGCCTCATTTTTGTCCAAATATGTCATTTCATCAATCATGGCCTCCCAGTCCATACCAGTCCATACCACATGTGGAGTATTCTCCTCCAATGTTGATGAAGATGATCTATTAACCAGGTAACATGTAGTCTCCACCGCCTCTGCCTAGAATTCTTGTCCTAACGCGACACTGTTGAGCATGCTTATTTCCTTTTCGATCAACGTCCTATCCATTCTTTCGGTAAATCTGTTTTGTTGAGGTGTGTATGGAGTATTCTCCTGTCATGCTATACCAAACTTCTTACAGAACCATTCAAATTCCTTCTTGTAGAACTCACCACCATTATATGTCCTCGGCACCTTTATCTTCTTTTTCTGGTTTTCCACTGGAGCCTTAAATTTTGTAAACGTTTCAAAGACTTCAGATTTCTTCCTGAGGAAATATATCCATGTATTCGTTGAGAAATTATCTATAAATTATATATAGTACACAGAATTACCCATTGATGGAACCGACAAAGGTCCAAACTGATCAAGAGATCATGTGTTTTGATCAAAATTGAAAGTGCTCAAAACTGTACCGAACCTGAGAAACTGGAAAGGTCTCATCGTTGTGATTCCGACGCCACAGACGGTTTGAAAAACGGATGTCAGTTGAGGAAGATATCGCATTCTATTTGTTTTCCCAAACAAATAATTTTTTTGTGATTGGGATGCCTAGTCAGCATACATGTACATTTAGCAGGTGGCATATTCTGGGGAATATTCCCTTTTCTCACATCTAATTGGATCGTGCCACGTGGCTAATTTTGAGCCATTGATTTGGTTGTAAAATACAAGGAAAAGACCCTCTAGTGGATTTTTTTGAGGAACCCCTTATAAAAATACCCCAGACATTTGTTTCTAGCGAAATTTCCTATAGGAGGTTGGCGGGCAGAGGTTTTTGCGAATGTATTCTGTTCGGTGCTCTTATCACCGTAAAACACACCGGTGCATTAAACACGAGAAAGCACTGGTGCGGTTAAAAAATTGGCACACCAGACACTATGCACTCCATACACACCTGCCCAGTGCATTGTATTTCCATAGAGCACCGATACTTCACATAACTTGCGCACCGGCACCTCATAAAAAACGCGTGAAAACTGAAACCGCCCAGGTCACCCTTAAACGCACCGGTTCGGCAACGCACCGAGCCACCCAAAAATCCTCGCACACTGGCACAACGTTAAATAAATAAAAAATTATGGCAAAAAAACCGCACAAAACATAGGCACACCGATAATCATGCACTCCTAACACACCCGCACTGTGCGTCATATTCCTGTACAATACCAGTTCCTTACATCTCTACCACACCGGTGCTTCCGAAAATGTGTGCTAAAACAGATATGCCCAGTGTGGAATAAATCAACCGCACGGGGGCGCCCATAAACCCGGCACACTAGCAGATGGTTAAATAAAAAAAATTACGGCAAAAAAACCGCACAAAACATTGGCACACCGGAAACCGTGTGCTCCGTACACACCGCACCAGTGCATTTAATTACAGAACAGCACTAGGGCGTGTCAACGCGTCAGCCTCGATGCCTCATAAAAAATGCGTGGAACAGAAATCGCCCCGGGCAGAATGACAGAAACGCACCGAGATCCCCATAAACGTCGTGCACCAGAAAAGGGTTAAACAAAAAAAAATTGCGACCAAAAACTGCACAAATCATTGGCTCACCAGACACCGTTCTCGGTGCGTCATATTATTGTAGAGCACCAGTGCATTATAGATACGCCTCCCCGGTGCTTCATAAAAGCGCGCAAAAATATAAACGGCCCGGGGCGACATACAGTAAATGCACCGATACGCCAGTAAAATCCCTGCGCACCAGAAGAGGGTTAAATAAAAAAAAAATTCAGCCAAAAAACCGAATTTTTCACTTTTTTCAGTGCTACAGAGCTCTCAAGCACCAGTGCAAGTTATCCTTGTTTGAGCCGCCCTGACATCCATGCTTCCATTGCACTTATTGAACGCACTGCTGCTGTGCATTGCCACCAATCTCTAGCTTGAATTTTATAAAACAGTGGACAAATTTTATTTTGCAAATTATACAGCCAATATGCCTCATCGACGAGTAAATGTATAGGTATTTTTATTGTTTTTCCATAATTAAACCTTTTAGCAAATTAGAATTTCAAAAAAACTTAAAATTAACCATTAAAAAAAAAAAAAATTGTCGCGTGGTGTGCTCGAGCCGTTCGGCTCGCACCAGTTAGCGGTGTTGCCTTTAAATTTATAGGCCGCACCGCAATCAGTGCTAACGGTATCCGCACCGGTTATGGGGTGGTACCGCCAGACACACCATGTTATTTAAAAAAAATTAAAAACTGTGGTGTGATCGTTTACCAAGCCGCATCGTTGACAATGTGGTATCGCGGCAACACGGTGAGTTAACGGACATATCCACCCCGGGGCGTGTAATGTGGTCAAAGCACTGCATACCACAATTCAACATTGTCAACGGTTCGGCCTGGTAAATCGGTGCTAAGGGTATCCGCATCGGTTCCGGGGCGGTACCAAAGGTGCACCGTGTTATGTTAACTTTCCTTATAAAGAGCAATGTGGTCGGTTAGCTGGCTGCACCGTTGACCCAGTTGAATAGTGGTGATGCAGTGCGTTGACTGATATAATCGCCTCGGGACGACTATTTTTGTCAGCGCACGGCTTACCGTATTTGGCCTGCGTCAACGGTGTGGCCTTTTACAATACCGCACCGACGACTATGTACGGTGGCAGGATGGTGGTACGTTGACTTAGATATACGCCCCGGGGCATATAGTGTAGTCAGTGCACCGCTCTCCTGACACCACACGTAGTGAACGGTGCGCTAAAAACATTTTCTGGAGCACCGCCCCAGGTGCGCTGAATATCATTAGGGGCACCGTATTTGGTGCGCTCCGTTGAAAGACACACCAGGACCGATGTGCGACTGTGTTTTTGGCGCACCGACTGTTGTTTTAATTATTTTTCAGAAAATATTTATATACGTATATCTCTAAATACATGTGTTATTTAATAAAAAAATTGTGTTTAATATGTCGATCACTCAGAGACGTGAAAGGAGAGAAGAGGGGCAAGCACAACAATAACAGGTGGAACAATATAACATGGTTCGCTTGTGGGAGGCAAGAAAGAGGGAGATAGATGTGTACCCTCTCCCTATTACAGTAGTGATGCAGGGGCTCCTAAGGGAGGTAGGCCTCCTCAAGTTCTTTGAGGAGGCTACTTCCCTAAAGTCCCATAGTTTGTTTTTGAGACATCTTATTTGAAGGTGGAATGCCCAGCGAAAGGCTTTCCAGGTTGGTATCAACCAGTGGTACATGCCCACTGAGGAGAATGTATATTTTATTACAGGTCTATCGAGGAGAGGGGTGAATTTTCCCTCGTTCCCCGAGGTTCCAGTTGGCTATGTGGTAGGGAGTCAGTTAGTTTACTCCCAGAGATACATTGGAGCACATTTAGTATCTCCTGCAGATTTTTTAGTCGCTGGAGGGCAATTACGTATTAGTGCGTTTGGTTGTGAGGAGGTCTAGTGTCTCTCACTTATCATTTTGACCATTTCGCACAACACCAGTGACAGGCAACGCATTAGTTGCTCGATTTTATATTACATTGATTCTTTACTACAGCAGCGACGACTTGTCAGGTGGTCTGCCATTTTTTTTGCGGTAGCTCTGTACATCATTAGATACATGTCATGCTCATGCACAAGGGAGGGTCAAATTCCCTTTTGCTTCAGAGATTTTTTGTTTATTTTTTGAGAGGTTTCCAGAGATGAGACCTATTTTTCTTCGGTAGCCTCGTAGGTCAGTTACTGAGGCACATATGCACATGTGGGGGCAGATGATGCCCAAGAGGGAGGAGAGTCTTTTTCCAGTGAGGATATCAGATGATGCACTGGAATTGCTAGCCAGTGTTGATGAGAATCCCTTAATTATGGTCCCCTTTCCTTATGTGGGGTTGGATTGGCGAGGGTGTGCCTTCATCCTCTTCACTGCTAATGAGCTGCCAGATGATAGAGGTAATATTACTATTTTATTTAAATTTATTCTAACATGTTCTTTAACTTGTTTTTATTAAATTGTTTAATGAAATTGTCTAATTATTGTTGTGTACTTGTATATATTTTGCAGACATTGGCTCTTTTGATGGCGAGGAGATGCCACCACCACCACCTGATCCAGGTGTGGATCCTGATGATCACGATGAGGGCATACCAGATGCCGAGGATGATCATTAGGAGGCCATTGCAAATCATAGACTTGCTCCTGCTGGTGCGTGGTCTACTTGGTGATCATGCTAGATACAGAATGGAGTTGGCTGACCAAATCATTTCAATGATTGTTGAGGCGGGCATGAGGCCCGCTCATTACAGAGACATAGAGGCCAATGATAGGTGTTATGCAACTCTTGATAAGAACTTCCAACGTTTTGGAGCAGTTTGAATATTTTGTGCATCTGAACTCGATGTTGAATCTGCATGAACCTGCAAATTTGTATACATTATAAATTTAATTAAGTTGTGCATGATTTACTGCATGGATAAAAAACATAAATTCAATTAGATAGTGGAAAAATAAAACAAATCTAAAGTAAATATTATGTCTCCAGATGGATAGGAAGAACTCCGCGATGGACTTTGAGAAATATTATGGAACGAGCTGGATTTTGAAGAATTGTTCATTCCATATAATATATGATATTTTCTCCCTGCATTTGAGAAAAACAACAATAAATTTTGGTGCACTAACCTAAATGTAATTTCGATGCATAATGTACAGATAACCGCACTGGTGCATTTTTGGTATTGCGCACCGGTGCCGTCTTATAACCTAACGCCCCGGTGCATTTCGATTAAAGGATGCACCGGTAAACGAATAACCACAAATAAAAAAGCGCAACCCTATTTTCTTTAAGTGAAAAAAAAGCGGTAAATTGAAAAATGGGTGGCAAAATATTTTTGAAAATCTAATTTCATAAAACATTTCTTTATATACTAAACACTTTTCATTATGTCACTATTTTTGAAAAAAAATTCAGTCAGAGATTTGCAGGATACATACCTGGAGAAAATAGAGCACAAGAGCACTGTGGAGCAGGGAAATACATTCGAACAGAAGTATTCAGACAATCAGAATTCCAAACCTCTGGTGATTCAAACCTTGTACCATATAATTTCAAACGATGTGAGTAAAGTTTATTGTTTTCTTGTACTGTTTTCTACAGTTTTTTTAATGCAATAAAAGAAAAAGTCAAAGTCTATTGTTTTTTTAAACTTTTTTTTGTAGTTTTTTTATGAAGTAAAATAACAAAATCAAAGTTTATTGTTTTTTTTACTTTTTTTTTTTCTGCAGTTTTTTTAACCTTTTCTACAGTTTTCAGAAACAAAATAAAAAAAGAAATCTATTTTTAGAAACAAAACCCTAGATTCTTTCTGTTTCTGAATTAGGGCTTTTCAATTTAGATTTATAGGGTTTGTATAGTCATAAGACATCCAACCCATGGGACGAATTTCATAGTCGGATCCCAATCCATGTTGGCCCTTGCATCAATCTAAAAAAAAAAACAGATTTTTTTTCGTCAGTGCACGCGACATAACATAGTGCACCGGTGCACTCTGTTATATTAGCACACCGCGAAAGTACAATGACAAAAAATAACAAAACAAAATATGTTTTTATCAGTTCACCATGTGTAACATACAACACCGGTGCCCTATTAAATTATGGCGCACCGCAAACATGTTGTTTTACCAAAAAACCATTCTAGAAACAAACCCTAAATTTATTTATTTATTTATTTTTTCCCTTTCTTCTCCCTCTTTCTGTGATTTCAGAATTAGTGCTTTTCAATTTATATTTATAGGGTTTGTATTGCTAAATATAAGCCTAATACATCCAACCCACAGGAGGACCTACATAGTCGGATCCCAATCCATGTCTGCCCTTGCGTAAATTAAAAATAAAAAATAAAAATTTATCGGTGCACCCTATGTACCTGAGCACACTGGTGCGCTCTATTATCCCAGCACATTGTGCAAGTACTGATCAAAAAATTATGTCAGTGCGCCATTTGTAAAATATGTAGATGGTGCGCTATTTCATTATGGCGCACCGCGAACGTTCTATTTCGAAAAAAAAAAAAAAAAAACCTTAAAATTTTTAGAAAAATACAAACCGTACATTCTTTTTGTTTATGTCCTTTCTTCTTCCTCTCTCTGTGATTTCTTAATTAGGGCTTTTCAATTTAGATTTATAGGGTTTGTATTGCTAAATATAGACCTGATACATCCAACCGACGGGATGATTAGCATAGTCGGATCCCAATCCATGTGGGCCCTTGCATGAATTTAAAAAAAAAAAGAAGATTTTTTTAATCAGTGCGCCTTGCGTAAAATAGCGGACCTGTGCTCTGTATTTTCCAAGCGCACCCCATAAGTAATGTTATAAAAAATTAATAAGCGATTTTTTTTTTTTATCGGTGCATGATATGTAAAATATGGCACCGATTTATGCTACAAAAATTAACACTCAATGTTTTTTATTATTTTATCATGGTTAACCAGTGCAGTGATTGACACGTAATGCACCGGTGCTCCTTGTTGACATAGAGCACTGTACGATCTATTATACTGTTTGTGCGGTGCGTTTGGAAGACAGTCGCACACCAGCGTCGGTGCGTACAACATGAATGGCGCAGCGGTGTCTTGAGTTTTTTTTTTATTTCAAAAGTTGACAATTTATTTATAAATATATTAATGAATGATATGGTACATGTTTGAGATTGATAAAGAAAATTTTGACAAGATATCAAGTAACAAAAATACTGATAACACATCAAGAAAAGAAAAAAAGACAAGTTCTTTGTAAATTTTTTACAAAAAATATTATTTTTGAACTATATGTAAGTTTAACTAATATGTATGGTTTACTGTGTATCATGCAGAGCCACAAAATGACGAACCTCGATAATATTATTTATGATCTAGGACCAGAAGAGCATAGAATCTTGATGGAAAAATTGAAAAATGATGAATCAAGTGAATGAAAAAATGCTATCGATCCAATATGAGTTTCTTTTTCTAGTTTTCATTAATAATATAATTAAAATTATTATATAACATGTGTGAAACAGTCTGTTAATTCACATCTGTTTAATGTTCTACAGAGACCAACAAATCAGAAAAGGAATGTTGTTCTAAGAAAAGAAAAAAAAGAGAATATGCAAATGAAAATGAATTGCTCCTTAGCTCATCTGGAGTGGTGCTGGAGGTTAACGAAAGGGGGAAACACTTTTACAAAAGTTTGAGGGATCTAGTGGAATGAATGTATAGACATTCTTTCCTCTTACAATACAAAAACCAATCCAATGATTCCAAGAACCAAATTTTATCTAAACTACAGGAAGAGTTTCCAGAGAATTGGTCAATGGGACATGTCAGACTTTTAGTAGCAACAACGTACAACAACAAAAAAGAAGGAATGAAAAAAGTAATATTCCTTTAGATGTTTGCCTAGAATTATTTATAAATATCACTTTTGTTATACTTACTTTTCATATATCAATATAAAAATTAAATAGTTTATTGTCATGTTACATTTTCAGGAATATTATGAAAATCTCAAAAGATGAACGAGCTGATATCAAAAATATGCCAGTAGGAATGTCCAAAAAGGTGTGCAAGGAGATGGTCAAAGAAATGGAGAAAATTGCATCGCGGAAAGATCCATCTCAACAACAACGTGCTTCAAATGTAATATGTATTGATTGAATTTTTCGATCATTAGGTACAATAAATAAACAACTTAGCATTAAATATTAAATTTCAAGTATTTTCTTGCAGAAAAGAAAATAAAATTGAACCCATTTAGCACATAAAACAAGACGACAAGGAAGAAAATGATTGATATCTAAGTTTGTGAGTAATTGTTACTTCCTTATAACAACTTAACTAGATTTCATTTTTGTATTTTTTAAGTTGTTTTACAAAAATAATCATTGAATGTCTCCAAATAGGTGCTAACATACAAAGAAAAACCATCAGAGGAATTGATTGAAATTGGGTTAAATATGGGTTGTGAGTATATGTTGGCATATCAGAACTTAATTGTGGAATTTGTAAGCATCTATCGATCTTGTTTTACTTAGCTCCATCTATAATTAATAGAAAAAATAAATCTTTTATATTAAATATATGATTTGTTATGGGGTATAAAACTTGCAGGAAACAAAGTATGGCACTGCGCCAATAGATCAAATCTTGAAATATGGCATGTTACATGGTTTTGAAAGAATGTGTATAGTTTATGAGTCAATTGTTGCATTGGTACATCATTTCTTTTCGATTTACATTGATGTATATTATTTAATATTGCAATTTTCATTATTCTCACCAATGTATATACACTCATTACAATTTATTTTTATGTTTGTAGATGGAAGGTGAAGAAGAAGAAAACAATCAACACCGTGAACAAAACATTCCTGAAAATAACCCAAGTCATGGAAGTAGCTCTAGTAGTGACAATAGTTCAAGCGAAGAATGATGATCACTATGTTTGGATATCAAAGCAAGGCGTTGTATTTTTTGAAAAATGTCTGTGAAATCAGACATTTTCTTTAATGTAATGGACATAGTGTCCCAATTGAAAGATAAAGGGATACCAATAACTGTCCCATTTTGTATGACAAAGAATGTCTTATTCATGTATATATAATAATAAATGTTTTAATTTATTCTATTTCATTCTCTATTGTCGCTATTGCGTTCTCCATTGTCGTTCTGAAATGCACTAATAAAAATTTAATTCATATGAATATTATTTTTAAGATATATATGTGTCGACTTTTGATGAATAATGAATTTTAAAAAACCACAATAATTATGATATGATATAACAAATTAATCCAAACATCACATTCAAATGCATTAATAAAAATTTAATTAATATGAATATTGTTATAAGATGTGTCGACTTTTGATGAATAATGAATTTAAAACAATCACAATAATTGCATTGTCAAACTGGGTCGATGTTTCTAAAAAATACAAAATGAAAACTGGTGTGTGTATTCTTATACCGGTGCGCTTGTATTCTTAAGCGCACCGGTGCGTTTTTACAGCCTATAGGCACTGCAAAAATACCAAAACCGGTTAAAAATATCGAAGCGTTTGTGCGGTACGACACTCTGCTGCGTTTATGTCTATATACGCACCAGTGCCCTTTTACAACCTATTAGCACAGCACGAATACAGATACCAATTATAAATCTCGGTGTGTTTGTGTGATATTATGCACCGAGGCATTTTTGTGTATATACGCACCAGTGCATTTTGACGACCTATGGGCACCGCACGAATACCGATACCAATTATAAATCTCGGTGCATTTGTGTGATACTATGCACCGGGGCGTTTAAGAGTCTATACACACAGGTGTATTTGTATGACATATTTGCACTACACGAATATCGATACCAATTATAAAGCTCAGTGCATTTGTGTGAAAGGGCGCACCGATGCGTTTCTATAAGTCTACGGACCAGCACGTTGATATGACCTATGGGCTCCGCTCAAATCCCAAGACCAATTATAAAAACCTCGTGCATTGTATCACCAACACTACGCCTGGTGTTGTTTTATACCTTAACGGCCAGGTGCATTCTTCTTCAACTGCCCCGGGGCGCCGTCTACAGGTATGCACTGGTGCGTTAAAGCCTGATTAGCACACCGAAGAAAAAAACATCCGTAATAACCTCCGGCCACCCATTTTTTTAGTTCTGTTGAATTTTCGTTAAAAACTCTGCCAAAACATCTATAACCATAAACGGATGTGGTAGCATATGTTTTTTTGACAATTTTGGCCAATTTTATAACACTAAAAACCTCCTTTATAACCTCCGCTAGAGGGTATTTTCCTTGTAGTGGTACGGATTTTGTTCTTGACTGTTGGATGGAGTTGTATAGGTTTAAAGTGGTTGTTAGATGTGCGACACATGGTAATCCTGGAAGCTGCCACGTGTCCCCAGGAGGCTTATACAAAATTTTGGTGGCATCGGGGGGTCGACCGCGCAACCTCCGGCCTGCAAGCTAATTCTTATACCATCTCTCCTATACCATGTTGCTTAATCTATATGTTCGACACATTAATTTATCATGTAAATTTTTGCAATGCGGAGGGGGGGACCGCTAGTGGTTCCAACCGGCTGGCGGCCCCAAGGTTGTGATCACATACCATTAAAATGCAGCATCAAACAGTTATGTAAACCTACGGCTACAAAACCATTACTCCAACGGTTGGGGGAGTGGTCACATGTCACGCAGTGACATAAAACTGTCAAGTGACGGTTGTCAAAACTGTAACCTCCAACGGTAAAACCATAGCGATCACATGGCATTGTTTGTGGATAAGGTTAATGCGGCGGTTATATAAAACGTAAACCCTAGCGGAAAATAAGAGCGGTCACATGGGCGCAATTCAAATGGAAACTAATGCCACGGTTTCGGAACCCTTAAGACTCTGAGTTCCGCTCCATATGCAGAGTTTTAAGAACAGTTAAGTTGTGGAGTTAAAGGCAGGGGGTCGGCATGTGACCACCCTGCCCAAACCATTTGATATTAATGCAAATGGTCTTATCTCGCGAAATTGTGGAGGCGCCCTAAAATTTAGGGTTTTTTCTATTTTTAGCAACAGTTAAGTGCAGTCTCCACTTTTGGTGGATCTTTTCTAGCTGATATTGGGAAAAATGCATTGGGAGGTCAATTTTCGACCAATTTGGGTGAAACAAGAGTCTACCTAGACTAATTTGAGCATTATGGAGCCACTGGTGTAGAGAAAACTACCATTAGAGGCTTTTAAACACATGTGTTTTGAAATTTTGAGCATAATGTCAAAGAGGGGCATGCCATTGTTGGACGGATAAGTCATTCTTGAGGACAAGACAAACCTCCCAAGTGTCCTATGGACAGCTAGCAACAAATAGACAATTAAATCTATCTTTCTCTAGATATATTGCGATTCATAATTAAATTCTATAAAGGCTTAATGATCCTACCTTTGATCCAACGCTTGTTTGTAGTAGTAATCCTTCAGTCGCCCGAAAGAGTTGCCTTCAAAGATCTGAAATCACAAAAAAACAAACATCAAATAGCACCTGCATATCATATATTCATAAATCATATCTATTATGATGATCAAGGAATCCATAAAATAAACCAATCAATTGACAGCTTATTGAGAAAAACGAACTTATTTGTATTAACTTAAATAAGAAGAGCCTTACAACCGTGTTCGCCTTGATGTCATACAGGCCTTCCTGGGGTCTGGAACAGGCGTTTCCTTTACTTCGACAAGTCTTGAACTCTTCCAACCGAGCATACAGGTATGTAACCTTGCCCACATAAAATATCAGCTAAAAGGGTTTGATTTTCAACAACATTTCACCTCCAACAATACTAAAGCTTCCACTCATCCATTGTAACCCTTTGAGGCTACCCTATGCCTCTTTTTATAGTGAAAGAGAGGAGGTTACAGATCCAAACAAGAAGGGACAAAATCCTCCTTCAAAGGGATTAGTTCCTTACATCAAGGAGTTAGCTCCTTAATGGATGGGATGCATGAACCTGAAAGGAGCGGACTTTCCACCACAGGAATGTTTCTAGAAGCTTCCAAAAATGACTCAAACTGAGCTTCTAGATTTTACTTGCGTCTTCTCTTATCTTTTACAGGGGTCCACACCTTTAATAAATATAAAGTGCGTTTAGCTCGACATGATTTAGAGCTATAAAGTGCGGCACCGCAGGCAATACTAAGAGAAAGTGAGGTACAAGAGTTTTAAGACTTTTATAAGATTTTCTCTTAATTTCAAGGCTTGAATTTAGGAACTTTGATATTGTAAACTTTTAAGGGAGTACTAAACTGTCATGGTGACAAATTTCAGTGTAACAAATTGCCCCCTAAAGTGCGAAGTATGAGAGTATTCGAAGAGTGATGTGCTTTATCGTTTCAAGGATTAGCCTGTGGACACCCCAGTCGGAACCCTGTAAAAACATTCAACGTAACACATATATGTATATATATCATCGCTGAGGTAGGAATTCCCATAATCAAATCAAAACTAACTAAACTTGTTCTGATACAGAAATGATTTCAATATTACATCAATAGTGTAGATACAACATGGGCGCAACCATCTGTAATGAATAGTCTACTGTATAATGAATAATAAAAATCCTCACAGCTTGGATGGTGAAAACTAGATCCAGGGTCTTGATTTCTGCTTCCCGAACTAGTACGATTCTATCCATGCGATTAAATGTGTTGAAGTCGAACATGGTAGAAACCACTTGATTACCAGTCAATGATGTGAATTGTTAACAAGTGTGAGAGAAACCATCAATAATGACAATGTCTCTCAAAGTACTCAGTACAATTCATGAAATGTGAATAAGTCATCTGAAGTCGAACATTTCACAGAATCGTTCAATCGAAGGTCAATGATGCAACCTGTCGTCGAAGACGAGAAACCTGCCATTAAGGCATGCAGATTTCAAGGTACTGACAAATTCTAGATCAACTTCCTAGATGATGAGTTGTCGTCAATAGAAAGTGATTCATCGTAAGCAAGCTAACGACACGAAACCATAGGTCAAGTTTTGAATAAATTTTTGCAAGGACTGACTCAGGGATGGTCAACGTAAATGGAGACAAATGTTTGCCGATGAATGGTTTGTTTGACTGTCCTCTTGAATACATAACGACACTACAGATGGTTTGGCAATAGTTTCCCTAATCTAATACCCAGAAACTGGCTGAAGACCTTCAATGTGGTTTGATTAACTGACAGGCAAAGGATTTCCCAACCCAGGTAGAAATGTGACAAAAAGTGTTGTGTTCAAGAGTGGTATAATGCTTTCATAAATCAAAGTGTAACAAATGAATCTGTTTTCTCTTTCCCCCCCCACCATTTCTGGCAATTACCTCTTTATTTTTGACAAGCTTGAGGAGGATACCATTTTCTTGTTTATAAGCTCATCCTTTGGATGAGTCCAACTTAGTTTAAAATTGAACCCTAAGAAGGAGTGGTCCATTCCTGTTTGTAATCGACAGGTCCTTTACTGTTAAATTTTAACGAGTCCAGTATAGGAGAAACTCAGTGTTTTTCATTTTTAGGGAGTCAGAAGAAAAAACTTAAGGAAACTCCATGGGTGTAACTTTTCGTAAATTTAGTCTCTCAGGCCCGAAAAGGGATAAAATAATGCAAGAGAGAACTCTATTGACCATGATTAATCAATGTATAGCTTTTTTGTAAATAGTCCATTTCAGTCTAGAAAAGGGGTAAACTTATATTGAAGGGACGACTGTCCATTTACTTTAACGAGTTCGAATAGTCAAGTACTTGACAATATTTTCATTTTTAGAGAGTATGAAAAGGGCTTTAAAAAGGACTCCATGGTTTCGCTTTTTCGTAAATTTCAAAGAGCCCGAAAAAGTGATAAAAGTTTACTCTTCGTCAAAAATCACCATTTTTCTTGAAAAATCCGTTATTCTGCACAAAAACTCGAAAAATTAAACATATCTGTTTCAATAATAAAAAATATTTTGAAAAACCGACTTTTTAAAGTGAAAAATAAACAAATTTAAAATTCAATTATTCGAAAAAACTTATAAAAAGGAGTTTTTCTAGTTCATTTTCACCATTTGAGTTTGGAGTGAAGATTTTAGAGCTTTTGGCAAAAAATGCTTCGGAGAAGATTCTGGGAAAACCTACTGTTGGAATCGAAAACCGTCTGCTTCAGGTAATCCACAACGTCTTGCTCTTGCTTTTCATCCATTCAATTTTTAAAATTAGGGTTAAAATTTCATTTTTGGGAGGAAAATAGGTTGAAAAATCCACCCTCGGGGGTCCACAGGTAAGACATTAGGTACATGCGGACCCCGAAATTTTCCTACAAAAGAAAATGTCAGGGCCTCGCATTTTTAACACAGAGCTCATGCAGAGCTACGCACTGTCTCTGTGCGTAAAGTGCGGGGGCGCCATAACGAATTTAAAAACATATTTTCTTCCTAAATTACCCAAATTTTTTGTTTCAAAATGATTATAATCCTTCATTTTACTTATTGTAGGATATCTAGAATGCTAATTTGGCGAGAATGGGAACATGAGGAGGTAGATGAAGCAAAAATGATTCATCAACCCGCTTTTCAAGTTTTAAGAGCATGCGGGCTTTTCAAATTTTGGGCTATCCGTGGCATGAGAGCTCAAGTAGATCTTCTTACTTGGCTGGTAAGTAAATGGGATGTTCAGGACCAGTGTTTCGTGATCGGAAGTCACCGACTCAAGATTGAGCTGGAAGACATATATTTTTTGACCGATTTTTCTAGGAGAGGCAAACCACTATCTCTATTTGGGGCTAGGCCAGGTGGCCAGTCTGTTTCCAGCCTGCAATTAGAGTTTTGTAATGATGAAGCCAATCCCTGAGACAAACGGATTGACATTAAAACTATCATCTGTCCCGAGTTAAAAGTGATTGATTTTACTGTTGTTAAGTTGTGCGGAAGTGCAACTTTGCATGTAGCTACTGGATCTCAGATGTGCATTGCAGTAGATTGTTTCCGAGGTACCATATTCAACTGGTGCGAGGCAGTGTTGGAAAATGTGAAAGGCCAACTTACCAGAGAAAGTAATGGGAAGTTAAACAACTTCGGATATGGGTCCATCGTCGTCACCTTTGCTCTAGAGAGGATCCCTATGTTAGCCCCGCAACATATTCTTGTTGATGTTGGTTGACCTCGAGAGCCTAGGATGGTTCATTGGGTTGCTTTGATGGCCCGCCACAATGAGGGTGGGGATATTGTTCGATTTCCATTGACTTATTTTCGTTGGCTAGAACGCCAACTTTTTGTGATAAAGGATTTTCCTTATGCGGGCATGGATTTTCAGGGCGACCGGGATATGCCCCTTTCTCCAGGAGCTCAGTGGGATGAGTCAGGTAAAAAATCTCTTTTGACATGTTCTAATTTCTAATTTTTTATTTTGTTTTTAAATTGTCCAAAACTGATAACAAAAATTTCAAATGCAGATGTGGGTCCGAGTCAACTAGCCATTCTCCACCGCTTTGACCAGAGGCAAAGGGATGCAACAGCACCACCACCACCCCCACAGGATTAGACTGCAAAGATCCTGACTGATTTAGAACACCATTTGGAGTGACTCCCTATGGATATTCCTGAGACCACCATAGATGATATCCCACTCCATCTACAGAGATATGTCATTGGTGTTCCTGGACCATTCAGGAGGTTTTTGACTAGGGTGGCATGAGCAGTAGTGTATTATCGTGATCATCACCACGGATAGTGGTTGATTGACTTGTAGACTCATTTTTTGTATCACTTTTTTATGATCATAAGGCGTTTTGAGCCTATGATTGAAGACGATGTATTATTTTTTGAACACTACATCTATACTATGATATAATATTATTTCCAGTTACCTGTTCAATCATGTTAGCGAATGTTGATTTTTTACTTTATTATTGCAAATTTCTGTTTATAACACTAGAAGCAATTGCATCTGCTAATGTATTTAAATTTCTTGGAATGTGTTGATACTCAATAGAATCAAATTCTCGTTCCAAGAAACGAACCCTTAAAAACAATTTTAATAATACTAGATTTCTAATGGCATATACTTGGTTTAACTGTAATACAACGAGTTCAGAATCTAACCTAATGATCAAACTCCGAATTCCAAATGGATTCCAATAATAATTCAATAACTGCACTATATTCAGCAATATTTTTCGTTGTTTGACTGAGGCTTACCCCATGCATCGATACTAACTCGTCAGTGGGTGAGTAAATAACCCAAGCTTCGGAAGAGATGTTCTGTGTACTATGAAAAGCGCCATCAACAAAACCAATATATGTTTGAAAGGACGTCGACATCTGCGATATCAAAAGTATCCAGATAAAAATGAATAGTAGTAAGAGCACACTTAAGCTAGGCACATGTTTCTAATCTATAGCACACCAGCTAGAAAGTAACTAATATACAGAGAAGATCTCCCCACAAAAATCAAGCGTAATATCTCTTCAGATAAATTCCATTTCTGGGTTTACCTAAAGATACTCCATCAAACTCAATCAATTCATAGGCCCCTTTTGCAAGCTGTCGCTTGACAATATAAGGACCATGCCACATGGGTTCAAATTTCCCAGCCCCTAGTTTATCGTTGGCTTGATCATAAATCAAAACTAGGTCTCCTTCTGAAAAATTATGAGGGGTAACACTTCTATCATACTGAGCTTTTATTATTTTCGCATGAGACTCGATAGCTAATGTAGCGGTGCGCTAATTCTCATCTAATTGAGCCAAGTATAAAAAATGTTTTTCCTCTTCAGAAGTGTCTGGTAGTAATTCTATGGCTGGTTGGAGTGACGGTATCTCACATTCAAAGGGTAATACCGCTTCTAAACCATAAACTAGTTGAAAAGGAGTAAAGCCTGTCGATGTTTTTGCTGAGGTTCGATATGCTCAAAGTGCTGAAAAGAGCATGGTATGCCAATTCGACTTACAAATTCCAATGATTCGTTTGATCATGGTGACTAAAAATTTATTAATCGCTTCAACTAAACCATTGGCCTGCAGATAATATGGTGTAGAACTGTCATGGCACAGGCCAAGTTGGTATGTTAACTTGGTCATCATGATATTTTGAAAATGGCTCCCGTGATTAGTAATTATCGCTTGGGGTACACCGAAACAAGCAATCACATGATTGAATACGAAAGTAGCTGCATTTTTGTCATCTACCGCAAATGTAGGCATCGCCTCGACCCATTTGGTAAAATAATCTACTGCTAGAATAATATACCCATGCCCCCCAGCAGAGGGAGGGTTACATGTAATGAATTCAATGCCCCATTTTGCAAAAAGGATCGACAAAAATTATAGGGTGAAGAGGAGCAGTTGGTGCACACATTTTTTGATCAAATATTTGACAATTATGACATTTTCAAACCGCATAAATACATTCTTTAAACAAGGACGACCAGAAATAACCTGCGCGCAATATCTTTTGGGCTGTGGCGTACCTAGACATATGACCGCCACATGCTACAGAGTGACAGTCATTTAAAACTTTTTTGACTTCTTCATGGGTTAGACAACGTCAAAAAACTAATTCTGCATTGCGAAGGTATAGTGTGTCACCAACAATATGATATTTTTGATACTGGAAACATATTTTTCGTCATTGCGACTGTGAAAGCTGAGGCCGAAAAGATTGGGTCTGAAGATAAATAATAATATCTCCATACCAAGGATCAATGGTACTAATAAGAAACAAGGATTCATCCACGATTGGTTGTTCCGCCACAGTTTCTATATCAGTATGTGGGAAATCACACATAAGTTCATCAAATATCAATGATTTTTTGGATTTGGACTTTTCAAACTCCAAATCAAACTCCTGCAAGATAACAATCCATTTGGAATATTTTTCCTCTAGCAATTGTTTGGTCAAAATGTACATCATAGGGTTACAATCAAAGATCACTGTCGTTTTGTGTAAAAGTATGTAGTGACGAAAACGTTGGACAACTTGAACAGCTGCCAAGGCCAATTTCTCCACATGTGAATATTTGATCTCAGTCGGATGCAAATTTCGGCTAAGATAGTAAATTACATGTTCACTATGGTATTCATCTTCTTGAACTAAAACCATTCCTATCGTGGAATTGGAAGTGGCGAGGTACAAAAAGTAATCTTGGTTGTAGTTGGGAGGATGTAGTAACAGTGCATGGGTCAACGCATTTTTCAGAGCATCAAAATATTTATCAGTGACCTCGTCCCAAAAGAAAGGAATGTTCTATTTCAACAACCTAGTGAAACCTTTTGTTAACTCAGCGTAGTTAGGAATGAATCGACATAAAAAGTTTGCTTTCCCTTGTAAACTTTGGAGTTGGCGAAGAGTAGAAGGAGGAGGTAAATTGATGATTGCCTCAACCTTCGATGGATCAACACGAATGCCTACCTTTGAGATAATAAATCCCAGCAATCGTCCAGATTGTATGCAGAAAACACATGTGTGAGGATTCAAGCGAATCTTATGATGCCTACATCGTATAAAGATGGCTTGTAAATGAGTAATATGATCTTCTTTGTGTGAAGAATGAGCAGGAAAATCATCGAGGTAGGGCTGCACAATGTGTTTAATGTCGTGAAATAAATAAGACATGGCCCTTTGAAAAGTGGTGCGAGCATTATTAAGGCCAAAAGGTAGTTTGCGATAAGCAAAAGTCCCCCATGGACAAATGAAAGTTTTTTTAGGTTGATCTGCAGGGAGTATGTTTATTTGATTGTAGCCGGAAAATCCATCCATGAATGAGAACATTTCACTTCCAGCACAATCGTCGATAATTTGATCGATGTAAGGGGTTGGATAATTGTCTTTTGGACAAGCTCGATTTATATCCCTATATTTGATACATACTCATATTGTTCCTTATTTTTTATTGACCGGAACAATATTAGATACCCAGTTCGTTAACGGGATTGGATAAATAAAACCTGCATGAAGTAATTTTTCAACTTCTGCTTTGATAGCGACAGATTTTCTCGAATGTATCTGACGTAATCTCTGTCTAATGGGTTTAGCATCTGGGTATGTCTTAATTTCATGAACAACAATTGACATATCGATCCTTGGCATTTCTTCATATGACCAGGCAAAAATGTCGTGGAATTCCTGAAATAGGGCTTTATATGCTTGGATTTCATCTGGCGTACAAGAAGCACCTATATGAATGTTTTCAGCGATTCCAGGTTTTACTGAAATGTCAAGAGGAACTGTTGCAGAAATATTTTCTAAATTCAATTCAGAATCTATATGTGAGAAAGGATTCTGAGGTTCTTTGACATAATCAGTGGTAAAAATGGAGGAAAAATCATTCTCAAAATGATCGAGATCAAGTAAAAACGAAGAACTATGATGAAGATCTTCCCATGGTAACTCATCTACCGACAAGAATTCACGAATATGTTCATCAGTATTGAATACTTGAGTAGGATCCGGAATTGGTGTCGAAGCTAAGCTCGATATTGAAAATGACTCCTGACTGATCGCATTCATTAGATCAGACTCAGTTGAAGGAGTATCAGAAAATGACTGTACATTTTGATATGCTAACTCAAAAGGACTCAAAAGCATCAGGCCATCGAATGAATCCAATTATGATTATGAAGGTACTATCCAAGGATCATCAAAGGACAGTACTTGATGAAATCATATTGATATTAGCAATAGGAAGTTGTACATTGGGAGTAGGCAGGGAAAAATTTCCCAGTAAAGCTGAATCTTAAGTAAACCTACTCTGACATCCTTATAAGGGATATTCGATTTTCCGATATGTTGGATGCTATCAGTAGAGGCTGGGTCGGATGAATAATATGAGAGCTGATCTATTTTAATGATATTTCATAAATATTTATGAGGAAACATGATGAGATGAAAGATAGATGATACAACAACAGTCATGGCGTAAGACCAACTGCGACCCAGGAGAAGGTTGTAATCCAGAGGGGCATCAACCACCTCCACATCTAGATTAACCATTTTTCCTTCGACCTATATTGGAAGATCTTCTAAGATACCATATGGCTGAAAACCTCTTCCGTCAAAAGCTTTGAGAATATTTGGTGATTGGTTAATTGTCAGAGAACCAAGTGATTTCAAAAATTTTAATGACATAATACACGTAGAAGCCCCTTCATCAACAACAGTACGAAAGATACGTTTGTTTTTTACTATTACCGGAATCTGAAAATCCATTTGATGGGGTAGGCGGGGTGTAAAATTATCTAAATCAAAGATCATGAGGTTCGAATCCTGAAGATCTACGGCTCCTAAGGCTGAAAAAAGCAATTTTCTTTGGGCTGGGCATGATTGCAATACTTCCAAAGCCGACATTGCTGAAGGGGAAATTGCCAAATCTTCAACAATATTGTAATTCTGAGTAGCTCTCGCATGTGGATTGAAAACTGATTTACGAAGTACACATTTTGCAGGCAGTTTAATCACTAAGTTAGGATTTTTTTTCTCGATCTGTAATGGATCAGAAACTGAGGGAGATGTAGTCGATGCGGAATTGGATGTTTCTGCTTATTTACCAGTATTTTTACTACCATAATTTTGTGATCATGTTGCAACCATCAAGATATCCTCAATTGTATTGGAGGAAGATCCAACCATGTTACTATCTTGAGTGGGAAAGGGATCCTTCAAGACAACATGTATATGCGAACACTTAACGAATTTTGATACCTCGGCTCTATGCGGGCACTCTTTTGTAAAATGATCCTGGTCACAGATGAGACAAGGATATCGAGGTTTGTGTTTTTCGTTAGTTGGTTCAGTTGCATCGTTTTTCTCTTTTGAAGGTTTTTTCTTTTTATTCTTACCTTTCTTCTTACCACTGGTTTTAGATTTGGTTGTAGATGACTCTACAACGTGAATATCGGCAGAAGCTTCTTGGGAAGAATCTCCTTTGGGTGAATCGGGTAAAGTGATAACAGGAGAAGTGGTCTTGGAAGACTTTTTCTTACTTTTACCAATGCTAACAGAACCAATTACACCATCAGCGGCATGAGAGCCAGAAGGAGTTGCAGTTAATTGACCAGGTCTTGGTAAATTGAGGATTTTATCATATAGAGTACCTGACTGAGTAGATACAAGGTCAAGGTACTGAGCTTGAGCAATGACTTGCTCTTCCGTAACGCCTCCTTTGGCCACATCTTCAGTAATTTTGGGCAATAACGATTTAATAAACCATTAAACCAAAATTTGATTAGGAATAAATACTTTCACTAAATGCCTTCTACGTCTCCACTCATGAATATGATCAAATATGTATGTAGACGTAGACTGTTTTAATGAAGTCAAAAATTCTGTGCTATTGTCATATCTGACAGGCAACTGAAAATGGGTTAAGAAAGCAGTAGCTAGCACGTTAAAATTATTAAAAGAGCCACATGGTAACTCAATGTACCATTTGGAAGCTAGACCAATGAGAGTTCTCTCAAAAAGACGTAATCGAATCGAATCATCGACTAGTGAATTGGATGCGCACCAGAGGTGATAAGTCATAACGTGATTAGATGGGTCCTCTCCTGACTTACCTTCAAATTTTGGAATATCACTAGGAAACTTGTTAGGCATCGGTGACCAATATGGAAGATAAAAAATGGGATTGTTCGTAAGGCACGATAGATCCGGTAAATCTAAAGTTGCTATGAATGGTAACCGATGGCTAGGGTTTTGATAACCTTGTGTGATAAAACCAGTGCCAAGAGGAGGATATCCAGGATACCCTGGAATTGGACGTGCATTTTGAATCGTGAAACCTCCTGGGTAACCAGGATTAACCAGGCCATACTGGGGTTGTTGAGGTATTTGATAAGTATACCCATGGTACGGCTGATACTGATATGCTGGATTTTGTGTAGTCTGACCAAATTGCTACTGTCCCTGGTATGGTTAATAAGTAAATTTTGGTTGACTAGAGACAATCGTACTCATACCAGCTTGTCCTGTAGGCATTTGGACCGTAGTCTGAATTGTCGATCCTGAATGTGGCATAGAGGCTTGAGGGATAGAAGATACCGAAGCTACAGATACTCCAGAAACAGGTGTTGTAGGTTGAACAGAAGTTGCAGTAGCTGCAACAGTTTGAGGTGGAGTCTAAGGTGTACTGGGCCCAGGCTGCTGAACAAAACCAGGTGCAGGGACCTGAATAGTAGGCTGGATAGGTTTTTGGGTTGGACCAGAAACTAAAGGCTTTCTAGGTTGATTAGGTAACTGTATGTTAGGTTGCATAGTATGTTGAATTTGAGATGGATTCCACACCATGTTCATTCCAGGGTATTGACCCGTAGAAGGTTGTGCATATGAAGGACCATAGCCTGATTGAACGTAGGGTTGATAATTAAGTGGTAAATTTCCAGCTCCTTGTAAAAATGATTGACCGAAAGGTGGTTGGAAACCTTGAGTTGGGTATTGACCTTGAGTTTGATAACCTTGAGGTATTTACTAGATCTGGGGTGGATAAAGACCCTGAGGAATATACTGAGTCTGGGGTTGACCTTGGGGTATGTACTGTCCTTGAGGTTGATAAACTTGAGGTATGTACTGTCCTTGAGGTTGTTCCCTAGGTAAATAATAATGTCCTATATTTTTTCCTGGTAAAAAATTACCTTGAGGTTGCCCCCCAGGCAGTAACTGACTACCTTGATGTTGAGGATTTGGAATATTACCAGAAATCATAAAATTTTGCTTTGCATTTTACGTTTCAGTTTTAGCTCCATTTGTACCAGTTGATAACACTTGTTCAGTTGGTCGAGGAGTTGCTCCTGAGAAAGTACCAGAGAGTGACTGGTACCCCGAAGGAACAGAAGGACCACTGTATAAAAATGTTTCTGGTGATTGGGAAAACATAGATGACTCACCTGACATAATTGATGAAAGATAATAACCTCTTGGTGTAGGATGAAAAGGAATTCGGGGTGGTGAAAAACTAAGACCCGGGTTTTCTAAAAAATCTTTCAATGATAAATACCAAGCGTCACTTCTAAAAGGACTGTAGAATATTGATTCACGCTCCCTAAGATTCAAAGTCTGTTGGGTTTCGAGAAGAGTTACGTCTTCGTCTGGACCAACAAGTTCTTCAATAGATATGGGGTCAGAAAGAAGATTTTCAGTAATGATATGTCTTACCCTAGGTGAACCAGGATCACTAGAAGTGTGAGTCACAAATCCTAAAGATGTTTCCAATATAGCAGGTTCAGTGTCAGGCTCAGAAATTTCGGGTTCTTCAGCTAATTCACTGGAAGGAGAAATACTACCAGTAACTTCGGAAACTGAAATTGGCTCTTGAATATGCTATGTTGTTTGTAATTGATAATCAGGATGAATAACTATATATGACTCTCCTGCTTATGTTGATCTAATTCTACTGTCAGTAGGTGATACTAGAGCTCGCAGCCCTTCAAGTTAGCTTGGTGTATACTCAGGGGGCTTCCCATGGAGTCTACGTGATTGTCTTGGTAATTCAGCCATGATTAAAAATTATTAATCACATGCAATCAAATAAAATTTCAATGAAAACTCCTAGAGTCGCTAAGGAAACAAACAAATAAATCACACGCCTAAAAATATAGGAGATCAAACCACACACAAACAATAGCTTCCTACACTAAAAACACTAGTTGGTGATGAAATCCAACATCCTAGTATTTAATGTAGAAAGGGCGGTTGGAACAGTTACTCCAACAACCTGCTTAATGAAACAGACCGGTGCAAGTTTCTCCACTTAAACCATCTCGAGTGAAGATAACCCTCCGGAGAGTCCAAGTGAGTCTAGTCGACGTCTGCTCCAGGTACAGTGGGATCTTTCCTCCACCGTCACCTTAGGAAAAAACCGTAAGATTATGGTCACTATGGTTACCAACAAGAACTAATATACTTGGGGGAACAGTCTACGGTCCGACATACACGCAAGGGCAAAGTAACAAAGCTCAATCCCCTTGAAGGCTCCTTGACATAATCCAAGGTACACCAACAAGTGACCACAGGCTCCTCGACAATGGTCTATCTGAGGTTTGTCGTTGTTAATACGCACATATCTTCTATCGTTCCCAATGAGATAGAATTGATTATCCCACTGGTTCAGATATGACCTCGTGCTTGACTCCTTTAAGAGGAGCTTCCCAGAGCATACAAGCGACTATTGGATTTTTTCCTACCGCAAGATCAACTACTTGTTTGTTTTAATTGTCTTGGAGAGTTAATTACTCCCTACTCCAAGACACTAGCCTAAGCTATATTGGTGAAAAGAGCCCTAGAAATATAAAAATTACTAGATTGATTTTAATTTAAGCGTTGATTTTAAAATTTTGTTTCTTAGGAAAATAGGTGCGAAAGTGAAACTGATGATATGTAGTGACCCGACTCAAAACAAACTAAAAAATGCGTCTATTATGAGAAACAATCCATTTTCTTTCAATGAATTCTATCTAAAAGAATAGTTGAGAAATGTAATCTTTTAAAAACAGATATTTTCTTCAAAAAAGAATAAATGAAAAGAAATCTAATTTCAATGAGAACTCAAAATGATCTATTTCTCAACAAGAAATCCCTTTTATTCAAGATCAAAACTACAAACCAAGTTTTTCTTCAAAAGAACACTACAATTTCTACAAATAACACTCAAAGATAAAACACTATTTTTGAGATCTAAAAATTCTAAGACTAAATCTGAATTAAAAATTCAAATATTTTGAGGATGTCTTACTCTTTTTGTTATTTAACTAAGAAATTCTTTGCTTGGATCAGCAAGAACTCAAAAAACATCCAACTTTTTTTTTTTAAAGTGAAATTCCAAACTTATAAACAAAAGTTTTTTGAATATTTGCAAATGAGAAAAATGGGATCTAAATATCATAAAACAATTTCTGCTATGATGTCAGACTCAGCAAGAAAGAAAGGAAATACCAGTGATCTAACAGTATACCAGGGTTTCTAATATTTGAGCGGGATATAAGACGAAGAAAAAATCATTATACCATGCAGATCTTTCAGAAAATCATTCAAAACTAAAAATGCTGAAATAAACTCTTAACCAAAGCTTTCTGACAGAAGATACAAGTCTGGGTATCCACTGAGAATCTAACAAACTAATCTAGAAAAGAGGATTTTAAGATTTTTCAAAATTTTTGACAGGGTCCGCAGGATTCAGTGCAAACCAGTGTGGTCCCACACTGTAGGTACAGGAAAAGTGCGGAACTGCCCGCACTATCTATAAAAGAAAAGAGCGGACACAAGAAAACTAAAGAAAAAATAAAAAACTCTCAATCATTTCTCATGGATTCTACAGGGATAAACTACCCGAGCTGGTATAAATCAATAAAAATCAGAAAAAACAAATTCACAAGTCAAAAATAAAAGAAATCAAAGTTCAAGATTTATTCCCCAATGGAGTCGCCATTTTGTTGGACGGATAAGTCGTTCTTGCGGACAAGAAAAACCTCCCAAGTGTCCTACGGATAGCTAGCAACAAATGGACAATTAAATCTATCTTTCTCTAGATATATCGCGATTCATAATTAAATGCTATAAAAACTTAACGATCCTACCTTTGATCCAACGCTTGTTTGTAGTGTAATCCTTCAATCGCCCGAAAGAGTTGCCTTCGAAGATCTGCAATCACAAACAAACAAACATCAAATAGCACCTGCATAGCATATATTCATAAATCATATCTATTATGATGATCAAGAAATCAATAAAATAAACCAATCAATTGACAACTTATTGAGAAAACCAGACTTATTTGTATTAACTTAAATAAGAAGAGCCTTACAACTGTGTTCGCCTTGATGTCATACAGGCCTTCCTAGGGTCTAGAACAAGCGTTTCATTTACTTTGACAAGCCTTGAACTCTTCCAACCGAGATACATACAAGTATGTAATCTTGCCCACATAAAATCTCAGCTAAAAGGGTCCAAGTTTCGACAGCATTTCACCTCCAACAATACTAAAGCTTCCACTCATCCATTGTAACCCTTTGAGCCTGCCTTGTGCCTCTTTTTATAGTGAAAGAGAGGAGGTTACAACTCCAAACAAGAAGGTATATAATCCTCCTTCAAAGGGATTAGTTCCTTACATCAAGGGGTTAGCTCCTTAAAGGATGGGATGCATGAACTTGAAAGGAGCGAACTTTCCACCGCAGGAATGTTTCTAGAAGCTTCCAAAAATGACTCAAACTAAGCTTCTAGATTTTACTTGCGCCTTTTCTTATCTTTTACAGGGGTCCACACCTTTATTAAACATAAAGTGCATTTAGCTCCGCATGATTTAGAGCTATAAAGTGCGGCACCGCAGGCAATACTAAGAGAAAGTGCGGTACAAGAGTTTTAAGACTTTTATAAGCTTTTCTCTTAATTTCAAGGCTTGAATTTAGGAACTTTGATATTGTAGACTTCTAAGGGAGCACTAAAATTTCATGGTGACAAATTTCAGTGCAACATCCATTGAGATTTGGACCAGCAGATGTAGCCCAAGAGGGGTGAACTACTTCGTCATGCCTGCTGTGTAAAACTTATGTGTGATGTTTATTCTTTGTTATACACTGTTGCATAATGTTATTTAGGCTTATTTTCATGCTTAGAGTTCACAAATTCATCTATGTTTCATGGTTAAAACACTCATTCCATGATACAAATTGATACAAATGGATACAAATTGTACATGTTTTCAATATTGAAAGGAAACTTAGCACAACAAACTAATACACTCCTTTTAGATCAGGTTGGTATTAGAGCTAGAGATTATTCTCTGGTGTTTTTGTGTGCAAATATTGTTTAATTTTTTGCAAGGGTTTTCATGCTTACTAGGCTCAAGCTTAAGAGAGGAGAAGGCAAATTGGTGGAAGCAAGAGGTTCTCAAAGTGAGCCATAGAAAAGGAGGGCAAGGTTGCCACATTCTCCACCACCTAGTTCACCTCCAAAAGAAGCAGAAGAAGCTATAAGAATTCCTCCAGGAGAAGAAGAAATTTATTAAAAAGGTGGATCCAAAAGAAGAATAAAGAGTGTTCAGGAAAGCATTCCTTGACATGACTGAAATGGTGAGAGTCATTTATCAAGAAAGGAATGAAATTCTAGAAGGAGAAGGATCCAAACTTCACAAGGAAGGTCACAGATCATCTAGAGACCACAATGATGAAGATAAATCAAAGAAAGGCAATGGAGGAAATGGAGGCAGTGGAAATTCACCATCCTCACCCTCATCATCATCATCCTCTACTTCATCTTCAGTACACCAGTCACACAAGTTAAAGAACATTGGTAAAATTCCTTTTATAAAACTTGATGTTAAGTTTTAATTGCCAATGTTTAATGGTGAAGTCAATGGAGAAAAGCTTGATAATTGGATTAGGAAAATGGAGGTCTATTTGAGAATTCAGAACCTTCATGATGATGATACCAAAATCCAATTAGCTTCATTGAGGATGGAAGGTGCAACTCTTGTTTGGTGTGAAGCCAAGACAAAGGAGGAGATCAAAAATCATGGTAATATTATCCTATCATGGATTGATTTCATTAATGCGATAAAACAACATTTTTATCCATTAGCTCACATGCATAAAGCCATAATGAGCTGGAAAAATTTTAGACAATTGAAAGGAAAAAATGTAGAAGAATACACCCAAGAATTTAGGAGAAGAGCTCTCTTATTAGGGGTAGATTTGCAGAGCCAAGATACTTTGCTCAAGTACATAGGAGGCTTACATAGCTACCTAAGACATACTATTCTCATGTTTAATCCTACAAGCTTAGATGAGGTTTGTGTTCAGGGCACTCACTTAGAAGCAAGAGGGAAAAACATTACTGATGAGAGTAGGAAGAAACCTTTTAAGGGGAAAAAAAAAAGAGAAGACCTCAAAAGGTAAGGGCAAAAATAATGCATCTGCCAAGAAAGAGGGAGAGAAAGTGGTTTGTAAACATTTTTCAAGAGAAAGCCATGAAGAGAAAAATTGTTGGAAATTACATCCTGAAAAGAGACCCAAATATAACAATAACAAAGGGAAGCAGAAAACTGCAGCTACAACTCAACATGACTTAGGAGAGGATTCAGGTGATGAAACTAAAATTATAGCCATGGGATTGAAGAACATGAAGGGGAAATAAATTGAAACAAAACCCAGTACTAGTACTTAAAACTATCACATACAAGCTCCAAATGAAGAAGAGAGAATTGAATTGTTTCATGTGAGGGTCATATCCAAACATATCAAGATTGACAAACTGTTTGATAGTGGGTCACAAGAAAACTTAATGTATAAAGACTTGGTCAAGAAACATAATATTGAGACCATTTCACATCCAAAACCATATCCACTTGGTTGGATTTGTAAGGATGCAAATTTACAGGTTTCAAAGAAGTGCATATTGCGCTTTGCAATAACTTCACATTTTGTTGACACAGTTGAATTAGATGTGGTTCCTCTTGATATTACAGGTATTGTGTTGGGCAGTCCTTACTTTTATGACGGGAAAACGATCTTCCATCCCCATGAGAACAAATACCATTTATTAAAAGATGGCAAGGAGTTCATTGTTAGAGCACATTGCAAGAAGACAAATATTGCAATGGTAAATGTTGGACATGTAAAGAGGCTGGTGAATTCAAGTAAGAATTTTGTACTTATAATAATTAAACCTAAAGCTGGTGTTAATAATGAGTCATTTTAAGATTGTTATCTTAAGTTAAAATCATATTTATATTATGTATTTGATGCACATCATGAGATGTTTCAGGAGCCAACACGATTGCCTCCTAAAAGGGAGATTCAACATGAGATTCAGTTGCAACAAGATTGTCCTCTTCCAAACATCGGCGTGTATCGCATGTCGATAATGGAGAATGTTGAAATAAAGAGGAAAATTAAGGACTTTTTGGACAATGGACTCATAAGGCCAAACACTTCGCCATGTGGTTCACCCATAGTCTTGATTATGAAGAAAGATGGGACTTGGCGCATGTGTGTTGACTTCAGAGCTTTGAACAAGATAACGGGAAAGAATCGATACCCACTCCCAAGGACAGGTGATTTGCTAGATCAGATGAAAGAAGCAAAGTTTTTAACTAAGTTAGATTTACAAAGTGGATATCATCAAGTAATAATTGCAAAAAGTGACATATGGAAGACTACATTCAAAACCAAACAAGGACTCTTTGAGTGGTTGGTTATGCCATTTAGTTTGTGTAATGCACCGGTGACTTTCGTGCGTGTTATGGATAATGTTTTGTGTCCATTTATTCATGAATTTGTGATTGTGTATTTATATGATATACTAATTTTCATCAAAACAAGAGAAGAACATGTTTTTCATGTAAAAATGGTACTTGATTGTTTTGAAGAAAGAGAAGTTATTTTTAAGACGTCAAAGTGTGAATTCGGAAAGACTTCTCTTGTTTATTTTGGACACATAGTAGAAGGAGGTGAGTTGATAATTGATCCTTCTAAAGTGGAATCCATTGTGAATTGGCCCACTCCTAAAACATTAACCGAGGTAAGAAGTTTCTTCGGCGCAACTTAGTATTGGAGAAAGTTTATTGCTAACTTTTCTACCATAGCAGCTCCTATGCATGTAATGACAAGTGTGAAGAAAGGCTTCCACTGGGGAGGAAAACAACAACAAGCTTTTGAAGCTTAAAATACAAGATCAGTTCAGCTTCAGTCCTTGCATTACCGAATTTGAGACAACCATTCAAGATACAAACCGATGCTAGTGATTATGCCATGGGCGCAGTACTTTTGCAGCATGGTAAGCGTATCGCTTTTCATTCTAAAACATTCAATGGTGTTGTAACTAATTATCCCACATATGAAAAAGAGTTGTATGCATTGGTACAAATCGTCAAGAAGTGGAAACGCTAGTTGATGGGTGAAGAGACGATTATACATACCGATCAACAACCATTACAGTGCTTGCAGTCGTAAACAAAATTACAGCAATCATGACATTTTAGGTGGATGGGATTTATTCAATAGTTTCACTTGGTTATAAGGTACAAGAAAGGTATTTTCAATAAATTTGCTGATATGCTTTCAAGGCCAATTATAAGTTCTTCTACTTTACTTAAAAATGATTCTATTGTACATGAGAGTTACATAGAATAGTATGCATCTGATGTTGATTTTCAAGATGTGTATGCTAGTTTGAGTAAAGGGAATCAAGTTGAGGAAAAGTATTATCACATGCATAAAAAATTGTTGTTTCATTTGGGAAGTTGTGTATACCAAAAGGAGAAAGACTTAGTATCATGAGAGAGTCTCATTCATCTCTTATTGTTGGACACTTTGTGGTAAGAAAAATAGTGGCGCATCTACAGAGGTATTGATATTGGCCTCGCATGATAGATAGTGTGTCACGTTTTATAAGAGGTTGTTCTATGTGTGCAACAAGCAAGCCTAGCAATTGGAATATTGGGTTGTACACGCCACTATCGGTACCATCAAGGCCATGGGAGAGTGTCTCCGTGGAATTTTTTGGAGGTCTACCTATGTCAAGAAAACAACATGATTATCTTTATGTAGTTGTGGATAGATTCAGTAAAATGTGTATACTTATGCCATGTAAGAAAACCATTACTGTTGAACAAACTGCTGAATTTTATTTTCAAAATGTATGTGTTCATTATGGTTTGCCAACTTCTATTGTTAGTGACAGGGATTCCAAGTTCGTTGGGAATTTTTGGTCCAATCTTTGGAAGATGATGGACACAAAGTTGAAAAAGAGTACTAATTTTCATCCGCAAACTAATGGTCAAACCAAGGTGGTGAACAAAACTGTTGTGCATCTATTAAGAGGTTATTGCAGCAAACATCCCAAGTTGTGGGATTAACAACTGCATTACATTCAACACGCTTACAACTGGGCCAAGCACTCTTCTAAAAATACATCACCTTTTGAAGCATGCTTTGAGTATTTGCCGAAATCACCATTAGACTTCATCTTTGAAAAGGATGTTGCAATTGATGGGCATAGTGATATTGACAAGGCTCAAAATTTCATTGAGAAAATTTAGATTCTTCATCAACAAGTTCAAGAACAGCTTGAGAAGAGTCAAAGCAAATACAAGGAAAGGCGTGAAAAACATAGAGTTGATCACAAGTTCCAAGAAGGAGATGAAGTATCATTGCACATAAGCAAAGAAAGGATGCAAGGAAGGTAAAAAGCTCAAGCCCATTCGCTATGGTCCATTCAAGATCATCAAACAAGTTGGTAATAATGCATTTCAACTTGACTTGCCTTCATATATGCAAATGTATTCCGTTGTCAATGTGGAAAATTTACGTTTGTATGAGCCTCCTTTGATTGATGATCAAGGGAGTGATATTCAACTGCCATCTATAAAATATTTCTTGCCAGAATTTCTGGACGAGCTCAAGAAGGATTCCATCCTTGACAGGAGGACATGCACTTCTAAGAGGGGAAGTGTCGATTATCTTCAAATTGGGCTCAAGGACAGCAACCCAAGTAAGGCAAAGTGGATGGAAGTGGAAAATGTGAGAGAACTGTACCCTCATCTTCTGAACAGGTAATTAAAGTCTTTTGGGGTCCAAAAGCTTCCCAATGGGGGGCTGTGATTAGGATATCATGTGTTTTTCTCAAAATTGAAATTGCTCGAAACTGTACCGAACCTGAGCAACCGAAACTCTCTCGTCATTTCGATTCCAGTGCCATGAACGGTTCAAAAAACCGATGTCGTATGCGGAAGATATCGTGTTCTGTTCTTTTTCCCAAATAGCTAAAATTTTTGTAACTGGGATGCCCAGTCAGCATACAGGTACAGTTAGCAGGTGGCATATTCTATGGAATGTTCCCTTTTCTCATAGCCAATTGGATCGTGCCACGTGGTTGATTTTGAGCCATTTATTTGTTTGTACGAAGTTTTTTCCTGACCGTTGGATGGAGTTGTACAGGTTTAAAGTGGTCGTTAGATGGGTGACACGTGGTAAGCCCGGAGGCTGCCACGTGTCCCTAGGAGGCTTATACAAAATTTTGGTGGCATCGGCGGGGGGGGGGGTCGACCCCGCGACCTCCAACCTGCACGCCAAGTCTTCTACCATATCTCCTATACCGTGTTGCTTAACCTATATGTCTGCCACTAATTTATTATGTAAATTTTTGCAATGCAGAGGGGGGGGACCACCAACGGTCCCAACCCATTGGTGGCCCCAAGGTTGTGATCACATGCCATTAAACTGCAGCATCAAATAGTTATGTAAACCAGTGGCTACAAAACCATTACTCCGACGATTGGGGGCGTGGTCACATGTCACGCGATGACATAAAACTATCAAGTGACAACTGTCCAAACCATAACCTCCAGCAGTAAAACCATAACGATCACATGGCATTGTTTGTGGATAAGTTTAATGTGGCGGTTATATAAAATGTAAACCCCAGCGGAAAATAAGAGCGGTCACATGGGTGCAGTTAAAATGGAAACTAGTGCCACGGTTTTCAGAACCCTTAAGACTCTGAGTTCCGCTCCATATGCAGAGTTTTAAAAATAGTTAAGTTGCGGAGTTAAAGGCGAGGGGACGGCATGTGACCACCCTATCCAAACCATTTGATATTAATGCAAACGGTTTTATCTGGTGGAACTATGGAGGCACCTAAAATTTAGGGGTTTTAGTATTTTTAGCAAATGTTAAGTGGAGTCTCCACTTTTGGTGGAGCTTTTCTAGCTGATATTGGGAAAAATGCATTAGGAGGTCATTTTTCGATCAATTTGGGTGAAACAAGAGTCTACCTAGACTAATTTGAGCATTATGGAGCCACTGGTGCAAAGAAAATAGCCATTAGAGGCTTGTAAACACATGCATTTTGAAATTTTTAGCATAATTATAAAGAGGGGCATGCCATTGGGAGCTGGACTAGTAGATGTAGCCCAGGAGGGGTGAACTGCTTCATCATGCCTGCTGTGTAAAAATTATGTGTGATGTTTATTCTCTGTTATACATTGTTGTATAGTGCTATTTAGGCTTATATTTTCATGCTTAAAGTTCACAAATTCATCTATGTTTCATGGTTAAAACACTCATTCCTTAAGAAAACAAATGGAGACAAATTGTAGATGTTTTCAATATTGAAAGTTCTCTTAGCACATCAAACTAATACACCCCTTTTAGATCACAAACACATCATTGTTCAGAAGCTCTAATATCCCTTTTTCCCTCTTAGCACCAGAAGGGAAACTCACCCGACTTTATTTCGCATATACAAAATGTTCACAGAAATCGAAATCTAGAGAGAAATTAGACACACCTTCTACCATACCATTACCATGAAGTATGTTGAGTCTCAAAAGTGTTTTCCATATTCATAAATATTTCATTATGTCATAACCATTCAGCTCTCATTTCATAACTATCTGACCTAAAACTCTACATCAAGTAACTATTTTCATAAATAAATGGGTTAGGATCCTTGTCTTCCAAAGTTATTTATTTTATGTATTTAAAGTGAATTTATGATTAGAAATTAGAAAATTAACATAGTTTCATATATCTATATATGTGTTATGAGTTTTGTGACATGTGTAGGTCAAAAGGAAGCTTCTAAAGGACCTTTATGTGGCCTCCCAAAACCAAATTCGCATTTGAGTGAAGAAGTTCATGGGATCATGAGGATATGTGTCTCATTTTTTATTTGTATTGAAACTCTAAAAAGACATGTGTCTTATCATTTCCTATTTTGATTGTAACTTTAAAGATAGAGGGAGAGATTCATGGACTCTCATTAATGAGATAAATTCTCATATTTTTGTATAAATAGTATCACACCATTTTTTGGTCATCTAACCTATTAGCATTAGATGGACCCAAGTACACCATGTAAGACCAATTTTACCCTAAGTAAAATTTCTTTCACTATGTAAAATAACTTAATAAAACACATTTATTAAGTTGTTTATGGTCCAAATAGGAAACCCCAAAAGGAAATATTAAACAAATTTATTTGTTGATATTTTCCTTCTATGGAATAATCAATTAATAATAATTTAATTATTATTCAGTTATATTTAACCCAAAACAAGGAAATTAATTAGATAAATCCTTATTTATCTTATTATTTTCTAGGAATAATTATTTAAATCTTATTTAAATAATATTCTTTGTTAAATATGACTAAATCATTTATAAATAATTAAATAAATAAATAATTATTTAATTATCATTCAACCACTTCCTTAAAATAATAAATAAATCATTTATTTATTTATTATTTACAAATAAAAGGTACTTGGGCTTATACAATAATATATGAGTACATGAGATACAAATACAACCCAAATGCCCCCTATCATTTGCTTTGTGAGCTCCCTTTGAGTTCTATGTTTTTCTGGGTTTTCTACACCAACAAGAGAGAGAAATTTTAGATCCGAAATGTTGAGGACTTTCAAGAACCCATCCCATTGAGGAGAATTGGAAACACCTTTCATGTTTTCCTCTCAGGTGCCCCTTTAATATAAAAATTATTTAAAATATAGTGTTCTTGTCTTGTCTATTGGATGCATGGAGCAACATTTCATTTTTACTCCTTAATGTCTTTTATGCATAGATTTGGATTTGTGCAGCTTTATTTGGATCAACTAACTGTAGATTTAAAGATATTGGCAGCCATAATCGATATTAGGGTTATTTGTTATGCGTAGCTAAAGTGGTATTTTTCGACGAAAGATTCATATTAACAATTGGCGACTCCACACGGGTTTTCTTTTGCGACCGCTATCGATTTATATATTCCTGCATATCCAGCTATTTCAGATCCTAGGGTTTCTCTTCAGTTTTCTGTTTTTCCTATTTTTATGGTGCTTTTCACCTTTAAAACCCTCAAACATTAAAATTTTTAACTTTCGTGTGTTTTTGGCCCTATTACGCAGGTGACAGACATCAGTCGCAGCTGAGACGACAACTTTTTCTGAAATCTGCTGCCGAGAGACCCAGATTTGCAAGTCACACTTATCGGCCCAAAAACTGCGACCTGGACTGGAGGGCTCACTTTTCTGCCCCAAAACTGTGACCTGGACTGAAAACAGGTCAGAACCTGTGACCTGCACTTTTTTCTGCACTTTTCCAGCAATTTTTCTAGGTTTGTCTGAAGCTTCTGTCAGGGTTTTCCAGCCTCTATCTATGCCTGTTTAGACATGTTTCTGATCTGTTTCACTCAACTAAGTGGGAATATTTCCCCTTAGGGCTTTAGTACCCTCCACTTTTTGTGGGCGAGTTTTAGCTGTTTCAGACGTCTGAATTTTCAGAGTTTCAGCCTTCTTCTTTTCAGATCTGATACCTCATTTTCAGATCCCTTTAGATCAGCTCTTCTCCCTTTCAAATCACCTCATATAGTTTTGTTTGGGTTTATCTCTAGGGTCACCTCCTTGTCCCTTCTACCTTTAGCTGATTCCCTCCGTTGTAGCAACAACCTTGCCTCTGCTTCTTTGTTGTTTTATGCACCTCTTTTCAGCAGATTTCTCCTTTAGATCCCTGTCCCTCTTAACCTTAGATCTATTGGCCTCTTTTTAGCGTGTTTTGATTAGATTTTTTCCCTCTTCTAGACTAGTTTTGAGAGACCCACCTTCTTGGGTTAGATTGATGCATTGTTAGCTGTTAATTTTCTGTTATTTCAGTCTTATTTACTGTTCTCTACAGATTTATTTTTAGTTACGCAACACACTTTTTCGTTACTCTCAAAACATCTGGGTTTAAAAATTAAAATTAACACACGCCACACACTGACCCTAAGTGAAGAAGAGCCTGATTAACACCGCCTGGAAAAGACTTTAAAATCAATTGACATTGCACCTCTCTACCCTTGTTTCAACATTGACCTCACTTGATTTTGCACCTCCCTGCCTTTGTCGGTTTTTCTTCTTCCCGTCATCATTACGCCTCCAAGGCATTTATCCCAGAGAATTCTTGGCCTTCACCCTCAGTTTTCGGTTGGTCGACTTCCTCCTTCCCGTCGTCATCAAGTTAGTCCTCCCCCGAGTCCGCACTCTGACTCTTCTTCTGATTGTTCGGGTTCTCCCCCTACTCTTGGTTCTCCCCCTGTTACTGTCACCATGTCTAGTTCAGGGCCTAGCACTAGCGGCAACCCCAGTTCTACTGCTGGGTCCGTTTCCAGTGGAACCACTACGGGAACTACCTCGACTGTCCCTTTGCTACCTTATATGGCCGGTCTCAGTCTCCCCGATTTCAATCAGTTGATCAATGATCCTATCTGCCACGATGTTAGTTGGCCTGCTATGCCAACCAAGCTCCCCTCTGACATTCCTAAGTTCGAAGGCCTTGCTAGTGAAGATCCCTCCAACCATATCTGATCTTTCCACATGTGGTGTTCATCCAATTCCATTACTGATGATTCCATCCGTCTTAGACTGTTCCCACGCATGCTTACCGGCGAGGCTTCTAAATGGTATGTTGATCAAACCACCTCTTTCCATACCACCTTTGCGACCATTGCCCAAGCCTTTTTATCTTATTTCCAGCTCCCTCTCCGATATGACACTGGTACAGAACTCTTGACTTCTTTATGTCAATCCTCTTCGACTCGCCTTTCCGCTCATGTCCAGGAATGGCGGAGAAGAAGGAGCCTATGTCAAGCTCCCACCTTTGAAGATCGGGTTTATATGGACTGGTTCCTCCGCTCTCTCTTACCTTCCATCGGCAAAGATGTCGCATCCTAGTTCCCTAAAACCGAAGAAGCCGCCCTCTAAATAGCCTTGAAATATGACCTTATCTATGCTCAATCTGGTTATGTTTATACCATCCTCCCTGACCTCTCCAAACCCGGTGGTGCTAACGCCCCAGGGGCATCTCACTCTACCGACGGCATCATTGGAGCTCTTTCACACACCTATGCTCAACCTCCTATGGGCTATGGTTTCCCTCCGGGAGGGGCCAACACCTCCAGCACTTTTCCCCCTCCAGGTAGCATGTATCCAAGATATAGCATGCCTCCTCCTTTTTCCCACCTTCCTGCTTACCTCAATGTTTCCCATCCTAACCCTTATCCTTACCCACAGCCTGGTGTCCCAACTCCTCCAGCATTTGGACCTCTCACTCCCTTGCCTTCTCAACCCCCACAGCCGCACTTACTACCCCCTCCAGGGCAAGTATTTGCGCAGCAGGGCGCGACTAATTCTCTTCATTCTCAAAGAAAGAGGAAAGGCAATCAATCTGCCTCTGGTAATCGTGGATCCAATCCTCCAAGTATTGATTCTAACGCTGCTAACCAGCCACAGGGATCTCAGCCCAAGCCGGATAGGCCTCTTCGCACCAATAAGCCTTGTTCGTGTTGCGGTGTTTATGGTCATTACACTCACGATTGTCCCCTATTACCACAAATGTGACAGATGTGGGAGTCTCAGGCCACCGTGCGGGGACAACATTCCTCCCCTACTGTCCCTCCCAATACGGATACTTCTCAACCCGCCGTGTTTACCGATCCTTTCCCTCAAAAAGGATTCGTGGCTACTCAACCACCTCATGCCCTAGTAACCACTCAACCTTCCCCTTATAGCTCCTCCGATTACCAGATTCTCATGGTGGCCTCTGACCAACCTCTCATTGTTGACCTTAACCTTCAAACTCGGTCTCGTCAGTACTCCACGCCTCCCGCTCCGTCTGTCCCCGAGTCACCTTCTTCATGTCCTATAGAGCCTCTGTCGACACCCAATGGTCCCTTGCAGATCCATCTGCCCAAAGTTGAGGTTCATACCAAGATTCCCAAGGGCCCATTACACCAAAACGCTGCCTTTGGTCGCGCTGCCCATTCATATATCATAGTAGATGATCTGGCACAATATCTTGCTGCCATTTCAACACTAGAACTCCTTCAGTCGTGTCCTTCTCAAAAGAAGACTCTACTATCTGCCATGGGTGTTGTAGATCCTACTGATGACCAATTGATTGTTTTTTATGCCCGTCAGTGAGACCATCCCACCTTCCTGCTTCTGTTGCTTTCCAAATCCCAGTCAAAATCCAAAATTCCAACGTCGCTCGGTGTATTATTGATGAGGGGGAATCTACATGTGTGATGTCTGCTTCGGTTTGGAAACAACTCAGATCTCCCAAGCCGGCCCCTTCCACAATCACTCTTCGTGCATGGGATGGCCATGCCTCCTAGCCCATTGGCTTATTTCGTAATTGTCCTATCACCCTTGCGGGCAAGATTGTTTGTGTCGACGTTGAAGTTGTCGATGCCCCTCTTGACTATAACATTATTTTGGGGCATGGCTACACCTATGCCATGTCTGCTGTCCCATCCATGGTCCACCGCAAGATGTTTTTCCCTCATAATGGAAAGATTGCCACCATCGACCAGTTGACATATCATGAACCAAAAACTCAGACCTCCCCTGAGTCCACCATCTCTGCTGTCACCAACAAGAAAACTGTTGATTCTTTGACCAGTGTTTCTCCCGGTGTCTTCAAAGACTCCTCCTTGCTTGGAACCTTCCCCGGTCTTCCTCCTCCTCCTGTCTTTGATCCCATATTAGCGAATGTTTGCATGATGCAATCATCTCGGGCTGACCTTAAGCGGCTCGCTTCGGCTAGTCAGCAACCTCAACCTCGCCCGCCGCAACTTGCTCCTAGCCCTTCGCCTCAGCCAGTCAGAACTCTTCCTTCTAGCCCTTCTCCTACAGCTGGTACCCATGAGTCCCTCTATCCTCCTGGGTCGGTTCCACCAGGCCTCAACCATCTTGGAGCCGTCCCTCCTGGTCATTACCCTGCTGGTCAGACACCTTTCCTTGCTCCCCCTCCAGGAGTCTTTTCGATTCCCATCATGGCCACCCTTTCTCTCCCCAACTTGACCCTGGGTATACCCGTCTGGTACCTGGACCCTCCAATCGCTACCCCGCCTGGTCAACCAAAACCTTATCTTTCTTGAACCTCGGCTCAACTGGTCCCCATGACTTCTCTCGCTGCAACAGTACCTCAGTCAGCTCAACAGGAACCACCTCTTGTTGTGACCGCTTCGAGTAAGAAGGGCAAAGCTTGCAAGGGGGCATTAAAGGACAAGGCTGTCGTGACAAACCCTACCCCTCCTCGGCCTCCAAAGCATACCATCCAGTGTGATTTGTGTAATGTTTTCGGTCACGCCACCCATATCTGTCTTGAATTGCCTCATCTCAAGCCCATGATTAATGTCACATTCCCTGAGTCTACGGTCTCGGAAGCCTCTGTTCCTTCCGCGACCGCGGCCAAGAACCCCAAGACTATTCACACCAACCACCCCTATGCTTTGTGTGATCTCCATGGCCATTACATCCATCTTTGTCCCTGCATCGAGGAATTCCACACCTCTCTAGCCACGGTCCGCCAATTCGAGGCCAAACGCAACGAGTCCACCTCTCCCCTATTTGCAGAACTACCAGACATGACTGCTCCCATTCACATTCTCCCTCCTGATGTCGAGATGACGGAACCTTTGTCCACCATTTTCTACCTATTATCATCCATGAGACCCTCGGTGAACATTCCCTCTAAATCCTCCCCTATTGTTTCACTTGACTTTCCTCCCGCAATCACCCTAGGCTCAACATAGGTAGATCCTTTATCTGCTTACTCTTCTGTCACCCCTTCTGACGAGGCGCATGTGACCCTCTCTTCTCGTGATAATGAGTCAGGTAGCTTTGCCGCGTCAGGTGGTCTTTCTTCCACAAGTCACCCCATCTTCTATCACGATGATGACATTATGGAAGAAATCACCACCCCTGACTTTATCTATTCCCCCTTACATCGAACCCATGCGTTCACACCACATACACCTTGTGGCCATTACATTGAAACCCAATGTTGGGGTAATAGGGCACCCATATTTGAGAGACCAGGTGAAGCAATTCTCCACAAATCTCCTAGTGTATCTGGTCGTGTCGACTTTAGTACCATTATTCTTCCACATTTAGATGAACCTTTAGAGTCCCATATCACTTCAGATCACTCTAGGGATGATACCCCTTATTGTTCCTTCATCTTATATCAGCAATCCAATCTCTTAGACATTGTTGTTGACCAACTTATGGGTTTGCTAGGAGAGCATCAGTTCATTATCTCCAAATCCTGTCTTTGCGATAGTGACACCAGGCATGCCAACCCGAAAAGTTAGAGTCCATTTGATTCATATATGCAGTACTAAAAGAGATTGATAATCCTCCACTTCCTTTCTCATACTGCATAACCATAACGAAAACAAATGGCGCACCACATCATTAAAATGTGTTTAGATTCCCCTTTTTCTAAATACATTTTGGCATCACCACAACATGCTTGGGGGAACCTATGCCCCTCAACCATACAAATCCCAGATCTCAGCCAAAAACAACACTGAAACCCCCTTTTTCTGACAAGTCGCACTTTTCAGGTCATTTCCTGAGACAGGTCGCAGTTTTCTGCCCAGTACCTACTACCCAGGTCGTAGAACAGACCCCAAAAAGTGAGACCTGGCCTGTTCATGAGCTCTGGGTACCTGTTAGTTTTTATTACCTTGATACTTCACCAGGACACATTTTTTCCAAGAAGGGTCTCTTCACCTTTTCTCAAAATCGGATTTCCTCACTTACAACACTACTTGAGGCACCATTTTGTCTCCATACTTGTCTTTGTTCGTGTTGATTTTCGTCATGAGTTACCATCTTGTACTCATGTTTTCATGGTCCCCCATTGGACCTTTACTGTGTGACAGCACCATCGAGTCCCCCTTGTTTAGAGCATCCGAGTTGAGTCATCATTGCATTCATGGAGTCTATCCCAAGTCCCTTTATACCTTGCTATAGTCCTCCATCCTTTCTTGCTTGGTCCCTCTCCCGTGTCGCACATTATGGCCTTCTGTCCCATTGTCCCCTATCCCTCATGATATTGTTTCAGTCACTGCCAGGTCATCCATGCCCTTTATGCTTTAACAAGGGAAGTCGTCCCTTCACTACTCAGTATCACCTACTTCATTATCATCATTAGTGTCAGTCTGTCAGTCGCTCTACTATTTTCTCTCGTGCCTTAGTTGAGGATTCCTTATTGCCTCACCTATGGCGGACCTCCTTCTGTCGACATCATCTCATTCATTCCAGAAGACAGGTCTAGAGGGCTGTGTACCTTGGTTCCAGCTTCCACTCTTGTTTGGTGCCCCGAATCAGGCAAAGGGACTACTTATTGCCCTTTGACTTGGTTATTTCTCACCTTCAGCTCCTTTCAGCATGATCGAGATCCATATACTTGATGGTCCAGTGATGCAGCAGCAAATATTGGTGATTCTCGGGTGTGTGTGAGATGTCTCAACCCTCATGAGGGGGTGGCCTTGCAATTAGCCCCCCACATGCTCGGATGACCTCTTCATTGCAGCCTTCGATGCAGCTCCATATCTTTGATGATGTCGGCCTTAGCCGCTTGCAGCACCTCTTTTATTTTCATGTATCAGTCAGATTTTGCGAGCCCTTCCCCATTGATAGGGGGCATTTGGGTTGTATTTGTATCTCATGTACTCAGATATTATTGTATAAGCCCAAGTACCTTTTATTTGTAAATAATAAATAAATAAATGATTTATTTATTATTAATTTTTTTTAGGCCCGATCGCACGCAGAGCACAGCGCGGCCAGAGCAAAACGAAAATGTTTTTTAAAAAACCAAATACGATTTATTTATTATTTTAAGAAAGTGGTTGAATGATAATTAAATAAATAATAATTTATTTAATTATTTATAAATGATTTAGTCATATTTAACAAGGAATATTATTTAAATAAGATTTAAATAATTATTCCTAAAAAATAATAAGATAAATAAGGATTTATCTAATTAATTTCCTTGTTTTGGATTAAATATAACTTGGAATAATAATTAAATTATTGTTTAATTGATTATTTCATGAGGAAAATCAAACAAATAAAGATTTGTTTAATATTTCCTTTTGGGGTTTCCTATTTGGACCATAAACAACTTAATAAATGTGTTCTATTAAGTTATTTTACATAGCGAAAGAAATTTTACTTAAGGTAAAATTGGTCTTACATGGTGTACTTGGGTCCATCTAATGACAATAGGTTATATGACCAAAAAATGGTGTAAAAAATAGGGGAAGCTTTCTCCTATCAAGGAGGTGAAAAAGAAGATAAGAAGAGAAGGGATTATAGAGTGTTTTGTAACAAATCTTAAGATGGAATGGGATATAGACTTGTGAGTTTATCAATAAAGAAGTGTTTTGATGTTGTTTTGATCACATCTTCAAGGAGCTAAGGGATTACACCGAATTGGTAGCAGAGGGCCCCTGCTATTCGAGGAGATTTTACATGTTTTCTAGATAAGTCATTTTCAATTTTGTTTTGTCATATTTCCTTACTTAGACCGCTTTCTGAAATCATAGCTTTTAGCATTATGTTTCATGTCATTTGCTTAGATAAAGGATCCTCATGATATTGCAGTTAGTCTCTTTCTCAAGCTCTTCCAATAAACCTCTAATTCATGAATGAGACTTAGTTGTAATATTGTGAGTTATTGATTGTTTTGTTTCATAGAAGATCCTTATCACATTATGATTAATCTCTTTCAAAAGCTCTTCCAATAAACATCTAACTCATGAATGAGATTTAGTTGTAATGTTATAAGTTGTTTCAGCATTTTCATAGAAGATCCTCATTATACTACCGTTCGTCTCTTTCAAAAGCTCTTCCAATAAACCTCTAATTCACGAATGAGACTTAGTTGTAATATTGTGAGTTATTGATTGTTTTGTTTCATAGAAAATCCTTATCACATTATGATTAATCTCTTTCAAAAGCTCTTCCAATAAACCTCTAACTCATGAATGAGATTTAGTTGTAATGTTATAAGTTTTTTCAGCACTTTCATAGGAAATCCTTACTACATTATAGTAATTTTTTTCTCAAGTTCTTCCAATAAACCTCTATCAAATGAATGAGATTTCATTGTAATGTTCTAAGTTACTATTTGTTTCAGCATTTCCTTTTATGTTTTAGGAGATCCTCATTGCATTAGAATTAATCTTTTTCACAATCTCTTCCAACAAATATCTAACTAAATGAATCAGATTAAGTTGTAGTGTTTTGAGTTACTTTTCATTTCATGAATGTTCATTTAGAAGCTGTAATATCTACGGATTAGGACTCTCTGTTTTCATCATTTCCTAGTTAGGAACATAAATTGCAAATAAAATCTGTTTTAATTCATTTATTAACATTTCATTTTCTTCTTCTTGACATAGATTTAACTTTATCTTTTTAGCATAGAGTAGCATACTAAGAATCAAACATAAAAACCCAAAAACATCAATAAAACACGAAAAACAACGAAGTAAGAAAAAATTATACTGAGGCACATACAGTGCATTACACTTCATCAGTTTACTAGCCATGGTCGATAATTTAAGTTAACAATTTATGACACTAAATTGACTAAACATTTTGGCGCCGTTGCCGGGAAAGTGTAACTAGATAGCCTTATTTCTTACATCTAAAAAAAAATTTAATAATTTCTCGAGTATGCTCTCTTCCTGCACTTTGTGTGATCTGGAGGATCAGAAAAAGAATTTTATGTTTAAAAAAAAAATGTTTTCATCATTTCATTTGATTTAAAAAAGTTAAAAAAAAAAATGAAAAAATTTCAATAAATTGTTTTGTTCAATAAAATATATATGTATATCTTTGAAAATATAATATATATCATTTTATTAACAAATCATTTAAAAAAATAAAATATAAAACTTCTCATAATCATTTTCTTTATTAATGAATTTTAATTTTTAAAAAATAAAAATAAAAATAAAAAAATCAATAAATTATTTTGTTTAGTAAAATATATATGTATATTTTTAAATTTTGAAAATATAACATATGTAATTTTATTAACAAAACAAACTAAAAAAAAAAAAAACAAAACATAATAAAAACAAACCAAACATTAAATAAAAAATGAAAAACAAAGTCATGCTGCCGAATGTACAAAAAAAAAAAAAAAATATTCAAAGCATAAAATAAAATTAAAACTCAAAGCAAATAAATCTCTCCATGCAGCATTGAAGCAGCTCTTCAAAATCCACAAAATTTATGAGAAGAAAAGAATCCATTTTTGTTTCTATAAGAAGAAAGTATATGCACGGAGGAGATCCACATCACCAAAATTGGATGAACAAACCCAACGCTTTAGCTAACAGAATCTACAGATCTAGCAGTTAAACGAAAAGATCCACGTTTTGCCAAAGGAATTACAAGAGAGTTTTCCATGTAATAATTTGATTTCAAAGGTTTCGCATCACCATTTGACTGTAGGTCCCTTTGCAAAACGTTCCCAACAACATTACTAGCAGATTCAGCACTTCGCAATGTTCGTATTGTTTTTGACAACAACTTTTTAGTTTCAAAGAGTGAACCCTGGGTTCTCACCTTGCTTGTTATAGAATTTGACAGTAAAACCAACAGAGTTCTCTGTTTTCCTGTAGAATCAATGGAGAAGCGTATCTGTTTGCATGTAGAGAAGTGAATCTGGCTATTTGGTGTGGTTGCTGGGAATTTTATCCTTTTTCAAGAGACTGATTTCGAATTGAAATTCAATACGTTGGTGGCAATCAAAAACAAACTTGACTTGCTGGATTAATTTGATTGTGTGATTCGTTAAAATCCAACCACAACAAATCATTTCATTCCCTAGAAATCATTTTTCATTGTCGGAAAAACGCAACTCCTATTGACACGTGATTTTGAAACACATTTTCTGATTGACTGAAGATGAATTTGAAAAATCTACGGCATGGGTTTTTTCGGGAACGGAGGAAATTCAGTAACCCAGAAATATGTTTCTAGATTTCAGAATCGTTAGAGATAATTTTGCGGCTCTTTAGAGCCCTATTTTGCTGTCTCCGTGAGGAAAAAATGGTTTTTGCACAGTGAAAAGTTTGAGAATGGAATTCTGCGTTGATTCCACCCATGATCCGGTTTTCCAGATCTCAAGAAATAAGAATTTTAATATAAATCAAAGTCTGATGTGGCATTCAATCCACATTTTACATGTTTTTGATAAATTAAATAGTGAAATTCGATTTCTTTCACCCTCTGCACAGTTTGTTGATCTTGACTCGCCACTTTGCATTACACACTGCCATCTTGAATTACAACTGTCATTTTACATCCTAAACTTGTCAAATAATTTATCTCAAACAGATATTGACATGTCCCAAGCTCAGAGCCCTTTGGTTGATGAAGAGAAGCCCTTCACTAATTATTTTCTCACGGTTGTAACACAAAATCTTCTTTTCAGAAATTTCTTGCAGGACATTCCATTTTTAAGAAAGAAGTGCTTTGGAAGGCATACTTGTGATATAATTAGAGCTGGTTGCAAACCGATGGAAGAAATAGATAGGGATGCTAAATTTTCCAGGAAAAAAAAGATGTTCGCAATCATCCTTCCAATTATTGGCAAATGAAAAAAATCTATAATGTGAGGAATGATTTGAACATATTTTTCTGATTGAGATATTTCGAGAAGTGCTAAATGTTTGGAGAGGCTAACTTGATGAACATATATTAGATTCACAAGAGGAAGCTCAAGTAGAATCAAATATTTAATTTATATTCTGCTGTGCAACATTGTTGTGTGAAAAAATTTATGATGGCTCAAGTTGTTCGATGCATTTAGTTTGTTACGACGTTTTCATTTATTTGTGAAGGGGAACATGTTCTATGAAGACTCAAATATTAGTATTCACCAGTGATGGCTTTTTGTTCATAAAAATATATATATATATATATAAATAAATAAAAATAAAAAAATAAAAAAATAAAAAATAAAAATAAAAATGCATCAATAAAATAAGTAGGGTATTGTTCGTTTTCCTTCAGGAGATACTGGTTGATTTAAATGTCAAGACTAATTATTTGCATAATTTTGGCTACTTAATTTTCTTTTAAGGATTTTAGTTATGGAACGGTGCACATTCTGCAGCTAAACATCAATTTTGCAGCTGAAAAACTTCATTGTTTCACCCAAATTTTAAACTAGCCTAAATTTTTCATCCAACATCGGATTTTGATGATTCAAGCGTCGTTAGAAAGATTTCGACGAGATCTAGATAACGATAAAACTATCATCAAAGTTTGAAAGAGTAAAGACTAAAGAAATTGTTGAAAAGACACAACAAGTAACTTGAGGCACTAATTTCGAAACATGTATAAATTCTTTTGGTTTTTCTTCGTAAAATTGTTTTATTAGTACCAATTCTCAGTTTTTTTGTGTAAATATCATAACCAGAGAGATTGATCACCTCTTCCTTTTAATAATCGTACATTCCATTGCAGAAAAAGTACTAGTTTTATTTTGCAGGTTCCAGGAGGAAGGACAAATGACTACAAGCGAATAGTGTCTCCCTGAGAGACTACATTTCTTTTACAAGAAGATGATCAACAACAAAGAAATAAATATCAATGCATGAGCACATGCTAATGCAAATCAGATCCAACACTTGAAAGCCTTTCAGATGTCAGTATCTCCATTGCATCCATGCTTCCTAAGTCAATAAAACATTCACCTCATTTCCCTTTACATTCGCCATTGCATTTCTACTTAGTCATTCAATAAAATCCTCATCTCATTTTCCCTCACTGCTCGTTTTATTTTCCCTAGTCATTATATTTTCCATCCATGCTTTAACAAACCTAGCAATAAAACCATTCAGCTCCTCTACAAAGCTGATTCATTTCATTTCCATTTTCATTCTGTCAAATAAACCTTGATCCACTGCAAAAATTTTCATCCATAGTCCTTCAAAAATTATTCTTTCATGCTCGCGTTAGATGATGGAGGATTTCTTAAGGCCTCCCTTCTAAAAATTCTTGGTCTATCGACATCAGCACATTATCTAGGTCCAAGACTAGAGTCCTTAACAGTACCTTGAGGCTTGTATGTATTAATGACAAGTTCTCTCGCTGAAAATCTTGAGAATACATCAATGTCCCTTGATCGTCAAATCTTGCAAGTGGCTCGAAATTAGCTCACTTATTTGCACTTTGCAAGATGTACTTAGGTACCTTGGCATTCATTGACATTAATTGTGAGTTTGCCTAGCATTGGTTAATGACATTCATCAATGGTCGGTAATCCAATGACTTCTCTTCATGCTCGACATCAACACATTTATTCGCATGACTAGAATTGTACCATCGAATTTTGTAACAATTGAAGACTACATCATTTCAACAATTTGCAGCAGAAATTTTTTGTATCAGCAACAATAAAGATTCCAATCTTGCCATCAGCACAAAGAGAACAAAGAAGCAGATCAAATTCATTTGTTTACATAGTTCACGATCCAACAACATCAACACCCACACTCTTCAATATACGCAACTCATCCACATTTAAGGTAAGTGAAGGTATGTGGTTTTCTAATTTTTAGTCATGTAATTCATTAGAATGCTAAAATTGTAACTTTGGAAAAATTAATCACTCCCTTTTTCACATTGCCATATCTTTAGTTGGGGGGAAGGGACATCATTTCATATCCACATGTCGTACAATATCACACATTTTCATTTCATTTCCACCCGCATATACTTCCCAACCAACTATTGTTGCAACATGATCCAAAAGATTATATGCCTTGCAAATGATCAATTCATTGATGAAATATTTGATTCTAAATGTTTTCATAAAATTTGATGCAACAAAGAAAATAAAGCATTGTTACACAAAAACCATTGCCCAAAAAAACCGGTTGTCACACAAGAACCAACCATTAAAAAATGTTGCAATCAAATGTATTATATTTGCAAAAAAAATGTCAGAAGCAAAGTTTGGAACGAATATATGTGAGTTCAAGCTCCTGAGATCAACTCATGGAAAATGAATTCATTTGCAATAGTTGCATGAGGACATGCAACAACTTCGGTTGGGGGGTATGTTGAGTCTCAAAAGTGTTTTCCATATTCATACATATTTCCATTATGTCATAACCATTCGGCGCTTATTTTCATAACTATCGACTAACCCTATATCAAGTAACCATTTTCATAAATATATGGGTTAGGATCATTGTCTTCCAAAGTTATTTATTTTATATATTTAAAGTGAATTTATGATTAGAAATTAGAAAATTAACATAGTTTCATATATCTATATATGTGTTATGAGTTTTGTGACATGTGTAGGTCAAAAGGAAGCTTCTAAAATACCTTTATGTGCCCTACCAAAACCAAATTCGAATTTGATTGGAAAAGATCATGGGATCATGAGGATCCTTTTATATTAAAACTCTAAGAAGATATGTGTCTCATTTCCTATTTTGTATTGAAACTCTAAAAATACATGTGTCTTATCATTTCCTATTTTGATTGTAACTCTAGAGATAGAGGAAGAGATTCATGGACTCTCATTAATGAGATAACTTCTTATATTTTTGTATAAATAGGGGAAGCTTTCTCCTATCATGGGTGTAAAAAAATAGGAGAAGAAGAGAAGGGATTATAGAGTGTTTTGTAACAAAGCTTAAGATGGAATGGGATGTAGATTTGTGAGTTTATCAATAAAGAAGTTCTTTGATGCTGTTTTGATCACATCTTCAAGGAGCTAAGGGATTACACCGAATTGGTAGCAGAGGGCCCCTGCTATTCGAGGAGGTTTTACATGTTTTCTAGATAAGTCATTTTCAATTATGTTTTGTCATATTTCCTTACTTAGACTACTTTCTAAAATCATAGCTTTTAGCATTATGTTTCATGTCATTTGCTTAGATAAAGGATCTTCATTATACTACACTTAGTCTCTTTCAAAAGCTCTTCCAATAAACCTCTAATTCACGAATGAGACTTAGTTGTAATATTGTGAGTTATTGATTGTTTTGTTTCATAAAAGATCCTTATCACATTATGATTAATCTCTTTCAAAATCTCTTCCAATAAATGTCTAACTCATGAATGAGATTTAGTTGTAATGTTATAAGTTGTTTCAACATTTTCATAGAAGATCCTCATTATACTACAGTTAGTCTCTTTCAAAAGCTCTTCCAATAAACCTCTAATTCACGAATGAGACTTAGTTGTAATATTGTGAGTTATTTATTGTTTTGTTTCATAGAATATCCTTATCACATTATGATTAATCTCTTTCAGAAGCTCTTCCAATAAACCTCTAACTCATGAATGAGATTTAGTTGTAATGTTTTAAGTTGTTTCAGCACTTTCATAGAAGATCCTTACTACATTATAGTAATTGTTTTCTCAAGCTCTTCCAATAAACCTCTATCAAATGAATGAGATTTCACTTTAATGCTCTAAGTTACTGTTTGTTTCAGCATTTCCTTTTATGTTTTAGGAGATCTTCATTGCATTAGAATTAATCTTTTTCACAAGCTCTTCCAACAAATATCTAACTAAATGAATCAGATTAAGTTGTAGTGTTTTGAATTACTTTTCATTTCATGAATGTTCATTTAGAAGCTATAATATCCACGGATTAGGACTCTCTGTTTTCATCATTTCCTAGTTAGGAACAGAACTTGCAAATAAACTATGTTTTAATTCATTTATTAACATTTCATTTTCTTCTTCTTGACATAGATTTAACTTCATATTTTTAGCATAGAGCAGCATACTAAGAATCAAACATAAAAACCCCAAAACATCAATAAAACACTAAAAACAACAAATTAATAAAAATAGATACTTAGGCACATACAATGCATTACACTTCATCAATTTACTAGCCCTGGTCGATAATTTATGTTAACAATTTAGGGCACTAAATTGACTAAACAAAGTATTTGAAGGCCCTTCTATCCAATATGTCCAAGCCTTTGATGCCATAGCATGGTATTTTCTCCATAGACCACAAGGTTTTCTGCTCCACTTTTAGGAACCATAGAATTGTTTCACCCATCAATAATAGTGCTACCCAGAAGCTTGTACAGAGTTATAATCCAAACTCCCCACATCAATACCAGTTCTCCATGAACCATCTTGTAGGTATCCTTATCAAACATTGTTTTTACACCTACATCATCCATTTTGCTTATAGAAATCAAATTTTTGGCCAATGCAGGAATATGTAGAACACCAGGAAGTGTTCTAATCCTTCCACCTTGCAACTTTAGCTTGATTTTTCCACGTCTGACAATTCTAGCCTTCCTATCATCCCCTAAGAAGACATCACCACCATCATATTTCTCATTCTCGCAAAACCACTCCCTTTGAGGAGTGAAGTGAAAGGATGCACCTAAGTCAATCAACCATGCCTCATGGTCTACATGTGTACTTGAAGAAGAAGCCAAGTACACATCCCCACCTTCATATGAGGTGGTTTTTGCCTCTACAGTAGGAGCATCATGAAATCCCTTTCCTATATCAAGATCTTTAGATCTAAAATCCTATTTGAAGTGCCCTTCCTTTCCTCATTTCCAGCACACCTTTATAGGTTTTCCTGAATATTTAGATCTCGCACTCGAGCACTATTTTTGTTTCTATTCTAGGATTGCCCTTGTAAAGGCAAGGAATCTCCATTTTGGCCCTCCATATTTTTCCATCTCATCTCCTTTGACAAGAAGGATGAGCCTATTTCATCAAATTTCAAGGTAGTTTTATTGCTATCTATTGAAACGACCAGACTATCCCACGAATATGGCAGAGAACATAGCAAACCGATGCACTTATCTTCATCTGAAATTTTAATATAAACAGATAAAAATTGCCTTACCACAGTATTAAAGGCGTTTATATGCACTGTAACTGAGTCTCCATCCTTTATCCTTGGGTTATATATCTTTTTATGTAGGAATAGTTTGTTCACCAAAGACTTAGATTGGTACAAAGTCCCTAACTTTTCCCACAAATCCTTTGTCGTAGCTTCCCTTGATACATTCAACAATACTAAATTTTCAATACACAATCGTATTATGCTCTTTTCCTTCTGATCCCCTGGATCCCAAAACCTGGGCTGCTATTGCGAAGGTCTGTTTATGGTTACTTTGGATCTCAAGGCACCCACATAATTCAAACCTCTCTGAGGGTGTGGAAACCTGGTTCCAGCACCCCCCCATACTACTTCGGGTGAGACTTTGACTTGCGTAAGAAGGTCACTGCCGAAAGGGCTAGTAGTAAGAGGGTTTTGTTTGTTAACCTCAACTTTGAACCTGGGTCAGGACCCCTCAAGACAAAAATGGTTCTGTTGCCGGGACTGGGAACATTTTTAGAGAGTTTGGGTGATGCTGAGAGGTCATTGGCAACCATTAAAGCCTGAACTTGAGGACTGGTTTGAAAAACAGATTCAGAAATTTTTCCTGAAAGAAAACAGAAGAAATAATTTTTCTTCTGAAGAGTGGAAGAATAATTATATTTTCACTGAGGTGCACGAGATCTTCTTCTTAACCTTTGCACACGAACTACAGGAATGGTTGGCAAGGTTAGCAGAATTCCAAACCTATTGGAAGGACGATCAGGTCACGCAGTGGACCCCTGAATTGATCCAACAGTTGGAGAAGACTGATAATTCCATTACTCAAACTGTAGATCACTGGGTTTACATCATCTTAGGGCGGGTTTGTGATGGAGTTTGCAGTCGATCATTTTGTGTCCTACTCAGAAGCCGAAAGGAGATTTTTCAAGGGATTGAGAGGTAAGTTCTTACAGACCTTGTCTCTACTGATTAAGATGTTATTGTGTGAAAAGGGTATTTTATGCAGCCACACAGAGTGAATGACCCTTGATCAGAGTGAAAGCACTACACGCAACGGTAAATATTATTGTGTCAATCAGAGAGGGGATAGATCTATATATAGTCCTCAGAGAAACTCCCCTGATATAACTTAAAGCGAGGCTACGCACACTGAAAATAGCCCTCCTGCTACACTATCATCAAATTCGCGTAGAGGTAAGAATACTCCTACCCTACCACCACCCCCACATGCGGAAGATATGGTCGCACATATGAAGCTACCCACCTTTAAGGGTACAGGGGACGAGGATATGGACCGATTTTGGTTTGTGGTGAATGCGGTGTGGACTGCACAGAATTCAATACCGATGTTGTCAAGAGAGCACAACTGGCTATGGCCTTTGAAGGTCATGCTTTAGATTGGTTCATAGGATACCTCGCTCAACATGTGGATCACACAGTTTAGGAGATCAAGGATGCCCTGAAGCGGCAGTTCTGAAAGCGAAAATCCTATTCTCAATGCATAATAGAACTGAAAGATATTAAGCAAGAGCCTACGTAATCAATTTGGGAAGATGACTAGCGACTGAAGCAAACCATCAGCGACGTAGGATTTTCTTACGATGATAAGCAGCATAAGGAATGGTTCATTTATATGTTATTTCGACATTTGCGCTGGCCTATGGGTTAGAAGAAGATTTATGCTCAGGAAGAAGCTCTAGAAATTTCTATGAAATTAGAATTTCCTTCGAGGGACGATGCTCAATTTGGAGTGCTACACATTCAGATCCAATTAGAAGAAAATCATTTAGAAATTCAGAATCTACAAAGAGACTAGGGAAAAAAAGTTGACGCAGACGTTTGGTGCATCCGCTGCAAGGGAGCTTGCCACACAAAACATCAGTGCCCTCTGCTGTCGGATTATATGCAATTTTGAGGACCAAGTCCACAACATCCTAGAGATGTTGCTAGGCCTAGTACCCCCACACTGTGGTGCACTGATTTTCAGGTGGTTGGGCAGCATGATACAGACCATTGCTCATGATTAGGAGCATATGTACCAAAATTGTAGCAACAGTGGTGTAGATTATGCTCTTAATTTGGTCATGATGAGCACCACTGCCGAACGTATGACCTGATGATAGACCGAGCAAACTTTTACAGAGTGCAGGTCGACCCTTCGTCACCAGCATCTCCCTCCAGACGAGGAGGATGCCAGCAAGAGGAAGGGGAGGGGGGAGAGGTGGAGGCACAGGTAAATGGAGAGGGAAACTAATTTGTTACAAATATGGAGACACTGGACACTATGTACGAGACTTCCCGAACCCTGCACGACAATCATGTAGGTATTGTAGGAAATTTGATCATGTAATTGAAGATTGTCCTCTGTTAATAGGTAAAATGCAGGAAAAGTAGTAGACACCGACGCAGAACATACAAATAGTTAAATATGAACCTTGTGATGATGGACCAAGTGTAAATGTAATTACATGTAGTGGTGTTGCCACTAGAGGAAATGAGGAAAATTTTGTTGCAGAGCCACTGATCAGAAATGCATATGACAAGAAGGAAGGCCTCAACCTATAGAAAGAAAAGGAGATTTTCGTTGAGGCCATAAAGGATTTTGTTGATGCAGCAACATCCATGTCAATGACTCCCATGGAACCAATAGCCGATGATGAAGTTAAACAATTCCTACAAGCCTGCATTAAGCTACTACGTAATCAAAAGGTAGTAGATCATCTCTAGGCCCTGATAGATAGTTGCGTGAAAAAAGAGGTGCCTCAGACAGAAAGTGAACAAGGTTTATAAGCAGAAGAAGAGAATTGGTAGGGTGATGTGCATCACTGTGCAGATTGGAGACTATGAGATGGATCAATTCATCTTGGATCTGGGGTCTGATGCAAATTTCTTACCTAAGAAAACTTGGCAGAAGATGGGAGACCCAAAGTTGGAATGGTCCACCATTCAGCTACGCATGGCCAATCGGCAAAAGATCATTCCACTTGGTAGGCTTCCGCAAGTTTTGGTAGACATCGCTGGAGTAAAGGTATGCACTGATTTTGAGGTTATACAAATTTTGGATGATGAAAACCCCTACCCTGCGCCATTAGGATTGGATGGACCATTGATATGGGAGGCATCATCAATCTGAAGCGCAGAAGTGTGATTTTTGAGAATAATGGTACACGGGTGATAGTCCCACTAGATCTAGTAGAAGGAGAACAATACACAAAAAAAGTGCGTGAGGGGGATGATGTTGACCATATCTACAAGCTGACTGCGCAGGACAAAGACTGGATCAACCCTACAGCTGATGGCATGGTGAACTGGGAGAAGGATAGCTCCTGTTTTTCTGATTATGATGGTGAAATGGAGAACTGGCAGAACCGGTTGCACGATGTCTCTGCGCTGCGCTATCTCAAGATCACAAAGAACTTCCGGTGCATCTCCTCAGAGGTAAGATAAACACCCTACTTTTATGGTTCTAGTAGTGTCAAAGAATTTTTTGAAGCATTGGAAAAAATTTTCCCAGAGGAACGAAGATTTTGGGCGCTTGATTTGGCTATGCGCGCAACTCCAGCGCGTTGGTGGGATATGCCCAAATGATGACGATGTGCTTCGTTGGAAATACTGAGAGGGGGCGGTGAATCAGTATTCGTTTCAATTAGAGCATTAGTTAATATTCAATTATTATCAGTGTTTGTACAATGATAGCAGCAAACAAGAGGAACACAAATGCACACATTTTTTAATATGGAAACCCACTCCGGGACAAAAACCACCTAATGTTTTTCTAATAATTCTTTAATATTCAACTCCAATTGAAAATAAAGCTCCAACTTCCTAGAATCTAGAAAAGCATTCTTCTCCAGCTCCCACTAAATGTATGCTCCAACACCCAAGATTCTTTAGTAGTCAACTGAACGGATGCCCCAACACCCAATGAGCTACAACTCACCCTAGCACCACCCTACCACCCTATAGAAGAATAAAAGAAGAATGGACTCCCGTACCGGGGAAAATGGTCCACTTTACAATGATATAAAATGATGTAGAAGAAGAATATATACTAGACCATAACTCCACCTTTGACACAACCACCTAATGAAGATCCTAGACCTCCCAACACTGCCTCTTCAACCCTTGGAAGATAGACACTAGTACAATTTTTACAATAATGTATTTACAATGACTAAGTACAATGATACCTTTACAATGATTGTATGCAGTGCTGCCCACTTGAAGACTTCATATGATGAACTTATTGTTGTTGTTATGAACCTTGGTTGCTGCTCTTGTCATGCTACCCTCTGTTGCACCTTGCTTTTCTTTTCTGTCATAGAAAGTTTGGTCCTTTGCAACCCTTGACAACACATGATCTAGCTTTTTCTTGCCTTCTAGGAGCTCGATATTGAATCTGGTGTATCTATATTATTTCAGATCCCCAATATCTGATTTTTGGTTCTTTAGTAGTACTTTGAGTCGTCTTTCCAATGCCATGGGTCTGACCCAATTTATATTCTTCAAGAGAGAGTTATATCCAATCTCTCACAATTCCCTAATTATGGAATGTTTCAATAGAGTGCACTTGTATGGCGTGCCACGTGTCAATTTTTATTCATTTGGCTCTGAAATTGATAGAGAGAAAAGTACAGACTGTGCACTATCTGCCACTTTTATAGAATTCCAATCCAATACTTAGAGAGAGATTTATGACGAATTTTCCAAGGTCACTTCTTTGAGATGAATTTTAGGAGCCTGCAAAAACCATGACTTCCACAGATCATAACTCCAAAAATATTGCGCACCTTGATCTGAAAGTTTTACAGCAGCTTTCTTAGCATTTCAGATTCGCCTCATAAAAAATTCAGCTTCTGAACCTTCGTAGAAAAAAATTTAGAGCGCAAATTCGACGATGACATGTTTCAGATGGCGAAATCCCTTGCTTAAGGAGGAAATAAAGATCACAATTTATATAAATGCTTAGGTTGAGAGGGGCTTCAACAAGTGAACGTGGGAGGGATTTTAGGATTTAAAAAAATATTAATTATGACTTTTCAATGACCCATGCCCCAACCCCATGGGGTTTTAGCCCACTAACTAGGGGTACAAACTTCAAATATGAATATCTCTCAAACCGTGAAGAATTACATGGTGTGCCATATATCAACGAAAACATCTCGACAAGTAGAAACCATCAAAACAATTATTGACCCAGAATATATTAATTTGTTAGGTCAAAATTCCCATGAAATATTGGGTTAGCCCCTGGTGCTACTTGGGTTGACATCAATGACAACCACTAATCAACAATCTCCCCCTTTGGCATTGATGGCAACACAAGTACTCCCCCTGCAATCATGACACCTCTTCCTACAACATTCTCTCCCCCTTTAACATCAATGGAAAAGGGTAACTCCCCTTGTAACACAACCATCCTATGGACCTGTACACACTTCCACTCCCCCTTTATATTCTGAAAAAAGGAAAATCTAATGAGAACTTGGGGGAATCGCAAGCTTCTAGTGAAGATATTCCAATGCTGGCGAATATTTAATATGTGATTCTTTTGGTGCTATTTGGAATCTTGCTACTTGTCCAACTGCTTGCATAACATCTGGTCGGGAGGCTCTTACATATAGAAGACTACTAATCATAGATCTGTACGATCTTTGATCCACATCCTTAGATGAGTCGTTTATGCTCAATTTTCAACCTGTTACCATTGGAGTAAGGATGGGTTTGCAATCTTCCATTTCAAATTTCTTGAGCATTTCCTTGATGTACTTGGCTTGACATATAAATATTCCTTTCTCTTGCTGAGATATTTGAAGCCCTAAGAAGTATGTCAGCTCACCAAGTAAAGGCATCTCGAAATCACTTTGCACCTTTGTAGCAAAATTCTTACTTAGTCGATCATCATTGCTACCAATTATTGTATCATCCTCTTTAGCTATTAGACATGTTTTAGTTGCTTCATCCAGAAAATATATGTCATTTGGAGCTCGACTTGCTGTAGCCACAATTTTACCATACCTGCCTTTCCTGATTTCACATTTTTTGGAGTTGAATAGCATTGTGTGTCCTTGATCACACATTTCTCCAACACTGAGCATATTGTGATTCATGTTTTCTACCAATAGAACATTCTTGGCTATAACATCTTTGCTTCCAAGAGTGACGGTACCTGATCCTATAACATTTGAAGATCCATCATTTCCAAAGGATATGGTTCCATCCCTCTTCTCTTTCAGAGATACAAATTTCCTTCTATCTCTAGTCATATGCGTTGAGCAACCGTTGTCAACATACCACACATCTTTATCTTTTTGAGCCTTGAGAGCGAGAGCACAATTATCAATCTTCTTCTTCTTCCATGTTCGTTCATTCTGTGGCTTCGAAGATTCTTCTGGAGGATTTTCAACTCTACAGTCTCTGGCTATGTGTCCAAAGTTTTGACATTTGTAACATTTCATATTATTTCTTAAATGTTCAAATCTATTGATGTTTCGTTGAGCCCTGGGAGGTTCATATTTGAAGAATCTCTTGGAATAGTATTGGTTCCTAGGGTACATGCGACATTCTATAGCTTTATGACCAATTTTTCCATATGAATAACAATAGACATGAAAAATATGTTGGTACCTGGATGAAAATCTTCGTCGAGGAATCGTCTTCCAAGGATGTGCTTGCGAATCTTGTCCAATGAAGTCTACATGTATGCCAGATCTCATAGGTTCATTGTATTTTGTTGTGGAAGGTCCTGCTTCTTCTTCTTTGTAACTGAGGTCAGTTCTGTCGTTGTAAGATCGTTGATTTTTTATGAGTTCTTCCAATGCCCTTGAGCTGTTCGCATAGTTTTGGACAGTCTTTCCCTTCTTCACTTCCTTATGCAGCGAGACTACTTCAGCTTCTAATGCTTCCATTTATTGGTTGCTTTCTTCCAACTTCTTTTGAAGTGACTATTCAATAAATTTGTGTCCTTCAACCTCAATTTTGAGACCTTGAACTTGTTCTTCAAGAGTATTAGAACGGATCTTCTCAGCATTGAGCTCTTTTATAAGCTTGATTGCCTCCTCATAAAATTATTCTATGGTCAACCCTTCTTCTTCATTGTTTGATACTTCTTGTTTATTATGCTTGGCCATAAACAATACTTTCTCATTGGCTTCTTCTTTGCTGTCACTTTCTTCATCAGATGATTAGTTATATTCTTTAGAGAGAAAGTTCCTTTTGGATCCTTTCTTTTTGCCTTGCTTGTTGAATTTCTTAAAGCCTTTCTTTCCTTTTGAGTTGCCATCACTTTTTTTCGGACATTTTGCTACGAAATGCCCAACCTCACCACAACCGAAACATATCATTGGAAGTTTACCTTTGAATTTTCCCTTACCGGGTTTTAGTTTTCTCGTAAAGTAAGCATATTCTTCATTTGAAAGACCTTCTCCATCATATCCATTTTCTTCACACTTTCAGGTGCATGTCATTTCAATTGAAGGTCGTTTGTCCTTATTGGTTTGCTTAGATGCAACAAACGCAGTTTCTAGATTTGAAGTACCCTTTTCTTCATCAAGTCTCATTTCATATGCTATGAGAACTCCATGTAATTCTTCCTTGCTGAGTTTGTCTAGATTTGCACTGTATTCTAAGACCGATACCTTTGGGTTGAATCTCCCTGGTAACGTTCCAAGAATCTTCCATATAATAGTCTTCTCGTCAACTGGCTCTCCCAATCCTTCCATAGTATTGGTTATTTCATCAACGTATTGGAAGTATGCAACAATGTTGCAATCTTATTTCATTTTGAGTTGCTAAAATTTTGCTCTATAGATTTGAAGCTTTGCTTATTTGACATTTGAGTCACCTGCATATATATTCTCAAGCTTGTCCCATACATTTTTGGCGGTTTTACAACCCAACACCTTATGATAAGCACATTAAATAAGTCCACTGATAATAATATTATTTAGTTTTGCATCATTTACCAAATTCTTCTTACCTTGTTCATCCACGGTTGATGTAAATCCATTTTGAACAGTGTCCCATACTTTTTAACCTTGCGCCAAGAGATAGACCTCCATTCTTCCTTTCCAGAGTGCATAATTATTTTCATTGAATAGAGGTACACCATTCTTGGTATGCTCCATGACCTCCTTCTAGTTGTTAAACTGCTATTGAAGGAACCAATCTCTGATACCAATTGTTGGAAATACTGAGAGGGGGGGATGAATCAGTATTCCTTTCAATTAGAGAATTAGTTAATCTTCAATTATTATCAGTTTTTGTACAATGATAGAAAAAAACAAGAGGAACACAAATGCACACAGTTTTTAAGGTGGAAACCCACTTCTGGACAAAAACCACCTAATGTTTTTCTAATAATTCTTTAATATTCAACTCCAATTGAAAATAAAGCTCCAACTTCCTAGAATCTAGAAAAGCATTCTTCTCCAACTCCCACTGGATGGATGCTCCAACGCCCGAGATTCTTCAGTAGTCAACTAAACAGATGCCCCAACACCCAATGAGCTACAACTCACCCTAGCACCACCCTACCACCCTATAAAAGAATAAAAGAAGAATGGACTCATGTACCAGGGAAAATGGTCCACTTTACAATGATATAGAATGATATAGAAGAAGAAGATATACTAGACCATAACCCCAACTTTTACACAACCACCTAATGATGATCCTAGACCTCCCAACACTGCCTCTTCAACCCTTGGCAGATAGACACTAGTACAATTTTTACAATAATGTATTTACAATGATTGTATGCAGTGTTGCCCACTTGAAGACTTAATATGATGAACTTCTTGTTGTTGTTATGCACCTTGGTTGCTGATCTTGTCATGCTACCCTCTGCTTCACCTTGCTTTTCTTTGCTGCCGTAGAAAGTATGGTCCTTTGCAACCCTTGACAACACATGATCTAGATTTTTCTTGCCTTCTAGGAGCTCGATATTGAATCTAGAGTATCTATGTTATTTCAGATTCTCAATATCTGATTTAATATCTTGTATTATTCCTCTGAGTCTTCTTTCCAATCCCACAGGTCTGACCCAATTTGGATTCTTCAAGAGATAGTTATACCCAATCTCTCACAATGCCCTAATTATGGAATGTTTCAGTAGAGTGCACTTGTATGGCATGCCACATGTCATCGTTTCTTCATTTGGCTCTAAAATTGATAGAGAGAAAATTAAAGACTGTGTACTATCTGCCACTTTTTATGGAATTACAATCTGATACTCAGGGAGAGAGTTATGACGAATTTACCAAGGTCACTTCTTTGATATGAATTTCAGGAGCCTGCAAAAACCCTGACTTCCACAGATCATATCTCCAAAAATTTTGCGCACCTTGATCTGAAATTTTTACATCAGCTTCCTCAGGATTTTGGATTCGCCTCATAAAAATTTCAGCTTCTGAACCTTCGTAGAAAAAAAGTTAGAGCGAAAATTCCACAATGACCTGTTTCATATGGTGAAATCCCTTGCCTAAGGAGGAAATCAAGATCACAATTTATATAAATGCTTAGGTTGAGAGGGGCTTCAACAAGTGAACGTAGGAGGGATTTTAGGAGCTTAAAAAATATTAATTATGACTTTTCAATGACCCATGCCCCAACCTCATGGGGTTTTAGCCCACTAACTGGGGGTACAAACTTCAAACATGAATATCTCTCAAACCATGAAGAATTACATGGCGTGCCATATATCAACGGAAACTTCTCGACAAGTAGAAACCATCAAAATAATTATTTACCCAGAATATATTAATTTGGTAGGCCAAAATTCCCATGCAATATTGGGTTAGCCCCTGGTGCTGCTTGGGTTGACATCAATGGCAACCGCTGATCAACACGCTTTGAACCTCCATCCACCCCACCAATTGAGCTCTTTTATGGTCGGGGAGATCTGCGCAAGGATCTGGCCATATTGATGGAGGTATGGGATGAAAATATGTGGAATGAATGGGTTCATAGTTTTTTCCACTCGTTGGGGTCAGTACCCACCACCTAATATCTAGAATTCGAGCTACACCGAGGTACTCGAGACTGGTTTACAATGACTGAGTATTTCTTGGCAACCTTTGGCTCAGTTGGGGGCTTAGAGAAATTAGAGGAAGCCTTGTATGACATAGATGCCCTGAGCTTTGATGAATCCTAACCCTGCAAGGAATGCGCTGTGCTAGCCTGGGATGCGCAGATGCATAACATCGTTAACTGTAGAAACCTGTCAATCGAGGATAATGGAGATGTCCCCAGGAATTTTAACATCCTAGAGTCTAAAGGAGAGCACACAGTCGCAAGGCCCATATTAGGGATGGTGGATGTCACTAAGCTGCTAAAATTGAAGGAAGTCCACATTGGGACAGAAGAGCAGCCCAAGTTGGCCAAAATTGGGGATTACTGGGATGATGATATAGTGGGAAAAATTGCAGAGCTGCTGATAGAGTATCAAGATCTGTTTCCTACAAATTTCTTTGAGCTCAAGGAAATTGTAGGGGACCTGGGTGTCATGAAGATCACACTGAAACCAGATGTGCGCCCTGTCAAGCAACGCCCATATTGATTTAACCCCAAATATAAGCAAAAATTAAAGGAGGAGTTAGAAAATATGGTGGATGCAGGCATCATATAACCGGTCAAACAGTCTAATTGGGTAAGCCCAATGGGGGTTCAGGAGAAAAAGACCAAAGGAGAAATAAGGATTTGTGTAGATCTGCGCAAGTTGAATGATGCATGTGTGCATGACCCCTTCCCTACTCCATTTTCTGATGAGATCCTAGATAATGTAGGAGGACAAGAAGCTTATTCATTTACTAATGGATTTTCGGGGTATCATCAGGATCATAATTGCACGAGAAGACCACAGTGAGACCACCTTCGCCAATGAATTGGGTTCTTTCCAATATATTGTCATGCCATTTGGATTGAAAAATGCACCTGCAATCTTGTCGCACATGGTAGTGGTTGTTTTCAAGGAATTCATGCATAAATTCTTGGAGGTATATTTGACTGGAAAATGTTTTGATTAGTAAAGAAACATGTGCCGAACCTACGCATGATGCTTGAAACCTGTAGGAAGCACCATATTTCTCTCAACCTGAAGAAGTGCATATCTTGTGTGCCTTTTGGAATTTTGTTGGGGAATATAGTATGCCAGTAAGGATTGATGGTATACCCAGCCAAGATCGCGATTATCATCAACTTAGAAGTTCCTACCAATGAGAAACAGTTGCGCTCCATCCTAGGACATACTGGTTACTACAAGAAGTTTATCGAAGGTTATGCTTTGATCACTGTGCCAATGGAGAAATTGCTAAAGAAGGATGTTGTGTTTTTCTGGGATGATGAATGTCATAAGAGCTTTAAGCTGCTAAAGGAGAGAATGGTCACTGCACCTATTTTGATATTCCCACAAAAATCTAAGTTTTTTCATGTGCATGTGGATGCATCTGGTATAGCACTTAGGGTTGTTTAGTACAGCCAGGAGAAGGAAAAATTGATCACTCAGTTGCTTTTTCCAGTAGGAACCTCTCCAGCACCAAGCTCAAATAACCAAATACAAAAATGGAAGCATTGGACATGGTATACACACTGCAAAAATACAAACACTATATGCTAGGAGGGCATTTTAAAATGTTCACAGATTACTCTACTTTAAAATACCTAGTCAATAAGCCTGTGCTGGGGGGGAATATCTGTAGATGGTTGTTGATTTATCAGGAGTATGACTTTGAGATTATTATGAAGCCTGGAAGATTGAATGTTGGACCTTATCATCTGTCACGAATTGAGAATGGGGAATAACCAAACAGTCTGGAGTAGGGGTTACCATATGCATAGCTCTTCTCTATCAAGGTGGTTGATGATGACTTTTATGATATTATTAATCTTCTGACCATGGGAACAGCTCCTGTGGAATATTCAATCCAACAAAAGAAGGATTTCGTGGTGCGCGCAACTGATTTCACCATGATTGCAGGGCAATTTTATAAATTAGGAGAAAACTAAGTATTAAGGAGATATGTATTGGAACATGAGAGATAGGATATATTGCCTCAGGCTCATGGAAGAGTGGCAGGAGGCTACTATGTTGGTAAATCCACTGCGCAAAAGGTGTTTCATGTTGGGTTATGGTGGCCCACACTGCACAGTGATGCACAGACGTACTCTCAAGCCTGTGATGCATGTCATAGAACAAGGAATCCTTTGCGCAGAGATGAAATGCCCCTGCAACTGCAGATGGCCTTGCAAGCATTTCACAAATGGGCTATAGATTTCTTTGGACCAATCAACCAACCTTGAAAGAAGATGGGAGAATGTTATATCATTACTAAAATAGATTATGTAACCATGTGGGAAGAGGCGAAGGTGGTTAAGGATTGTACTACAAATACTGTTGTGCACATCATCTTTGAGCACATTTTGACTAGGTTTGGATGCCTGAAGATTTTTATGAGTGATATAGGTATGCACTTTGTTAACGAAAAAATTGAAGCTTTGAAAGAGGAATTCCAGATCCATCTCAAGAAGAGTACCCCTTATCACCCACAAGCAAATGGCGCAGTAGAAGCTTTCAACAAGATCTTGGAGAACACACTCACAAATATCTCTAATGCCAACCGAGATGATTGCGATGTGTGCATCCCTTCTTTGCTATGGGCTTATAGGACAACATGCAAAAAGTTGACGAGAAAGACACCTTTCAGGATGGTCTATGGGCAGGAATCCATTGTGCCAATGGAGTATATTGTCCCAATTCTGTTAGGAACTGAAGTAACACCTGGCCAAAAATCCTCCCTAAGCTCCAGTTGTCCCAAGCCATCTTTACACTGTTCAAATGAGCTGTAATAGACTGTGCTACGAAAACAACATAGTTTCGTAGCGCTTTTCGTAGCACAACTCTTTTACCCTTTCTTCTTCAAAATCTTGACCTATTTCCTCCAAAACTAACTTAATTATCTTTAAATACATCCTCCTCAGCATTTTCATTTCTTAATTCATGTTTTTTACCCCTCAAAATTTGATATAAAAGGGAAAAAAAGTTGTTGCATCAGTTTCGTAGCGCTTTTCACCCTTTTTACACTGTATGCACTACAAAACTGCCGATTGAGCAGTTTTGTCCAAAATTTTCCAAAATGAAAATTGTAGATGTGCAAAAACTCAAAAATAAAACTAATTCCATTATATCAAAAAGCTATATTAACTAAAAACATAGTCATTTCAACCTTCATGAGGTCTTTTCTTCATTTTCACATGATTTAACTTTTGACTCTTCAATGATTTTCATTTTAAAACCTTTGTTTCTTAACTCATCCTAAATCAATTTCAAATGTTGCTCCAAGTCTTCCACTTGAACTTTAAGTTTCCTATTACTAGCTCTCAAGTGAGTGTTTATTACTCTGACAAATTTGGCTTCCTTTATTGCTGGGATAGTCCATGTGAAAAAATACTATGCACTGCTTGGGGTTTCAGACATAGAACTAGTTTTACCTTCCCACAGTGCCTTCATTCTTTTGAACTCTGCTTTCTCAATACTATGCTTTCTAGCCCTTTTTCTCATCACATTAATTTCTTGTTTTCCAACCTCAATTTCTCCTCAAGATGTTTAAACTCTGTTTTCTTTGTCACTTCTTCTTTTCCCTCTTTTGTTTTGCTGGTTGTATGCTTCTTTGCAGGTGTTGAGAGATCAACCACTTCTTCAGGGGCTTTAGCTGTTTCAATAGTTTCTTGAAATTCCTTGCTGCCTTCCTTAAGTTTCTTAACATGCCTAGTTAAAGTATTTCTAGCTTGAAAGATAAAAGCTGCATTTTCACCCTAAAATCAAGCTTTGTTGCAGACTTAGCCTTTTTCTGTTTATGCTCATCTACTCCAATGAACTCAGCTTGAACAATGGGTGTCTCCTATATGTCAATTGCATGCAGGATGTCATCTAAGTTTCCCTTTATCAGTGGGTTGTCCTCTGTATCTGTAGAAATTGTTTTTCCCTTTAATGCCACTGCTTGGCTTCTTGTCACTCTTTTGATTTCCTGCTTGCTGACACCTTGTTTCTGTTTTGTCTCTTTGACAATCTTTGACCTCTATTTTGCAGGTTATGGAGTTGGAGTATCAAGCACTTGTGTCTGCTCTGTCCTTTTCTCAACTTGTTTCCTTGGCTTCAGTTTTGCAAATTCCTTTGGTTTTGCAACTACAGTTTGACTAGACTCTGCTACTGGTGGTGATGGAGTTCCTTTAGTTTTAGGGTTTCTAGCAAGAGTTAGTGTTTCCAACTCAAAGCCATTTATAAAAAAAAAGGATGACCAATCCTTGTCTATCTTCTAAAGCTAATTCAAAATCAATAACTTCATCAAACCATGATGAAACAAATATGTTTCAAAACCTTCAGATTTGGATTGTACTTTATCAGCCATTTTAGCAAGACTCCTATGTAGGTAAAAAGGAAATCAAGTGAAATTTACCTGTGAAATGCAGAAGCAACTTGAAATGATATGTGTAGACCTTATGATATCTGCCTTCACATGTGAAATAACTCTGGATGTTGAGCAGCAGCTTTTCATAAGTGTCTTTGATGCAACTTCTAGGAATAGCGTTATTGAGGTCCATATCTGCATACTCAGGTTTCATGAATTATTTGCATGGCTCCGTATCAAATTTGAAACTTTTGAACCAAGTTTCTTGACCCCTTGGTATTTCTGTCATAGCAACAATACTCTCTGGTGTAATTGTCACACTTAGCATCCCAACCGTGGTAGTTGTTCCATTGAAGTGCAAGGAAAATTCTTTAGACACCTGTGTGTGGCAACCCTGCAGCTTTTCAAAAAACTGAAGACAACCTACTCTGTTGAATGCCTCCATCATTGTTGGGTCTTCAACTATGACCTTCATATTTTCAAGCTCATGTCTTAAGCAGTGTCCCCCTCTGTGGATTTTATTTTCCTCTGCCATGCTTCACAGAAAACTTGTCAGCCTCACTTGAATATGTGAAATAGCAGCCTCGCTTGATTATTTTATATCATCCTCGCTTGATTAAGATGAAGGAAACTTGTATTGAACAACCACAGGTTTGGCTTGACACTTTAGAGCTTAGACAAAGATGACTCATTCATACCCTATCATGACAAAGATGACTGCAAGATGGGTAAGTACATTGAATCTTGTCACTAAATGAGTCATCATACCACTAACCTAACATTTCCCAATGGATTCTGACATATTTGATCTCAAATGACAAGACAGTTAAGAAACTGCAATTTCGTAGCGTCGGCAGTGTATTTTTCCCTATTTGCGCTACGAAACTATTAGCGCTTTCATAGCGCAAATCAAATTTTTTGAACTAGTGGCACTACGAAAATGTGGATTCATGGCTAACTGCAGAGTTTTGACCTGAAACTTTATGGAATGACTCCCAAATGGAAATTGTGGATATTTGAAAATGAATGGACCTTTAAAAGACTTCATTTGAACTTAATGATGACCTTTGAACTTCTAAAAATCTAAAACCTACCCTTGATCAAATCCTAAATTGACTTCTAAACCCAATTTTGAACCATGACCAAAAACAAACTTGACACAACAATGTTTTGAAATTTTTTGGGTGATAACAGCTGGCTTATAAAAAGGCGGGAGTGGATCTCAATTGGTTCCTTTGTTATTTGAATATTTGACACCCTGTGATTGTCTGTAATCTATGTTATCCTTTTTTTTGTGTGTTATGCATGTTTAGTCATAAATCTCCATCTAACATTGGTAATCCTAAATTCATATTTTTCCTGAGAATGATGGCCACCAACCTTGCAGAGGAGCATTCGGCACCCCTCACTGCTTCTACGGAGATGGGTTCAGATGAGGTCAAAGAAGTAGTCTCATAGGTAGAAGAATTTGTATCCGAGCCGGCGAAGGAGAAAGGAAAGGGGAAAATGTCCAAGTGGGATACTTGTAAGCCGCGCACCTCTTTGCAGAATATAACATCCCCGTGGAAAGCCACCAAGGAGCGATCCCCCATCAATGACCAATCAAAGCGCCCGATGAGTGTTAGACAAGAAGCGATGTTTGTGGGACCTATCTCATGGCAGCCACCCTATGTTAAGCCACGAAATCCCTCTGCACGTAAGCCACTGAACATCAATACTGTTCGGGAGTATCTACAAATGTCATTGATTCCTCCGCATGTCCCTTTGGTTGGCAAAATGTTCGCCAAGATCCCTCAGATGAAGTTTGATGATTATGATCTCACAAATGAATCAACGTTCCCTGAGATCGCACAAAAAAATTACTTGGAACGAGTGTTGTACGATGATGTGTCAATGGTGGAACTAATGCCTTGGGCACGCGGGTTGCACAAGGTAGGAGTCCTCTATCTACCGAGGATTCCACACTTTGGAAGGTACCCGATCACCAGCATTTGTGTGTGCAAATTGTTGGTGTTGGTCCACGAGGGCTCCCTGTGGATTCAGGGGTGAATTCCTATAGATTTCGCATTTATCCATCGGATCACCGCCCTACCCAAGAAGGGGCCCAATCTGATGAACGGATTCAAGAAGAGAAATGAGCTGAAAGTGGCGATGGATGTGAAGAACAAATTCAAGGTGGGGTGGGATAAGCGGAGATTTCTGGTCTAGATCATCGTTGACCCGATGGTGCACATGGGCACCCTCATCCTGGGATGCAAGCTTATGAGGAAGTGTCAACCGAAAACAGTCCCCGTGCACGTCATTGCCTTGGCAGGGCAATGTGAAAAGGGGATGCTATATAACTGGTCGCAGTTTTTGTGCGAGGAGTTTCTGGAAAATGTGCGTGAGGCGCAAGAACTAGGGAAGCAGTTCTGCTACTCGTGGCTTCTACTTCTGATTGTGTTGGTGGCATGGGAAACCCCAGCTGATGCAGTCATCCCTGAGATCAAGCCAGGCGTATGCGAAGGGGCACGCTACGCGAACTTATGGGACTCATCCAACCCCTGGTAAGTTGAAGAAAATAATTTTTTTGGGTAATTTTTGAAGGCACACTAGCTCAAGCCATCCATTCCAGACCAAGACTCTCGCCGGCAGTACATGAGAAATACAAATGCGTCGTGAAATTTTAGGTAACCATGCACAACGTGCAGATTAAAATGCGCAAGGAATCGACCTGGTACACCTTGCCCTATATGGTCATGGAAGTGGAATTTGACCATGTCGTCGCAACCTGGCTAGATGCGTGGAAGATCGAGCTTGGCTCCACCTAGCCCATTACGCCATCCACCTTAGGTAAAGATACGGCTCCAAAATATGCAGCTGAGTCACGCACACAGACAGGAGCTGAGAAAACCAACAGAAAAGATACTGGGGCTGAAGCAGAAAAAGACAAAGATCAGGAGTTAGGAGGATACGAAGAGGAGGTGGACCTCAAAGGATTGGATGGACTCAATGGGGATGGCGTTGAATCCTCGCACAACACCAAGCAAGATGGAGAAACATCTAAAGGGCCGCGCAAGAAGCAGAAAGGGTCCAAGGCAGGAGGAGAGGAAGAGGTTACTCTGACAGAGGAGGACCTCAACTAAATTGCAGATGTAGTTGCTTCAACATCAGAAGACCGTTGGAACACAATGGAGAACTAATACAATGCTGCGGTGGAAGCTTTGCAATTAAGCCTACAGGGTCTACAACTAAAGACAGATACATTGTAAGAAAGCATGGATCAAGCGAGGTCCGTGCAAGCAAGCCTGCCATATACTTCGATCGTCGCGACTACAGAGAGAATAATATGCCTCTTCCCAGGTGCAGCAGTGTCCTTGGAACAAGCAGCATTGTGCACACAGGTCTAGACCTTCCCCGAGGTCGGCATAGACCTTGCGAAGCTGCTAAGTGGGAAGCTACACACTCTCCACATCTTCATATCAGCAGAACTGCAAATCAGAGAGGCACGTACACAGCAGTAGATCAGCGAGGTCGAGCAGATTGCAGCAAGAAAGACAACTCAGGCTCAGAAAGTGCAACAGGCAGTCATAGCTTAGCACGCGAAGCTGGAGATCCTCATTGATCGATTATGTGTCAAAATCCCTGACATCGCCATCTCGGCCTTCACCGCGTGTCAAGCCAAGATTAAGAGCCTGGTCACAGTGCTCAAATCTTCCAGGTTCGAGATTCAGTCGGTCAAAGTGAATTTTGAGCAGCATATCATTGCATTGCAAGCGAAGCTATAGCCTGAGACCCCTGCGGAGGTGCACGCAAAATGGGCCACACTAGTAAAGACAAAATTATCCAACATCTTTGTGAATGTTGATTAGGGGTCGGAGCTCCTGGAGACAACCATGGGACTACAGACCTCTGTGCAGACAGATCCATCAGTCAAGAAATTTACCCAAGATTTGCATGCAAAAGAGTAGGAGTTTGAGGATTTGCCGGAGGCTTTGCCTACGTTCATCCCTTCTCAGTGAATGGCATGCCTTCCGACCAGCCAGACGTTTTGGGATGAAGTGGAGGAGCTCCACCACAAGAATAAAATTGTCAGTGATAATATGAAGCCATGGGCATACGAGGCTATGAAACTATCTCAGGACCTTGATATTGCAGTCTGAAACTTGAACCAGACGTTGCAGAGTGTCACTTTGGCCATAGAAGGGCCGACCTCATAGAAGGTGGTGGAGACCGTGTAGAGTGCAATAGACCAAAGTTCAGGGGTGTTGGCACCATTTGCAGCTGCTATCGAGGAGCTCCAGAACAAAATTAAGAATCCAGTGCCAGTGTGACTCAAGACGAGTCAAAAGATTGTGTTGGGGGCATATTGGAACAGATTCCCCTAAGTCCGAAGACCATTTTTTCTATATTTTTGTAATAGATTTAGTTGTGTGCAGGGGCTTTGGGGTGGGTCAAATCCCCTCATGAGTTGTAATGGGTAAAAAGGGTAGATGAATGGGCCACAAACCATGGTTTGCGGACCCTAGAGTAGCATAGGCTAATAGTATAAATAGATGTCTAGATCCAGTCTAAGAAGGCATTTTTGGATAAGTCTGAACATTGATGTTAGATCTGGTGACTTTGTGATATTTTGTGTGGATTTTTCTGGGTAGAAGGCTCTTGTTGGCTGTGTGCGCGGAGACCTTAGTCCTGCTGTGTGCGGACCCCGCTGGCTGTGTGCACGGGTTGTTGAAGGGTTTTGTATGAAAGATTTGAACTCATATTAACAAAGGGATGTTGTTGTGGATATCTTAGTCTGAAATGAATCTGTTGTCTATGTTATGAATGTTTCTACATCTTATTTCCAATTCAAGTATTTGGATCTCTTGCGCAAATGTGTCTAAGTTTATATGAATGATTAATGGATGGATCTGATGGTATATGGTTCTGATATTGCTTGTTAAGGGTTATTACTTGAATTCTAGATTATGTGTTAACTTGTGCAAGGTATTCTGCATATTTGACCTAAAATTTGTCTGTAAGGGTTTCCTGGTTAGGGCTTTTATTACGGAGGTCTTTTTATGGTTACTTTGGATTTTAAGGCACCCACATCATTCAAATCTCTCTCAGGGTGTAGAAAACTAGTTCCAGCACCTTCCCATACTGCTTCGAGTGATACTTTGACTTGCGCAAGAAGTTCACTGCCGAAAGGGCCAATAGTAAGAGGGCTTTGTTGGTTAACCTCAACTCTGAACCTGGGTCAGGACCCCTCAAGTGAACATGCCCAAAACCATGTGAAAAACCCATGCACAAAACCATAGTTAGGTTTTCCCACCTAATATAGGTTCTAAAAAAAATTCATGGGTTGTTGCCTCCATCCCTATGCGAGGGGGCTACCACCCCGCTGCAAACTCCCCGAGGGGGCCTGTGTGCCACGTGTGACCCCCCTGCTGCGCCCGGTGCAATGAACAAGGGACATTTTCACCCACCCTGTGACTCCCTCATTCATGTGACTAGTCATGGAAAGAATATAAAAAACATCCAATAGTTTTTATTTGAAAAAAAAAATGATACCTTAGAGTTTTACCATATCAAAAGGCATTTGAATGAAGAAGTTGATTTCATGGAAAATCGTGGATTCTTACTAAATATAGGGGAACTAAGGATAAATGATGAGGGAAAAATATTAAAACCACTCCCATAATGTTTAGCAAATAGTTAGAATTAATGGTGTTCTCGAGGCGCACTAAGCTTGGTAGTAGGGATCAAATGTCATTTTTAAAATGAAACCCCTTCAAATATTACAGGAAATCCGTTATATTAACTTGGACAATCATGTTTTCATGGCCACCTAGAGCAACGATGTAATGGAGCCAACACCAGACAGATCGATCAACAAGGATTTGATAATTGGGGCAATTCAAATGTGTGAAACCATAATCCCTACTCTAGTGTACTAGTTTATCGAAGGACAGTGCTTCAAATCTCAGAGTTTTTGCATTGATTTTTTAATGGACCCGATGCAAGTGGCCTTGATGAGCGCAGTAGCCTTCAAGGCGTCGAGCCACCGGAATGTGGTCAGGATGGGAAATTCACCACTATATATGGAGCTCTCTAGACTTCATGTAATCAAGGAGAAGGTAGTTCAATTTCTCATCGCGTTGAGTCGACAATTATGACAAATTCAGGTGGAAATGGAATGAGTCGAGGTTGAAGTTAGTGAGGAGCTTGGTGTACATATGTCCAAGATTGCAGGGGCGGTGGAATTTTTAATCATTCTCACTTCTCACAATGTGGATATGCAGTTGATCGAATCGAGAGTGATGAACTGCTCTCTCACCGGTTGGGGTTGCTGGAGTTAAAATTGGAGTGTTTGTAATTTGCCATGGAAATGATGGAGTTCAAGGTCGAAAATTTAGGAGGAGGATGGAAGGAAATGGTATGTCGTGCAACTTGGGAGACAACGAAAACCAGGACATAGTGGAATACATGGAGTAGAGGGAGGAAGTCAGCACCAACGTCGAGGATTCATGGGAGAGCCACGAGCAGCCCATCGCGGAGGATGACAAAGTCCAACTCGTTCACGCTATGGAGGACATGTAATGTCTCTTAACTTTGGATTAGTCTAACTGGGCAGATGAATTCCCTAGTTTTCGTCACTAGTCGGAAAAAATTTCAGCACCTTCCGGCTCCAGCTCGCAATTCCTCCAACCTCTGACACCCATCCTCTGTTGTCAAAAACCCGATCAGACAGAATATGGAAACTTCTACCGACCCCAAATCTCTGTCAGAGAAAGATAATGCTGCGGGTATGCCATAATGTTTCTAATTCTCATTTTCCAATTTGTCTCGCCCTCCCTCTCCTCTTCCGCTCATTGCTCATTGCTCCCCTCTTCGTGTTTGAGACCTGCAAAACATCGCCTTCCTGTTCCTGTTCGAAACTCGGTAAGTAACGTGAATCACCTTCCTGCACAGCTCTGAATCAATTGTTTTCCTGCACATTGAATGTTGTTTTCACACCAATTTGTGAACTGATAATGGCATTTGAAACTGGGCAATTCCTCCACCCAGTGAGACTACTCCCTTAACTAACCTTAATTTTAGTTAGATATATGTTATTTCAATATGTAGCATATAATGGTGTTTTTTGGAAATTTTATGGGAAGAATGTATTTAGTATAATAGTATTCGATGAGAAGAAAATACTTAATGGAAAGGGGCAGGAATTTTGAACATTAGATGGAAATCTCATGGCACATGTTGTAAAAGGTTTTGGCGTTCAAACCAGATTATTATAAGGCCAAATATAACCATTTCTTTAAAAAATAAAAAGTTATTTTTTTTAATATTTAATAAAATTTTAAATAAAATAAAATTTATATAAATATTAATTTAAATAAAATATTTTTTAAATATATTTATATTATATTAATTTATAAATTAATTAAAAATATTAATAATTAACATAATTCTTTGGAATTTAAAATATCAATTTTTTCATAAATTTGAATTAAAATGAATTTAAATTCCATTTGCATTTATATATATTTTTAATATTTTAATAATAATAAATTGTTATATAATTATCATCTAATATATTATCCTATTGTTCAAAGTATGACAAAATTATATATGTCTTTCTCTATAGTTGAAACCCTTTTGAATCTGAATTAGACACTCATGAAAACTTGTCATTTGGTTACATTGCCTTTGAATTGTGTGTGCTATTGTTCATTTAATGTTATGTGCTTAATATAAAATGCTTGCATGTAATTAGTTTTCCATGTTTAGCTATATTGTTATATTTTGACTCTCTTTGATCATAAGTAAACAATGCCATTTTCAAATTTCCTTACAACTTCTTCTTCATTTTCTTTGTGCCTGAGCTAAGTACTTGTGTTGGTTGCCATTATGGCTATTGTGTTGTCCTTGATAGAAACCTACTTGAAAAATATGTCAATATTATGATAACATGATGATTAGGCAAGCTAGAAAAAATGTTAAAGAAGTGAAGAACAAAGAAATGATAGATCAGATGGATGTTGAATATATCTGGATGTTGAATATAGATTTTAGGAAGTTATACGTGAATCCTATGTAGAAAGGTCGCGCATATACGCGCGTACTATGAAGAAAATTCGTGTACAGAATCTGCACCATGGTAACTTGAATACCAGGGGTCTTTACCATAGTATTGGCCCATAGTAATGAATGTGAAAATGGTTATTTGATCCTGTTAAAGAATACCAACGACATTACTAAGTGATTGACCTAAGGTATTGGCTAAGGCTAAAGCTATATAAGGAGATGGAGATTAAAGTGTTATGGGTGCAAGTTTTGTGTTGTCTATGAATGATTTGATTGGATAAGGCAAATAAAAAGGAAGAAACTTTGTAAAGCCACCTTGAACAAAGACTTAAGAGCTTGAACAATCTTGAAGAAGAGATTGGTCAATACAAGGAAGAGGTCTCCTCTCTTAAATATCAACTAGAAGAAAGGATGAAGAAATATTCAAACTAAACTCAAACATCAATCTTCTCAAGGCCGAAACATGTGAGGCAACAAGGACGATGGAAGAAATGAAGAAGCAACTAGTCATGAAAGATGAAGATTATGAAAAATTGAAAGGAGAAATTGTCACTCTTAAAAAGGAAGTTGTCTCGCTGAATAAGAACTTGAAAATATCTCAAACCCTAGATGACATCCTAAGTCATCAAAGGTCTCCCCTTGATAAATCAAGTCTTGGCTATGCAAGTGAACCGTCAAGCAAGAATGATAATGCTTCAAATAATAAGGATGTGAGGAAGACAGAAAGAGATGTTAATTATCCTAGCGCCAACAAAGGCAAGAGTCAAGATGACATTAGAAGAAACCCTACTCCAAGAATATATGCAAATGGCGTCAAGAATGCAAGAGGCAATAGTTTGATCGAAGGATCCTAAGACAGTATGATGTTAGAAGTACATCAAAGCAATCTCCATCCTCCAGGTACCAAAGTATATTTTTTGGTTATTTCTATTCTTGTACAAACTTTGGGCACATGGAAAAATATTGTAGGGCATATCACAAAGACAATTATAATTGTCTTCGTCAATCTCCTAGAAGCAATTTTTCAAGAAGAAGTCGGGATTTCTAATTCATGAACAGGATAGAGTGATTCAATTTCCATAACATTGGACATATGGCATGTGGTTGTAACTAGACTTGGGCCTCTACACAAGCTAGAACCTTGCCAAATAAAAAGTTACACAATTATGGAGAAGGAAGAAAGTTGAATCTGAAATTCTCTTGAACACTCCAGCCAACAACACATGTTGTTGATTTGAGACATCCTTGGCAGATGTGATATTCCAAATGTTTGATGATAACACTCTGCCAAAAAGGATACCATGCATACAGTTAGGGGGAGCTTGTGATCATTCTTGCAGAAGCTATCTGTAAAAGGGCCCTATGAAATTATTGATGAGTCACACATGGACAATCATCTTTTGATAGATAATCTCTTAGGAGCAACTCCATTGACGAAAATATTCCCTTACTCATATGATGGACCATTATTGAAGATGTCTTCCACTTGATCACAAAGCAAGCAATCTTTCTTGATCTAGAGGAGTTTATGTCAGCAGGGGGAGTTGACTCATCACATGAAGAAATGAAAACACATCTATCATGGATTACATTTCCAGAAGGAAGAGCACCATGATAGGGGGAGAAACATGCCTATGAAGAACTATTATTGATGAAGAAAATATCATGAAGAGAAGCAGCTCGATAGGGGGATTACCTGGGCATATTGTTTTCCATTGATGTCAAAGGGGGAGAAAATGTTGGAAGGGCAAGAATATTTCCATCAAAGACAAAGGGGGAGACTGTTAGTCAAGGTTTTCATTGATGTCAATATGAGATTGTTTGTGATGGAAAATTCTTGTGATGCGTAATTTTTCCCTAAATTCTCATAACACCCTAGTGATGAAAGTCCTTGAACTAACCTTGTTGGAATATGAAGATGCCATAACCTCATATTATGATATCCTTACTCTTGATAAAGAAGCCTTAAAACTCTGTCCTAAACATTTAATAAGATGATGACATTAATAATGACACACTTGATTATGGATGGACTTGATGATATGAATGATGGTTGGATACCATTTTTGAAGTTCTAATTAAATTTCCCTAACCCTCATTCTATCCCAATATCCTTATACACGAGGAATACTAAAATTCCTAAGGGCTGTCATACAATTATGAACATTCATAAAGAAAATTAGCTTTCGAAATCTTGGAGACATCATATTGCAATGATTCCTTCAATAGCTTATAGAGGACTCTTTCCCCTTTCTAATGAGTCCTCACTTGCCCTCAAACTCCCTGTAGTTTAGGTTAAAATGAATTTTTAAGATACCATATTAAATTATTTCTCCTAAGCCAACCTATACTCAGCTACACTAAGTCGGCCTCACTGCAAAAGGACATGTCTATTTGTCATAAATCAAATCCTATATAAATATGATGTCCAACACCTCATTTCAACCAAAAATTTTGGTGAAAAAAAAACAAAGAACATTTCCGGTCTGAGGAAGAGGATACACACAATTTGAAGAGTGTTTTATTTCTGTTATGGTTCAAGTAAAGAAGGAAAAACTCGCATATCTATGGAAGCAATCAAACTAGGGTAAAAAAAGAAATAATCTCATCTCATACCTATGGTTTAGACCTGCACCTAAAATTTCGGACCTGCACCTAAATTTTCGGAACTACACCTAAAATTTCGGACCTGCACCTAAATTTTCGGAACTACACCTAAAATTTCGGACCTGCACCTAAATTTTTGGACCTATGCCATCTGTAGTGCTTGGACCTGTGGTAGAGGATCTTTGACATGTAAACCTTGAATAGTGACAAATCTAGACTTGTGTGAAGTGAGAAATCAACTTGTGCTTGTGATAAGACTTCTTGAGCAGCTCTTGAAGTGATTCTAAAGAAATTCTTGGGGATAACTATTAGTAGACTCTTGGAACAGTATTTAATGAATTTTTAATGGTGTTTTGGATCAGACTAAAAGTCAGAGAAGTTTTGAGTAACACATTGGAGCATAAATTTTAGTAAAGATGAATAAATCTAGAGGAGGTTCTTATTATTTTGTAGGCCTGTTAAATAAGACATTTTGGAGCAGCCCTGTGACATATTTTGAAGCAGTCCTGTAATCATATTTTAGAGCATTCTAATGACATTTTTTTGGAGCAGCCCACTGACATCTTTAGAGAAGATTTTGTAGCATTTGTTGAAGTAGATATTGGAGCAATGTGTGAACATTTTGAAGCAACATATGAGACTTGAAGTGGACAGATCTTGTGTATTGAAGAAAAATATTAAATGACGATTTTGAAGCCTTGAAGATCGTGGAGACCCTTGAAGCAGTTTTTGGAGTAGGTTTGGTGTAGTTTATTGAAGAGACTTTGAAGAAGTATTGGGGCGCCTTATTGAAGACCTTGAAGCATACTTGAAGGAATTTTTGAAGAGCATTTGAAACAGTTAAAGCTTTGTGAAGACATACCTTGGAGCTGATATTTTGAAGGCACACTTGGAGACATGATGATGTGCTGAAGCCCTGATGGAGTGACCTTAGAGATCTAGCTTGGGTAATATGAAGAGCAGTGGTGACACCTTTTGAAGCGGTCAAGGTTGTCATTGATGAAGTGACGTGGAGACTAAGTGAGGGGATAGATGAAGATTGTCAGAGATCCTTGAAGAAGACATTGGGAGTCGTGAATAATAAACAAACATATTTTGACGAAGTGAAGCTGAGGGTTGGAGCCTAAGAGGTTGGAGCCTCATAGTGACAAGGTCGTTTCCTTGGAAGATAAGTTTGTAGCCCTAGAGGATTGGAGTCCTCAAGAAACCAAGTCGAAGCCTTTACCAGTGATGGGGTTGGAGCCCTAGAGGTTTGTGCCTCAAATTGACAAGGTTGGAGCCTTGGAAAGACCAATTCGGTGCTTGGCACAATACAGGCTGGAGCCTGGAAGATTGGAGTCTTCATCTAGGGTTGGAGCCCTATATCATTATTTTACTTTACTTATTGTAAAGAAGAAATTAATAAAAGTATCTATTCCATCATTGTTCAATTTGTGTTCTAAATTTAAGTGATCTAACTGGTAAAATTAACAATTGAAAAGAAATATTGATTCACCCCCTCTTAGTATTTCCAACACTGTCGTTTTTGTCATCGCTCTCAATCCAACTCAAATCACTAGATCGATTCCTACAAACACAAATAGAGAACAGAAAACAACATGAAATATACACTAATCTGCTTATCTTACTCAAACAAATCGATTAGATATGAAATACATACATCATTCAAGAATACATTGCACAAGAAATAGAGACATATGTATGGTAAAATGAACAACAATCTTTATTAAAGAGTAGAAGGGGCAGGTTACAACCAATGGATCAATTTTTCGCCAACCAGCTCCAACTTCATTCCAGCCTCATCACATCCAACATCATACCAGCAGCATATCAGTAATTTTACTCTCTCAAATGAGAATCCAATAGCATAAATTTACCAAATTTCTTCCTTTTTCTAGCACTAGAATGAGTGCTCAATTTATAGGGAAACTGATGGTAGTTTCTCAATGAATGAATTTTTAATAATAGGAAAGACATGTTCTCAAGTTCAAAGGTGTTAGATGGACACTTGGATTCAAATTTTGACACATATGGACTCTTCTAGAAGGCACTGGCCATGTGGAGATTCCTGGAACAGTGAGAATTCCTCTCCCAGATGCCAACACACTCTTGAATGTCGGGGAGTGCTCTGCAGTGCACCCTTGAATGGAGGATTTGGCACTACAACGCATTTATTCCCTTTATAGGCTGTGTTGGTGAGTCAATAAGTGATATAACATATACTTCAAACCTTGGAAATATCACAATAGAAGCCATGTGTTAGTCATCAGTATTTTTCACTTGTTGGTGATGACTAGTTGTAACAGCCAAGTTTTCTAGCAGCCGATCTAAAAATTTGTCAAATTTGTCAGCTGGAAAACACCCATAAACTTTTTTCCCTCTTACCTTTCAGTCCGCCCATGACGAGATGAAACCTCATTATCAAATCCTATCTAGCCTCAACCATACTAGTTTGCCCATCAGCTCCAAATAAACAATCCAAATCTGTCTAAAGAAGTTTCCCCTAAGTTAGGTAGTGGCGCTTTAGGCATTCCTCCCTTGGAAAACCACTCTAAAGCCAAATAACCTCTATCTGCTACAACCCAGCCATAACAGACCTTCCCATTCTGCAAATAAATTTGCTTGTAACCCTAGGTCGCGCCACTAATAAACCCTCAAGTCTCAGCAGGACTTGTCCCATAGGTCAAACTGATTTTAGGTGTTTTTACTGTGTTTTGATGGATCTTTCAAGGACAGAGGCATATCAGCATCCCAGAAGACGATTTTTGGCTCCACATGAGAATACAGTTGCTTCTCAATGTGATCTTGAGCCTGGGATGCAGCTATAGGGCAGAGAGTTATTCCATTAAGCTCCTGCAATCACAGTCAAAGGTTAATGAATCATAAATGACAAGAAATGTTTTGCAGATACTAGCCAAATTGCTTGTGATGTATAAAGAGACACAAAGGTATTTGGAAATCAGAATTACATGTCTCATAGAAATTCCCATCATGAATTATTTACAGTTTGTCATCTTCATCTGCTCAAGCATGAATAGGCAGTGAAAGGAAAAATACCACTGTTTAAAAGTTGATGAAATGGCATAAATGAGAAAACCTCCTCCATACATGAGCAGAGGGTTAAAAAACTAAGAAAACCTCCTTCATTTTACAAGCAGAGGGTTTGGCACTGAGATAAGGGCCTCCTTCATCTATAAGCAGAGGGCTAGGGATAAAGTTTGATTTTAAGATTTTCACTGACTGAAAGGCAAATTTTAGGTGCAGTGGGAAAGAAACTAAAGGATTATGGATAGAGAAATGGTGTTAAAAACAAAGAGAAAGCATGAGTACTATAATGATCAAAGAAGCTGACTTATCTTCTATCAGGGTTTTCCTCCAAAGGCAATTTGAAGACAAAATGAACAAATTCTGTTGAGGTCTTTGTCAAAAAAACTCATCAAACAGACAAGAAGGAAAATGCAGCTAAGGTTCCCACAGTAAAAAAAAATGTCATTTGAAGGGTGCATCTACAGTCAGTATGTGGTTTAAGCAAGGTTTTCTTCTTACAATGGATATGAACAAAGGAAACAAGTTTCCTACCCTGATAGGAAAACATTGAAGAGTTTAGCCTTGAGATGTTCTTAAGGGAAAGTCATATCTATGAAACTTTCAAGCAGCCTCCACAACACTTTATTATCAACATAAATTGGATAGGGGTCCCCTTTGGCATTTTAAAAGTAATTTCATTTTCGTTATGACAAAGGAATTTTTCAAAGGGCTCCAAAAACCCTCACAAAGCAAATGTTGAAGGGGGTTGGCTTTTTCGGCTATAAAAGAGTTATTGACCGTTGGCAAGACTTCATTTGCATTTTCGAACGCAAGTAGTATTCGCTCCTAGCCATCCACTGAAGAAACAAGAAAATTTCAAGCAAAATTCCAGAGTTTTTGAGGCTTAAAGCCTGTGCGGCGCGCCTGGAAAAGCGTGTGGCGCGTTTAGAAGCTAAAATACAAAGGCTCATAACTATGGCGCGACGCGCCTGTAGTGGCGCGCGGTCAACCATTGCCCGAAGGCCGACCCGACACCATTTACACTGCGCGGCGCTCTCTCCTATGAACGTGATGCGCACTCAAAGACCCTCAAACAAACATCTTTGGAGCTACTTAATGATCAAAAAAGGCCCGTGAAAAATCTTCAAGGTATTCTCCAGTCCCTCTTGGAAAATTTCAAAATGTGAAAGGGTTGTTTGCTGTGTTATTCGAAGACTAAACCAATGGTGAAAGAATGAAACTCTCGGTGTGAAATAAGGAGCCGTGTTTTATGTTTGAGACTCGGAATCTCCATGGTTTCGTTTGCCCAAACCCTTACATAGTGAAAATGGTGGATTTTCATTACTATCAAAGGACCATATAAACTGCCCTCAGAACAATTTTTAAAGGTGGAGGCAGTGTTTGAAGGGAGACAAAACAGAGGTTTGAAAAGCAAAGCAGCAAGCCTAACCACAGCAGTAGTGATCATTGTATAAGTGCCTGGCTGTTTCAAAGGTCATCTCTGTAGAGTAAAAATAGAAAAAACCACTACTGCCTAATATGACCATAAACAGATTTTAGTATATGAAGCTGTAAATTGCCATTTAGAGGTATTGACAAAAATGTGGGTGAGGAGTGGTGAATACAAGGGAAGTATCTTGATTAGGAGAGGTGTTTGCCTGCTACAAGGCTGTTTTGTTGTCCTCAAAACACCAAAACCCTGTGACCTTATCCAAGCTCAGAAAATCATTTGACTGTGTATGTATTTTAAATTGACTGTGTGCTTATTCTTAAAATTGTTTGTTGATTGGCATACAAAGAGAAAGAACAATGATTTATAAGGAACACAAAGTTGGTGTTGGGGGATTATTTCCAGTAACATTTGGAAATCAGTTTGCCTTGGTAAGCAAGTAAAGATTATCAGAAACACAATTCCTCCAATGAAGGGCAAATTGATGGGCAGTGAGGCGGTGATGAAAAGGAACATTATGGCAGCCAATACAGGGGAAGAGCATGACAGTCATGAAGAAAGCAGTGACAGAGACAAACAAGGAAACCCTCAAGCAAGCACTGATGAGGGCAAGAAAATACAAGACACGGATCATAAAGGGCATTCTCCAAAGCATGTGCTAGCTGCCTCTCCTAGGCAAGGGGCCATGACTTCTTCACCAAAGCTAGAATGCCAAACAACAAAGAAGAAAACCAAGAAAAGCTCAAAACTGCCCAAAGAGGGCGCCCGGTGAGAAAAAAGGAGAAAGACACCTCTAGGCTTGGAATTTTGGCCCGATCTTCTAGACATGTTTCTAAAAAGCCTTGAGGGACTTGCTCACCAAAATTGAGCGAATTTTGACACGATCTTGTTTTTTGACATTTTTGGGCCTAATTGCATAAAATCATGGGCACCACCATTTTGGTTTGGAGCATCCTCAACTCTTGAGAGTGGTACCATTGGATGCCTTAAATTCATGGGCATCTACTCAAAAAAAATTAGAGAATTTTAAGTTGTTTTGGTCCCCCAAAGATACAAAAAACACTCACTTTTTCAACATTCTGCCCCGTTTATCAGCAAAGCTTATTTTCTGGGTTTTTACACATATGCCTGTTTTTGGAGGACTTCCAAGAATCATATTGGAAAACTTCAAGTTGTTCCATAAAGTAGACACTTATAGCTTTTCAAGGAGCTATCATGAGCCTCGTTTCGACATCGGGAAGGCTGCCAAAAGTTGCCTACAAGTCAGGGGACCTTTTGCTGATGTATTTTTTGAGTATTTTTGTAAAAATTGAACCTTTCAAAACTGATATTTCCTCATGTGCGTTTAGCTATTTTTGTACATGATGAGTTATGAAAAATCAATATATTTCCCTTTTTTAGCAATTTTTGAGATATTTATTAGATATTTTGTGCCTTGGGCTTTGCAAAGCCTCAAGGACAAGTTTAGATATTTATTTTGAACCAATGGCTAGCTAGTTGCCTTGGTTGGTTTTCCTCCTCTTTGGCCTATATATTCCAAGAGGATTCATTGTAATAGAAGGCTTAAATTTATGATAGAAGAAATATATGGTCATATAATCTTTGGAAGAAATACTTGTCTCATGCTCTTGGATAGTCTCTTGGATGTTCTTGGATGATGAAAGAGGATTGTTGTTGGATTCCATGACTTGGTAGAATGGTATAGTGTCTCTTTCTTTGTTTTGTTTTCTAGTTTTCATTCATGAATCCATGTTTCTTGCTTGCTATAGATCATTAGAGAACAAGTTTGAGACATGCCCTTGGAGGCACCTCAAATTTCCTGTTTCTTCATAGCTTCCATGTTTTCTTCTTCCTTAGTCACATTAAAGAATTCTTGATTGCTCTTTAATAACTTAAGGATATTGTTGCTTATTTAATTCATGGTTTTACGCATGCTAAGTATGATTTACGGTACGCCCTGCTTACTCATGGCTAGCCATAGCTCCATCCATGAAATTTCTCTTTGACTAATTAGATTGTCATTTGTTGAACCAAGGAGGTCTTGTTCCGATCTTGCCCTTTGCCTAAGACTGTGCAATATTGTTTTCAAAGTGCCCAATAACTTGAAGTACTGTGTTTAAGTGTTCTGGCATAGTGATTTGAGTTGTTTGTCTCTCTTAAGTGTATTTCCCCAAATTCTGATAGTCATTTCCCAAAGTTAGAGAGTTATATATCTCTATACATGGCTTGAATGTTTATTTCTATGTATTGATTAGCTTATAGTTACATTTCTCATGATTAATGGTTTTCCCTACCATGTTTATGTCAGCTATTAAACTAGTTATGCTTGAAACCCTTTGTTTTTCCCAAACTTGATGTTCATTTTATTCCATTTTGCCCAAAGATCTTTTCTACCTCGAATCAAATCGGCCCTTCAACAGCCTTGTATCACCGTCTGATAGCTTTCTAGACCTTTTCGACCCCATAGCCCAGTTGATCTGACATATTTTTACCTATCTTATATCTTTGATCAGTTTCATCCCTCACAACCTAAAAACCAAAACCAAAAAACCTACTTCATAACTAGCCTAAACTCAGAACACAATAAGCAAAACACACAAATATCCCTTACACATATAGAGAGAGCCCTCTCTGAGTCTAGGAAGGCTAGGTCCTTGGGCTCCAAAGATTAGTTTGATGTTACACTGTCATTTGGCTTGCCAATCAGCCAAATCATGGGACCCTAACACCATGAATGATTTCTTCTTCTATTAGGGCATATAGCAACTGAAATATGAGGGGATCATAGACCCTATTTCATCGGTCCTGGGGATGATGTCCAGTTTGACCAAGTCATGGGGGATGATGCCCAAATTGACCTATAACAGTTGCCCCCTAAAGCATGAAGTCAAAATAATAATAATATTATTTGGATGAGATTATTTATGATGTGATGAGCTGGAACTTAAGTGGAGCAGTGACCTGCATCAATCTTACAATACATTACATCATGATATTTTCATCTTGATCACGAATTGCTGAGGGAGGCATTCCCATGCTCAGCACATAAAATATCTAATAACATGTACATAGTTCATAAAGTCATCTACATTGGAATGTTGCCCAATACAGACATGCCTACAGATATAGGCCCATGTTTGGATGGCGATTTGTATGTAAAGTCATCGTACAGATGATGTGTACAACAATCCTGAAATCGCGGCCCGGATGGATCACTACAAGAAAAAAGGACATTGGTGAGGTCCATGCTTGTGAAGAACCTTTAAGGTCTGTCACCATTGTCACATATGGTGACGGTCCTTAAAAAAGTGTTGTTGTAAGTGCATATAGTGACGACTCTTTAAGGTTTGTCACCAAAGCCATTTTTAGTCACACTTTTGGTGAGGGTTGTTAAATGCTCATCACTAATTATCTCATTGGTGACACTTTTAGTGACAATCTTTTATTGACCCTCACCAATGCTCTTTTTGGTTACTTTTGGTGACAGTCGAAAAATGTTCGTCATCATTGATCATTCCAATGAGTTTTTGATGACGCTATGTGCATGTTACTATATTTTTTGTCAAAAGTTAATGATTTAATACCATTGTTGTGGAGTGTTTTTCAATATGTTTCCAAGGCCATATACTGGTTATAGTCGGTCAATTTGTTAAGAAGTAATTAGTGTGTATCATTTCCCTCAAGTAATGAAAATATATTTTTCCTATGAGTCAATACATTATTCATCTCTATTAGTTTTATTATCTAACAAATTCCCTTTAGATAAAGTTCCACTAGTGTGTGTAGAAATTATATTATTTAATACATAATCAAGCTTTGTAAATTATATTAATGAGAGAGACCTAGCACTCCTCAAAACTCTTAGCACATATTAACATGCTTTGGAACACACTAACATTTTTTGGCACCTCGTATATCTTAGAACATCTTGTCATGACTAGGACACCCAAGCACATGTTGGCAGGATATAGCATAGCATAACACTCTCATAGCATGTGTTGGCATGCCTTGTAGTCCCTAGCTTTCCCTGAACACTTGGGCATGCATTAACATACATGAGAACTTGGCACACATTGGAAATTGGCATGTATTGGAACCTATTATTAGTGTGCCTAGCATGCCCCTTTTGAAAAAGATAAAGTCCTGACTTATTAACCCTCTTATGTGTTCATTTCCTCGCATTTTATGTTGGTTCTTTTTTTTGGCCTTGATACTCCTTGAAACATATTGACATACTCTTGCACCCTACACATCCTAGCATGCCTTAATATCTTGCATGTATTGGCACTATTTGGCACTTGTTAACACACACTGGAACTCCCTAGCACACTCTCGAACTTCTTGACATGCCCTAATATTCCCTAGCATGCCTTACTAGTACTTAACATACCTTGTCACTCCATCCTTGGCATGATAGCTATCACTCATTGATACTCTTCGACACACCCTCATATTCATTCACTTCCATGAATTTTGACCTAGTGCTCCCTTGTGTTTCCCTAGTACTCCCTAACACTCCTCAACATGCATTAACACACTCTGTCACACCTTAGCACTCTTCAACATGCCCTTCCACTTCATAACACGTGTATCACTCCCTAACACACATTGGAACTTGGCACGTGTTGGTGCTTGGAAAGTATTAGCATGTCTAACATTCATTAATATGCCTTGGTATGATTTGGCATGGTTTAATATTAAATTTATTTGAGATCAATTATTGGAAAGTGGATGAGAAGTAACAAAGGATGATTTGACACTTATAATGCACTAACACTCTGCACTTGGCACCTATTTCCACCTAATTTTGGTGTGCCTAGCATTCCCCTCCTAGAAAAGGTAAATTGATGACTTATTAACCCTATGATGTGTTCATTTCCTTGTATTTTAACTTGTTTCTCCTTTTTGTTGCCTTGATACTCCCTAGCACGTATTGTCACACCCTTGCACATCTTGGCATGCCTTAGCACTTGACAAATCTTAGCATATTTGACATGCCTTTGAACTATTTGGCACATGTTAGAATTCCTAGCATGCCTTGGCACTCATGCCCTCACAACTATCCTTACATTTTTTCACAACTTGGGGACCCAACCAAGTCCTTAACTACTACAGTTCATGTGACATTGGCCTACTTCCACCGCAACAACTTGACCAATTGCACCTACTACAAGTAGATTGTGCCTTGTTCACCTAAGAACTGCCTATACCTCATCTTAGACCACTCATGTCCAAGCTTAACTTGTACCACTTAGGAACTTACCGAGACAAGGATCATATGTAGCCATGGACATAAAACAACTGAGAAACATAGCTTACATGGGAAATACTTCACATGTATGTCTAGTTCATATAAATAGTAGATCATTAACTAAGAGTTTGAAAGAACCACAAGACACACAAGATATAAGTTAGCTAAGTGCCCCAAAACTTATACACAACAATGTAAAATATGAAATTGTCTAAAATAGTTTAAGACATGAGAATTTATCCAGAGTGTACCACATGTCATATAAAAATAATAGATAAAGGAAAAATAGTGTTGTGCCCAACACAAAGTCTCCCTTTGTCTAAAACTGCTTTTTCAAGCCCCTTATCGCAATCATAGGCTTGCATCTTGCAAATACTATTATGAACTTCTTATAACACACTTCATCTTTGGCACACTTGAATTCACTAACACACACTCTTATTTGTTCATTTCCATGCATTTTGACCTAGTTCTCCCTTGTGATGCCTCAACACTCCTTAATACTCCTCAGCATGCATTTACATTGTCTGACATGTGTTATCATTCCTTTTAGTTCCTTGGAATGAGCTAACCCTCACTATCTATCATGCCCTCACAACTACCATTACTTAATTTGAAACTTAGGAACCCAACTAAGTCCTCGCTTGAATACAAGAGCTTGACCAAGTTATGATTTCTACAACTAGACTATGTTTTTAAATTGTGTATCTTGGGAGGTACTCCACAAGCCTAGTGAGATGGGTTTGTGTGAGTTTGGTCAAAAAAGGCTTTGTGGGAAAATAACCCAAGTGAGGGGGTTTTGGACCCAAGATGGGGTTTAAAATCTAAAAGAAAATTAAAAAGGAAAATTCTAATTTCCTACGGTCTAAGTGGATAAAGCCTTTAAGTTCTATAGGGTTCTTAAGAGGCCAAGATAAGAAAATCTATTTAAGGAGTCCTTAGTATGAAGGCAAGAACATCAAGTGAGAAGAAGCTCATTTGATCAAGGAGGCCAAGAGAGATGTAGTCCTAAAGTAGGTCGAGTTAGAGGGTTGAGTAAGGGTTGCTAAAGGGAGGCCATGATCAACCACCAAGAGAAAGATCTTCATGTGAGGGTTCACAAGAATATCGCATACCTTAATGGAATCGAGATAGGAAGTAGGATGGCATATTGTTGGTTCTCTTATGGGAGATCGAGATCAAGAGAGGCGGCTCATGAGAATTTGGACATGTGATTTCAGTGGTATTTTTGTCTGAAGACCACATCAAATTTTGAAATAGCAGAGGGTTGAGACCCTAGCTTGTAGTGGTTAGTAGGGTTGCAATGTTTGTGATAAATACCAACACAAATGGAGGAGGGTCTACACTAGAATTTATGGCCAAAAGATTAGTAGCCGTAGGTGTAATATTGATTGAGGTAACCTTAGTTTGAGGGTCTTAGAGATCTAATGTTCAAGTCAAGATTCAATCAAATAAATGCCCAAAAAATATGGATCCATATGAGCTAGGCCAAGTCTCTTATGTTGACAAGAATTTTTGTTTTTTATATGGGTGGATAGGGTTTGTTCTAAAGAAATTATAATATAAGTATAATGCCCTATTTAGGGAGGTTTCCTAGCATGTTCAATCCATAAGGTATGGCCTTAATACTGTAACAAATATGCATAGAAGAAGAGGGGTCATGACCCTTAGAGAGAGGCTTATCTCTGTAATGTATACCAAATATTTGGAAGATTGGAAAAGTATGTGTGGAGATAAAAAATCCAAAGGAAGGTGGAACCTGAGTAGAAGAAATGTGCCATATGAGAGATGGATTGATATAAAGATGAGTTTATTTTAGTGGACCATCCATAGAGTTTTGGACAGAGATCTGAAGCAACCTATAAATAGTTAGTCAATGGATTGTTAGTGTATTATTTGTGACCATAGTTCATTCAACTACAAATTGTTAAGGATGATAAGAGAAGCAATTCAAATTTGTTCATAGATTGGACAAAAAATAAATTGGTACCAAGAGTAGTGATTTTGAGAGGACTCAAATCACTATTAGGTGGAAGATTTGAAGATCCCTAGATGAGGGAAGTTTTGTGGGCACTAGAGCAATAAAATAATTGACTGTGGTTGGGAAAATTGATGGAATTCCAAGTACAATTGGAGGATTGCTAGGAAAATTTCAAAGAAATCTTGTACTTGTGAATGAAAACAAGACTGGTAGAAGGGTAGGTGTATTGGGCCTAAGGACATGTAGAGTTTGAAGGAATAAAGTAGCATTCAAGTAGACTAGCCAACTAGCCCTTGTTCACTGTATTGTAGAGGATTGTGCCAGAGAGAAGAAGGGAAACCTCCATAGCCCTAGACTTTTAATATTGGAATAGGAGTATGGAAAAAATGGGCAGATCAAAGAGTAGTTCACAAACGGAGTTGTGAACAACTGACCGAAAACCCTAAGTGTTTCAGATCTTAAAGGAAAAAAGAGGTACATAAAGGGAAAAGTTTTTTCAGCCGAGTTCAGTAACCTAAAGTATTTTAGTTCATTGGTAGAGTAATATTGAGGAGTTGCTTAATGGGAGACAAGAGTGCCTGCCAAATGTGTTCTGGACATGTGGATTGAAAGGGATACGTCTGTCCACCATCAAAAAGTGGGTCAAGTGTTGTCTTGTTAAAGGTAGATTGTTTGTCAAAGGACTAACACCAAGCCCTAGTTGTATTCCTTGTATCAATGTGATTGTAAAGTGCCATGATCCCTCCTATGAGAGCTCTAGCCTATTTTATTATAGTTTGTAATTTAACAAAGATTGGTTTGAAAAAAGTCAAAAATTATCATGTGCACTAGTTGATTCCCTAATGTGCGTAGATTTCGTTGTGCAAAGTAAATGTGTTGTGGCACTTGAGTGTGTTTGCATCAAATATTCTAAGACCAACCCCAGATTCTCATGTGTCATGTGAACTCAACATATGCCTTGTTCACCTAAGAACTACTTATAACTCATCTTAGGCTATTAATCTCCAATCTCAATTCATCACACTTAAAAAGTTACCAAGACAAGGCTCATCACATCAAACTGTAGTCACAAAACAACTAAGAAAAATCGTTTACATCTTGATGTGTCATAGCACCTGGTATGTTTTAAATGTCTTGGCACTATGTGGCATGTGTTGGCATCCCCTACATTCCTTGGCATGCTTTTATACACCCTAACACAACCTATCACTTCCTCACATGCCTTGGTAGTTTAGCATACCTTGGCACTACCTAACATATAACCTTGTTACTCCCTCTTTAACTCACCTAGAACTCATTGGCATTCCCTATCACACACTCTTATTCGTTAATTTCCATGAATTTTGACACTCCCTAACACACATTGGCACACCCTAACACCTGGCACATATTAGCATGCCACCCTAGCACTTTATCGTTCCTTGGAACTACCTACCATACCTTGTCGCTCTCTCCTTAGCACACCTAGAGCTCATTGAAAATCAGGGTCGCAAACTCTTAATCATTAATTTCCATGCATTTTCACCTTATGCTCCCTTGTTTCCATAGCATTCCTTAACACTCCTTGGCATGTGTTGGTACACCCTAGCACCTAGGACATCTTCGCATGTCACCCTGGCCTCTAGGATGCCTTAACACTACCTAGCATACCTTGTCACTCCCTCCTTAGTACACTTGGAACTCACTAACACTTCCAATCACAGACTCTTATTTGTTCATTTCCATGCATTTTGACGTAGTGCTCCCTTGTGTTTCCCTGGCACTCCTAGTTAACACTTCCTTGCATGTGTTGGCACATCTTGGCTACATGCCACCCTAACAATCTATCATTCCTTAGCACTTTCAAGCATGCCTTGTCACTCCTCCTTAGCACACTTGGAACTCATTGATACTCCCTATCACACACTCTTATTCATTCATTTCCATGAATTATGACATAGTGCTCTATTGGCTCGAGGGGTCCTGACCTAGGTTCACAGGTTAAGGTTTGCCAACAAACCCCTATACTACTAGCCCTTTCGGCAGTGACCTACTTGCACAGGTCAAAGTCTCACCCGAAGTAGTATGGGTGGGTGCTGGAACCAAGTTTTTGCACCTTGAGAGAGGATAGGTAAGGCAAGAAGAGTTGTGTCTGGATTTATAATGACCAGATCGCCTATTTCAGAGCCAGATCTATAGGTCTCCTTCCCATCCACGTGCGCAAGGTCAATTATACTACGGTTCTCAACAATTATATACTTCTAAGATAGTAGTGCATTATTGCATAAAACATAACGAAACAGATCTAGATGCAGTAAAAACACTTACATAGTACTTTCGTAGCTTAACACAGAATGTGCATAATACAACAGTTATCACATATTCGCATAACAGTACACACAGATTCAGTTACTCAAACAACCTTTCGTATTCATCAACCCATAAATTCCTTCTTACAATGCCCAAAACCAACCTGAGCACACAGCAGCAGGGTCCGCACACAGTAGGACTTGGGATCTCCGCGCACATAGCCAGTAGGAGTCCTTTCCCCAAAAACCCAAACATATCTACTAAGCCACAATTCACATCAAGAGTTCCTTATCTTCTTACCTTACAATTCAAAATGTCCCTCTATTTATAACAATCTAGCCTAATCTTTCCTATGGTCTGCAAACCTTGGTTTGTGGATTCTAGGTCTACCCTTTAGCCCATTACAATGCTTTCAAGGCTTTGTCCCACCCTAAAACCCTTGTGCTAGACTAAATATAATAAAAAATATACAAAATCGGACCAGTTTTGCAGCTTGTAGGAGACCCTGTTCCAACAGTCCCCCAACACAATCTTGTGACTCGTCCCAAGTCACTGTGGTGGTGCATTTTATACCTGCGCACCGAGGGCCTTGATGGCTGCAATCATCGGAGGTAACACTTCTTGACTCTACGCAATAGCACTTTGTGCAATGTCTACAAGCTTCTGGGAGGTCGGTCCTTCAGTTTCCGCGGTGACACTCTCTAGTGTCTGAGTTAGTCACTTGATCACGCCATCTACATTCTGCAAAATCTGGAGGGCTGCGGCAGCCCAAGGTTTCAGACGTTCTGCAATGACATGTTGTTTAAACCAGAGTTCCTCGATCTCGTCCTGGAGATCATTGCTAGTCTTCAATCGTGCCAAGCATTGTGCAGGCACCAAGGTGGGCAGCGTAGCTTTGACCTGCTCGAAAGCTTCTTTCTTCTGCCGTAAGTCCTGATTGATTTTTCGTAGGACCGGATCACGCTAGACCTTAGTCCAGAGTTGCATGGCTGACTCTAGCAACTGGGTACCTTGGGAAATCTGCCCCGAAATAATGTTCGTCGCTTCGGCTACTAGTGCAGTGCGTTGGGCGCATACTTCCGGAGGCATTTCGGGCTGCAGTTTGGCCTGTAAGTCGGTGATTTGCTGCTCCAGATGTGTCTTAATGGCGTGCATTTCCATCCTAGATGCTTTTAGTTCCGCAACCAATTTTTCCACTTTAGCCCGATGCGTGGCTGTGGCCAGGATCTCGTTTGTAACTTCCATCCAGAGCTGGTGGATTACTGTTTCAAGCTCCGCCTGCTGTGAAACGGCGAGGATCAAATCTGCGGCCTATTGTGTGATGGTCTACTTGGACGTACCAAGTTTTTGGTGTATTTTCTGGTTGCGATGGTTAACCTCCTATAATACAACATTGTGGAGGCCTTGTAAGGCTTTGTGGGGCAGCTTAGCCAAGTCCAGCTGGATCCCTGTTCCTGCTTGGATCTGAGTTCCTACCGAGGCAGCGATAGGTATAGAACAGAGACAAATTTCGTCCGTAACTAACGCAGTACTACTAGTTACCGAAGGAGTCTGTGTCTGGCCAACGTCGGTCTGCAACGTATCCATTTTTAACTGAAATACGCGGAGCTCAGACTGGAGGGTGTCGAGCGCGGCCTATTGCTATGCCCTTATGGCTGCCCACTTTTCTTTTGTAGCCATTGTGACTGCGTCCGTGATTTTCTCGAGGTCACCATCAGTTAGTGTGACTGTCGCATCAATTGCGTGCGGTGCTGTTTTTTTCGGGATCCTGATGACGGCTCACCTGACCGCTTCGTACCATGGGGAGGGGTGGTATCTTTGTCATACCCTACCTGAGTCTTAGGCGCGGTGGCTTGTGGAGGTTGTGTATCCTTTTTCTTGGTTATGTCTGTGCCTCTCTGGCTGGGCTCCGTGGTCTCCCCACGAGTGGCTATGAAGCCTTTTTTCCAGGTAGGGGGCCATAGCGAGATCAACAGGTCAATTTCTTCATCTGCTACCATATACGGAAGTGTCATCCATGTCTTATTGTTGAGGTTGTGGATCTGAATATGGTGCATGGTAACTTGGAATGTTGCAACACTTTTGTATTTGTCATATACCATTGGGGATAGCCGGGGTCGGGAATTTATGGCTGCTGCCACGCTGCTCTGGAAGAGGACCCAGAAAACTTTGTTATCCTCAACGTGTTGCACATCCTTAGAGTCCCATAAATGAGCATATCGAGCTCCTTCACACATTCCTGGATGGAGCTCGGGGAGGACCGACTCCTCAGGGGTGTCCCAGGCAACCAGTGCTATAAGGAGTAATAACCATGAATAGTAGAAAGATGTCCCCTACCCCTGGGATTCGTGGACATTAGCCATAAATTAATCTCATAAATATTGAGCCCAATTGAAAGAGACTCCCTTCCCACACTGGTCGGCTAATTGAATAACATAGGCAGGGATGGTCGTAACCTGGCACTTCCTCATTAGCTTATAGGATAAGAGCCTAGTACCCATCCAGGTAGCCAGATCATTGATAGTCTGGATCACAAAGCCTTGCTAATTGCGACTCACGTTGTAGGTCTTTCGCACAAATGTAGCGGTGGCTGCGTCGTACTTCTTGCCTACCTTCTCCAGTGGGTGCGGCCCTTGCATAGGAAGGCATGTAATCTTGTGGATCAATGCAGCATCAATAGTGATTCTGTCCCAAATCCACAAGCATCCATCGTGAATTAGGGCGAGCAACTGACGAGCCAACCGATCTGTGATATTGTAATGGCAAAAATGGGGCATCCGGAGCAAATTCAAGAGTCCAGACCTGGCCAAGCCACTTACACAACGCTGAGGAACCACCATGACCCCATCATTTGTATGGATCGTATCGAAGTACAACGCGGGGGCCAACTCAAGGAGGGTTTCAGAGTCCGCCAAGTCATGATCATCCATCTTGACCTCATGGAGTCTTCCACAAGGATCACTGAGGATAGGGACTTCTCCCGAGGTTAGGGGGTTTGTAGATAGGTGACCAAGCCATCCAAGTTTTTTGGCGTTCATGTGGATGATTTACATGGGAAAACGAAGGGAGGTAACCAATTGATCGGATTATCAGGCAGAGCACCTTCCTGCACATCTTGATCGAGAGGAGATTCCAGCGGGGACTTGGCGTGCCTTGGAGAAGTCCTAGGCTTCTCGGTAGCCCATTTCGCAGCTTTCGGGGATTTTCCTGAGACTTGTACTTTCTCTTTTCCTTTCCTCGTGACCGACGTAGAGGAAACTTCTTCAGTTCAGACTCAACTTCCATTATCTCCTCAACGTCAGGCCCTGTCGGGCCCGAAGGTTCGGCAGGGTTAGTGGCTGCCATCCTTGCGCAAAAGATAAATCCTAGCCCTGGGTGACTACTATCAGACAAAGAAGGTTGACCAGACATGAGAGGGATAGTGCAGATACGAAAAATCTGATTGCTCAAGTTCTTTCGAGAGAAAAATGGTGAGTGCAAGCTATGCAAGTGAGACAGAACCTCTGGTTGAAATATCCTACCCCTTCTATAATACTCAAAATCGTGCAACGGTAAGGTAAAATTTATTGGAGATGTGTCCCCCAAGAAACGGTAAAAAATCCCCAAAATTTGCTTCATTAAATTCCCGAAGTCTGCTCCTTTTAACAGTAACTTTTTCTTTTTAAAAATTGTCACCGTTTCAACGGCTAGTTTTCTCATCCCTTGTGTGCTTGGCCTATCTACTACGCTAGGGTCAATCATCTGCATCTTCCGCGTGTCCTCCCACAAAACAGGCTTGCTTTCTAGGTAACTTATGACTGACAACAAAGTTTCTTGACATCCGTTATTCCCAGAGAACCTTACCGTCGGTGTGAGTGAGGTTTTCAAAGGGGCTATAGTTAGAGCATATTTCCGAACAAACCTCCTGAAATAATCGACTTGGCCAAGGATTAACCGCAGCTATTTTTTTGTTTTCGGGGCTGCGAGATAGATGAGAGCTCTACTTTTGTACCAATAGCATGTGTAGAGTGCATTTCAGTGCTACGTGCCCGTGGACGAATCAGTTTGGTGCCCGCGCGCAGCCTTGAGTTGGAAGTAGCTCGTGGGGCAGCCGAACCTTCTTCTGGGATTAGGCCGCAGTATTCGATTATCCCTGGCTCCTTCAGGTCCCACGTGGGTAGTCCAGGTGCCATATACAAGTGTGATTTACTCCATGCTATCGTGTCAGTAGCCTGCAGAGCTGTTGGTCCTTCGAAGCGTAGGGTCAACATAGCGCGACACTCTTCCCAATCCTGGAATTCTTCCTTCTGGGTGTCCCACCATCATGGAGGGGTCTTACGCATGGCTAGTTTAACGACCCATAGCCTTTGTTCCCTTGGGACCGTAGCTTCGAATACTTGTAAGAATTCCTTAACATTACTTGAGCTGTCAAAGTAAGGTAGGTCCCTTACCTCTTAGGAGACGCAACGAAAGTCCTTTCTAACCCGAAGACAACGCAACGCAGAGACATTATGTAACCGATTCTGCCAATTCTCTATCTCCTCATCGGGATCAGATAAGCATTCATTATCCTCCTCCCCGCAAATTACTTCATCCATTTTTGGGTTGATTTCTTCCCGCGCAGTTAACTTACAGATATAATCCACATCTTCCTCCTTGGGTATTGTTTCAGTGTAGTGGTTACCTTCCGCAGGTTCTAAAGGTACTATCACCCTTGTATCGTTATTTTCGAACACCATGCTTCTATTTTTTATATTAATGATACCACCCATATCGATGGCCCAATCCAATCCTAGTAGCACGGGGTAGGGGTCCGCATCTTCTACAATCTGAATGACTTCAAAGTCAGCCCGGACCTTAACCCCTGCAATATCTACCATAATCCTTGATAGCCTCCTATTGTCCAGGTAAATTACCTCTGCAGACAGAGGCGATCCTCTAGCCCTAGGGTGGTTCTAGCAACTACGGGAACATACTAACATCTACCTTCCTAGTTGTAGATGAAATTCAGAGCAAGGAATATGACCTGCCTCGTTTTGATGCTATGTTGTCGTCTTCCGTCGAACCTACTTGATCCGTCACTCTTCTCCAGCTCGATACACGCTGCTACCAGCGTTCGATTACTTGTGCAGATAGTCAAGACAACACGAAAAGCGTAAAACCATGACAAACATAAAATAATTACAACCTATCTAACTGATCAAGGAATGCTAGAAATCTCATTATAAATGTAAACGAGAGTGGAAGATAAACATTAGATGTATTTTATTATGATAAAGACAAGGGGAGTTTACAACCAAGCCTTGATGTTGAGGCTCTCCTTCGGCAGGTCTGTATCCAAGCACGTTTGCCACACCCTCATGAACAAAGGTCCAAGATCTCACTATGTTCTCAACACACACAAACAATCACACTCTACACTATTCTCCCGAAGCTATGATGCTTCCTCTCTATGCTAAATTTTTCAGCTATCTGTTCAACTAGATCATGTTCAACTAGCACATCAATGGAAGATGGCTATATTTATGGAGGAGAGAAGGAGGTTGGGATCCCTACAATAGTGGAAGGGAGGCCTTATCCCTTGGGAGGTATTCCCATAAGGTGGAAACAAGAGGCCAAAGGAGGAAGGTCAAGGTTATTCAATCGAACCACTCCCTATGACGCATCCACGAAGTTGTTGTGGTCAAAACTTTGCCTCTTTTTTTAAAAAACTTTCCATAAACAGATTGGCACGGGTAGCTCATTGAGATAGAGTGCCAACTAGCGCAGGCTTAGTGTTAATTTTCCTCAATGGCGCAAGGGCATAATAGGCTACCAATGCCAAGGCAAAAACAAGTGTTTTTAGTGGTCTGCTCAGTAAATGGTCAACAGAGGGAATTTTGTCCTCATGGCAAGGGATGCAATGATGGTATTTGCAAGGCATGACACTTCTAATTAGTCACAGAAATGACCTTCCAGTGTGCGAGATGGGGATTGCAGGGACAATGACAAATTACTGTGTAACAGATGCCCCCTAAAGTATGAAGTACGAACATGAGTGAGGGGTGAAATGCTTTACAAGTACGTGCAAGGAACCAGATGTTTTTGTCAGGAGACCTGCAAATCAAGCATAGGTACATATACATAACTCAAATCTCTGTTGAAAATACATGAATCCATGGTATAGGCGCAACTATCCATCAAGAAAAGGATCATGTGAATGGATCCTTGGCATGGACGCAGCCATCTGAATAAAGGGATCATATGAAATAGATCCACATTATGGGCGCAACCATCCGTATAGAATCATGTATATAATCATCAATGACTCATCACTCCTCGCAACCTGGAATTTTTTGATCGAAGCCCAGGGTCTTGCGCTCCAACACCACCCGATAAAAGTACAAATTCCAACATGTGAATATACGTGTTGAAGTTGAGCATGCTAGAAAATCACTTGATTACTGGTCAATGATGTGAACCGTTAACAAGTGCAAGAGAAACCACCCATAATGTCAATGGCTCTCAAGGTACTACTAGTACAATCCACAGAATGTGAATAGTGAGCTGAAGTCGAACACCTGTGAAATCACCCGATCGAAGGCCAATGATGTGAACCTGTCGTCGAATGCGAAGAAATTTCCACTAGGGCATGCAAGCTCTAAGGTACCGGAAAGGAGTCTCTAGATCAACTTCCTGGATAATGAGCTGAAGTCGACAGGAAGCGATCCATAAAAGGAGGGTCATAATGAATCCCACATCATTGACACGAAACATATAAGGTAATATGAGTGTGAATCAAGACTGAAACAGAGGATTAAGGAATGTACAAACTGCAGAAGGATTTTCTCTTGAACATATCGGCGACACGACTCTAGAATTTGGTAGCATTTTACTCAAATAGGATCAGAGGTCATGTTGACAATATTTTTAATCGAATGAGAGGCAAACAGATTTCCCAAACCCATGGAGGAAAAGTGACAGAGTGAAGATATCCCAACCCGACACGAACTACAGACAAGTGTGATGTTCAAGAGTGACATACTTCCGACACAACTGACGAATAACTTCCATTTTCCCCCACCATTTCTAGCGAGTACCTCTTTATTTTTACACAAGCTTGAAGAGGATAGCATATGCTTGTCATATAAATTTGTACTTCGAACAAGTCCAACCTAGTACATTTTACGAGCCCTAGGAAGGAGAAACTCGAGTAACGTCATGACGACAGAGTCTGATGTCATCAGGTTTTAACGAGTTTGACAAAGGAATAACTCGGCATCTTTTCATATTTACATAGTTTGAAAAGAAGGCAAAAAAGAAAACTCCAGTAGTCCCTTTTCGTAAATAGTCTCACAGATCCGAAAAGGTATAAAACTGTGTCTGAGAGAACCTCTTAGTCATGATTGGCTAAGGTATTCCCTTTTCGTAAATAATCTATCCCAACCCGAAAAAGGGGTAAACGTATACTGGGTAGATATCGTTTCGCAGCCAATTTAACGAGTTCAAAACGACAAGAGTCTTGGCAATCTTTTTAGTTTTAGAGAGTCAGAAAAGAGCTGAAAGATGACTCCTCCTGGAGGAACGAGTGGTATAAAGGGTAGCAACTAGTTCCGGTAATGGTGGAACTGCTCATAACAAGTAAAGGTCAAGAGGCTAGCTAACAAGACCACTCATTACAGCGGTTCCTCAGGAATGGGTAAAAAAACCAAGTGAAGGCATATGATCGGCCAAGCAGATAGTGACGGTGGAATGAGAAAACCAAGGCTCATCTAGCAAAACAGGCTAATAAAATGGCAATCACGAGAGGTAAAATGGGAATGGTTTCATTTTTACACAAGCTTGAAATCAGAGAACTCTGCTTGAAGTTGGTTTCATTTTTACACAAGCTTGAAACAAAGATAAACTATGCTTGAAATCAGTTTCATTTTTACACAAGATTGAAACGGAAACAAACTATGCTTGAAAAATTTTGCATGCCCCCAGCATGGTGACTCAATTCGAGGTACATTCCCCCCAAGCTTCAATCCATATGAAAGGCAGATGGAGCGAAGGTTCAAGTTACGAGATCAAGAGAAAGACTCGACTGGGATTTTACGAGATCTTATCAAAGACTCGAATTGAACAGGAAAGTGTTTCACTGTTTTAACGAGGTTGACACATTAAAAGAATTATCCTCAGATGACCTTGTTTAATTTTTTAACAAGGTTGATATAGAAGACAAACTATCCTTGGCTCCGACGACCTTGTTTCATTTTTTAAGGAGCTTGACACAAGAAAACGAACTCTAATCCGAAGAGCTTGTTTCATTTTTTAAGGAGCTTGACACAAGAAAACGAACATTGCTCCGATGACCTTTCATCATGATGAATAAGAATTCATGGCTTCCCAGAGTTCCACACCGGATGGGAGAAAAACATCTCGGAAATCAGGACCCAATTCCCCCAGCACCTGATGCACAACGACACTATCACTGAATGTGGGCACGGGACAGGTAGCCACATAATTAACTTGCGGCGGGGAAGATACAACCGGTGGATAAAGACCCAGAAGGGATGATGGTGGAACAAATTTCATGTTAGGACCAAAGAATGAAAGCTGATCAATGGTCACGATCCGACCTTTGTGTGGAAAACACATCACATGAAAGAGGGAAGAGACAAGAGCACCCATGACATAAGCATAGTCACGCCCCAAGATTAAATTGAAATACAAGGGGCTTGGAACAACCAACACATCCATATGGACAGTTTTCCCTCCCAAAGTAACAGGAAACTTCAGAATGATCCCTAACGGTTGACTGGTTCCTCTATTAAAAGCCAACAGATTCTGCGTAACAGGCATAAGCGGTGGAGAACCAAAAGCCTGCCAAGTAGTGGAAGACAGAATACTAACAGAAGTGCCTTCATATATAATGGTGTTGGGTACGACTAGATCAAAGGTCTGTACTGTTATATCAAAAGGCACATAATACGGAAGGTGGTATCCTGCAAATCGACTCCAATCGAAGGAAGCGACCAAACTACTTGGAGGGGCTACCATTGGACTGAGATGGTTTTCCCTTGGTGTTACTGGAGCAAGAGGAGCATATTCCTCGATCTCCATCTCAGGATTAGGGGGAGAAACTTCTTGAACTATAGGGATAGAAGAAACTTTCTCTAAGTCCGAAGAATCTGATGAAAAAAGAAGAACATGAGGGGGATGAGATCCACTCTCGACGGAAAAGACCCGATGAACCATAAACGGGATCTAGTCGACCGATTCCTCGAACAATGGTTGGTTGGGAATGGATTCTTGAATTTGAATTTTTGGGGGAGCGGGATTGACCAAGGATGACTCTTGACCAATTTTTGAATCAACTGGTGAAGGACTCAAAGAAATTTGTGTGTAACCAGCCGGAAGGCACGGTGCAGAAACAGTCGAGTTGTCCAAAACCCTCTTGGCTTCATCCATATACAGACAAAGATGAATTGCATGGTGCCCTCCACATAACTTACAGGGAATGGTAAGCTTACCCTGCCTCTAAGGAGTCTTACCAGCACTAGCTGAATACGTGCCCCAACCTGACTCTCGGAAGCCAAAGGCAATGGCAGAAGACCATTGGACCATAATTTGAGCACCTTGGGAATGCCAGGCCAATCTTGAAGAAGATGGTTTCCCTGGAACAACATGCAAGGGAACTTAAATTTCCGCGAAGGGTTGGAAGGTTCATCGAGAGCAGGTGTTTTAGAAGCAACAACTGCAGAATTAGCCTCTCGCTTATCTGACTTCTTCTTCTTAGTCTTCTTCTTCTTCTTCTTAGCCACCTGGGTACTAGAATCCAAAATTTCACCAGGCGAAGTAGAAGATGAGGACGAAGAAACAGGCGAAGAAGGGGAGAGGTCCACCTTTGAATAAACATGGTGTTGCTCAGGTGGAGGAGTGGATGGTACAGCAGCCGGAACACTCGGGACCACAGAGGTTGAAAACAACCAAACAGGCAACCCAACAGTTAACATAGGAAGGGACAATGTTGCCATATAAGGAGCACCAACATTCCCAAAAGGATTAAAAGGACCAGGATTCCCATCAGATGGGATTCCTTGGTTGGTGAACTCCGGAAAAGTCGCCATCGGAGACGACCTTGAAATAAAACACTAAGGACAAAAATTCTAACCAGGAATATTTCGTGGGCGACTAATTTTTAAAACACTGAAACCAGAATCTGTTGTTTCATATTTTAAGAGTCGAGAAACAAGAAAAAGGTGACTCTACCGCTTCCAGGTTGGACACGAGCTTGAAAGGACAAGAGCTCAATGATATTTTCAGTTAAAAGAGTCAGTAAAGATCAAAGTGAATGCTCTGGTAACCTAGGTAAATGGGTGTACCAGATATCCGTGAACTGCCATATACACCTTGGTAAAAATGAAATAGAAATCAACCAAGGACTTAACGTACGTGCAGGTAATCTCCTCGAATGTTGTGTTCGGTGTATCACGAGTAAGAGGCGGTAAACTCGACTTCCTATGGATAAAGGATTTGCAACCTAATGGGGTCTCCCTTTATATACGCGACGGTACGGGGAGCACACGTCTGTACTAGTGCTATCTGAAGCCAGATGGCGAGCGACAGCTGCTAGGTTTAAAGACGCTGGAACACGTCTCTAGCCTAGACCACTAAAAAAATTTTGTTAGGTTTCAATGCTTCCTTAGGTTAATTCAGTAAATTCTAAAGTTGATCTTCAATTTACGTTTCGGTTTCAAGGCCCTACCGCGTGTCATCTGACAATCTCCTATATGCAGCTATATGAGGAAAGAAATCTTTCAATTCAATGAATGTTATCTAGTTAAGGGAAGAGTTCCAAACAATGATGCAATGAACAAAAATACTGAAAACGAAACTTTTTCCAAACTAGATGAATTTCACTATCCAAAAGTAGTCTAAAACATTCAACGATGCGAATTATGCAATGTAATCTATGAAAAATCCTCTTTTTTGAAAACTATGCAATTGTAATCTATGCACAACGTCCTTTTTTGAAAGAATAAGAATCCACTCAATCCATTTTTCGATGAAATGAGAATCTACTTAATTCATGATTTTAATGAAAGAGAATTCACTCGATGCAATTTTTAGCTTTCAATCATTAAACAATGTGATCTAAGTTCAATGATAAATCTCAAAAATACTTTTCAATGCAATGTGATCTAATGCATTGAAAAGAAAACTTTGAGATGAAAACTAAATGAACGCAAATCTCCTTAATGAAGGATGAATGCAAAAGAGATGTAAATAAACACTAAGAATGAAATCATTGCTTTAAACACTTTATAATGAAATTCCCCAAAAGGCTACAAGACATATGAGGTCAAGCACAAAAAGGACTTCCAAAGCATGAGCTCAAAACAGGGCATTCATTCCCTTTTACATCAAGCAATCAAGAAAGAAGACTTTTCAGTTGAACAAATAGCAATGTAATATATGCTCATAAGTGAAAAAGTAGAGAAGAGAACAAGTAAATCATACAGAGAAAAAGATCGAAAGGGCAAGACACACTAGTGAAGGATTTAGGAAAAAAACCTCAATTTTTCATACACCCTGAAATTGGCACGAATTTGGTGGGTGAAACTAGCGCCAATTGGCACGACTTGCTCGCTGACAACTAGCGCCAATGGCCAATTGGCGCGGGTTGCTAACTGACAACTAGCACCAATCGGCGCTACTGTCAGAAAAATAAAAGCGCCAATGCCTGAACAGGAAAAAAACAAAGAATTTCTTCCAACCAAGACCAGACTCATGACCACTTCAAGAAAAAACTAAAATATTGTAATTGATGAAAAACATAAGAAAAAATAGGGAAATGGTCGTTCAACTAAATCCATCGAATGACTAGGACCTCAAAGAGTGACAAACTCAAAGGAAACTCCCCAGAGGAGTCGCCAATTTGTTGTCCAGGTAAATCCCCTCTACGGACAGAGGCGACCCCTCTAGCCCTAGGGTGGGTCTAGCAACTACGAGAACATACTAACATCTACCTTCCTAGATTGTAAATGAAATTCAGAGCAAGGAAGATGACCTACCTCATTCTAATGCTATGTTGTTGTCTTTCGTCGAAGCTACTTGATCTGTCGCTCTTCTCCAGCTCAATACACGCTGCTACCAGCGTTCAATTACCAATGAAGATAGTTAAGAAAACACGAAAATTGTAAAACCATGATAAACGTAAAACAATTACAACCTATCTAACTGATCGAGGAATGCTAGAAATCTCATTATAAATGTAAATGAGAGTGGAAGATAAACATCAGATGTATTTTATTATGATAAATACAAGGGGAGTTTACAACCAAGCCTTGATGTTGAGGCTCTCCTTCGGCAGGTCTGTATCCAAGCACGTTTGCCACACCCTCATGAACAAAGGTCCAAGATCTCACTATGTTCTCAACACACACAAACAATCACACTCTACACTATTCTCTCGAAGCTATGATGCTTCCTCTCTATGCTAACTTTTTCAGCTATCTGTTCAACTAGAACATGTTCAACTAGCACATCAATGGAAGATGGCTATATTTATAGAGGAGAGGAGGAGGTTGGGATCCCTACAATAGTGGAAGGGAGGCCTTATCCCTTGAAAGGTTTCCCCATAAGGTGGAAATAAGAGGCCAAAGGACGAAGGTCGTGGTTATTTAGTCAAACCACTCCCTATGACTCATCCACGAAGTTGTTGTGATCGAAACTTTGCCTCTTTTTTTTTTTTTTAATTTCCATAAACAGATTGGCGCGGGCAGCTCACTAAGACAGAGCACCAACTAGCGTGGGCTCAGTGTTAATTTTCCTCATTGGCGCAAGGGCATAACGAGCTACCAGCGCCAAGGAAAAAATAGGTGTTTTTAGTGGTCTGCTCAGGAAATGGTCAACAGATGAAATGTCGTCCTCATGGAAAGGGATGCAATGATGGTATTTTCAAGGCATGAAACTTCTAATTAGTCACAAAAATGACCCTCCAATGTGCGAGATGGGGATTGCAGGGACACTGACAAATTATTGTGTAACACCTCCCCAAAGGTACGATCTTCTGTTAGTTAGCCATGTGTAGCTAGATAGTGGACCATTCCAACTTTGGTTCGCCCATTCGTTGCCAAGATTTTTTAAGTAATACATTGGCATCCGATCCGAGGTCCAAAATAACCCGGTCCATCTTGTGATCGCCGATTTGTGCCGTCAACCGCATCTCCCTCCCAGTGCGTTTCTTATATCTGTATAGTTTGTGTGCATCCTTAATATCAGGGGACATGGTAGGGTGCATTGCGCAGCTATCTATTAATTCTTGTAGATTTTGCACTGCATTTGGGTTACGCAGCAACTTCATACATGCCTACAAGAAAGGTTTGACCTCCTCATCTGCCTTAAGGTTCGCAGGGAGTAGGGACATAGATGCCTCTGTCCCGATGAAGTCCCTTTGAGCTGCTATAAACGTTTCTCTTTCTTTGTCCAGGTCCAACCCTTGTTTTTTGCTAACTGCCTTGCAGATCAGCGGTTCAGGTTCAACCTTCTCCTCAGTCCCTCTAGTAGCCAATCCACTGCACGTAACAACATTTATGCTTGGATCCTTATCCCGCAGCTCAGTCTTAACCCTCTACACATTCTGTGTAGATGGTAGTTGCTTCTCCCGTATTTTTTCTAGCAAGACTGGACAATCTTCAAGCGTATGGTCCAACTATCTGCAGTACCTACAGGACTATCTTGTAGGGTTCAGGAAATCCCTCGCAAAGTGCCCTGTGTCTCCACAGTTATAGCAGATCAATTGCCCCTAACTCCGACTTGTACTTCCACTTCGACCTCCTCCCCTGCTTCCGGAGGGGGATCCGCCCATGCCTGTGGGGGTTTTTGGTGATGCGGGGTCTGACTGTACCCTATACAAGTTCCCCCAATCTATCATTAGATCATAGGTCCGACAGTTTTTCTCATCATGCCCTACTAACCGACAGAACCGACACCATTGTTGCTTCTGCTCTGGGATGTATGCACCCAGGGGGGCAATGGTTTGTATCATGCAGTCTGGCTACGCGGAAATCCTCACACCATAACACAGGTCCGCTTGGGCCTAGTCGTACTGGGCTAGGTCCTCCGCTTGATCCACGGTGCATCGGGCTAGGTCCTCCTGTTTTCAGGTAGTCTGTCAGCAGCGGGCACAGATCCTTCGTATGTCCTAATAATTGACATCGTAGGCACCATAGATTTGTGCCATCTTCCCTCCCTTGTTTCTTTCGTAGGTCCTAAATCTCCATGTGAATTTCCCTGAGCTGCTCCTGAATTTGCTGTACTCCTAACGAAGTATCTTCTCTAGGCGTAGCTTCCAGTTTCATAGAGGCTTCGAAATCTTTGTCCTGTGATTTGAAATTCTAGTGACCCATAGGTACACGCAGGTGAGGTAGCAGCATAGTGATGAACCACTCCGTATGTTGTCTATCGCCATACTTAAACTCTCCTTATCTGATAGCTTTCTTTAGGCGCTGATCAACTTCCCATACAGACTTAGTCGTTCCTTGCTTGAAATCTTTCACGTCTGCTACGATCTGTGAATAGGACTTAGGCTTTTGGAATTTTTGTTTCAGAGCGTTCTTAATATCTTGAATAGATACGCTTCTGTTTCACAATATGTATCGCATATACCAATCCATATCTCTCTCTTTGAAGGCTATGGATAGTTGCACCCTTTTCACCGTATCGCTTGTCACGCCTTGCGCAGTCCATACTGAGTCCACAACAAACCAAAATCGATCCATGTCCTCATCTCCCGCACCTTTGAAGGTGGGTGAATTCAAGTGCACCACCATATCTTCTTCTAGTGGGTTTTCGGACAAGGTTTTACCCTTACGTGGCCCTGAAGGAGGTGTAGCTGATGGGTTTTGCGCAGCTACCGGCTATAGACAGATCTATCCCCTTCTTTTGTATGTACTCTAATTTTCTTGGCATTACCCAACCCCCTTCTCAAAATTCTTCCGGTCCCGGCAACAGAACCATTTGTTGGCTCGAGGGGTCCTGACCCAGGTTTAGAGGTTAAGGTTTGCCAAAAAACCCCTATTCTACTATCCCTTTCAGCAATGACCTACTTGCGCAGGTCAAAGTCTCACCCGAAGTAGTATGGGTGGGTGCTGGAACTAGGTTTCTGCACCTTGAGAGGAGATGGGTAAGGCAAGCAGAGCTGCATCCGGCTTTATAATAACCAAATCACCTATTTTAGAGCCAGATATATAGGTCCCCTTCGCATCCACGTGTGAAAGGTCAATTATACTATGATGCTCAACAATTATATACTTCTAAGACAGTAGTGCAGTATCGCATAAAACATAACGGAACAGATCCAGATGCAGTAAAAACACTTACACAATACTTTCATAGCTTAACATAGAATATGCATAATACAACAGCTATCACAGATTCGCATAATAGTACACACAGATTTAGTTACTCAAACAACATTTCTTATTCATCAACCGGTCAATTCCTTCTTACAATACCCAAACCCGACTTGCGCACACAACAGGACTTGGGATCTCCGTGCACATAGCCAGCAGGAGTCCTTTCCCCAAAAACCTAAACATATCTACTAAGTCACAATTCGCATCAAGAGCTCCTTATCTTCTTACCTTACAATTCAAAATGTCCCTCCATTTATAACAATCTAGCCTAATCTTTGCTATGGTCCACAAACCATGGTTTGCGGATTCTAGGTCTACCCTTTAGCCCATTACAATGCTTTCAGGGCTTTGTCCCACCCCAAAACCCCTGCGCTAGACTAAATATAATAAAAAATATACAAAATCAAACCAGTTTCACAGCTTGTAGGAGACCCTATTCCAACATGCTCCCTTGTGTTTCTTTAGCACTCTATAACACTCCTTGGCACGCATTGGCACACCCTGGAACTTGGCACATATTGGAATGATTTACTAACACTCTATCATGCCTCGACATTGCCTATAATACCTTGTCACTCCCTCCTTACCACACTTAGAAATTTCTAACACTCCCTAACACACACCCTTATTCATTCATTTCCATGCAATTGAAACTAGTCCTCTCTTCTATTTCCCTGGCACTCCCTAGCATGCGTTGTGCCACACACTAACACCTAGCACATCTTGGAATGCCTAACATGCATTGGAACTTTATAGCATGTGTTAGGACTTCCTGGGATTCCCTGCACACCTTGGCACTCCTAGGTTCCATGCCCTCTTCGATAGCCCTACTTTTTTTGCGACTTGGGTACCTAACCAAGTCATTGAAAAAATAGTGTTGGGTCTAGCCCAAATTATCCCTTTGTTTGAAACTGCTTTTTCCATCCCCTTATCGCAATCATAGGCTTGCCTCCGGCAAGTCTTATTATGAAATTCTCCTAACACACTTCATCCATGGGACACATGGAATTCACTGACACTCCCTAACATACACTCTTATCCGTTCGTCTCCATGCACTTTGAACTAGTTCTCCCTTGTGATGCCATGACACTCCCTAATGCTCCTTGGATGCTAAAGGGAGGCCATTATCATCCACCAAGAGCAATATCATTATGTGAGGGTTCAAAATATCCACATACCTTAATGGGTTCGAGCTAGAAAGTATGATGGTATATTATTGGTTCTCTTCTGGCATATCGAGCTCAAGAGATGTTTCTCATGAAAATTCTGCCATGTGATTTCCATGGTGTATCTATGTGAAGGCCACATCAAATTATGAAATAGCAGAGAGGGTTGAGACCTTGTCTTGTGGTTACTAGGCCTAAAGGTATGTGACAAAGACCAACACAAATGGAGGAGGGCCTGAATTGGAATTTAGGGCCATAACAGAAGTAGCCACATGCTTAATATTGATTGAGGTAACCCTAGTTTGAGGGTCGTAGAGATATGAATTTCATGTCAAGATTCAGTGAAAGAAATTCCCAGAATCTATGGATCCATATGAGTTATTCAGAGTCTCTTATGGAGGCAAGAGTTGTTTTTTCTATGGGTGGATATGGTTTGTTCTAAAGGAATTATAACATAAGTATAATGCCCTAGTTAGGGTGGTTTCCTACCATGTTTAGTCCATAATTTATGCCCTTAAGATTGTAACAAATTTGCATAGAAGAAGAGGGGTTGTGACCCTTAGAGCGAGGTTTATATTTGTAATATAGACCACAAATCTAGAAGATGGTTTGCAGAAGTATGTGTGGAGATAGCAGATCCAAAGGAGGTTGGAACCTGAGCAGAATACTTAGCAGAAGAAATGTGCCATATGAAGAATGGATTGACATGAAGATGAGTTGATTTTGGTGGACTGTCTGCAGAGTTTTGGATATAGCTCTGAAGTAGCCTATAGACAATTATTCAATGAATTTTTAGTGGGTGATTTGTGACCCTAGTTCAGTCATTTATAGATTGTTAGAAGGATGATAAGAGGAGTAGTTGAGATATGTTCATATATTGGACAATAAAAAAATTGGTACATAACAACAATAGCAGTCAAGTGGGCTAGCCAACTAGCCCTAACTCACTATATTTCAGAGGATTGATTCAGTGAAAAGAAAGGCAACCCCCATAACCCTAGAATTTTCATCTTGGAGAAATACTATGGAAAAAGTGGGCAGACAAAAGAGTTATTCACAAATAGAGTTGTGAACAACGGATCAAAGACCCTAAGTGTTGCATACCTTGAAGGAAAAGGGAGGTGGATAGAGGGCAGAGTTTTTTGAGCTAAGTTCAGTAACCTAAAGGAGTTAAGCTCATTTATAGAGGCGGATTGAGGATTCGTAAAATAGGAGGCAAGAGGAACTGCTAGATTTGTTCAAGACACATGGACTGAAAGGGTTGTGTGTGGCCACCATCAACAAGTAGGTCAGGTGTTGTCTTGTTCGTGATAGATTGGTTTTCAAAGGACTAACACCAAGCCCTAGTTGTCTTACATGTATCAATGTGATTGTAAAGGAACACGATCCCTGGTATGGGAGCTCTAGACTATTGTATTATAGTTTTTAATATAATGAAGAATGGTTTGTAAAAGTTAAAAATGATCATGTGCACTAGTTGATTCCCTTATGTGTGTATATTTTTCTATGCATGAAAGTAGATGTGTTGTGGAACTTGAGTGTTTTTGCATCAAAGATTCTAAGGCCAAACCCAAATTCTCATGTGTTGTGTAAATTCAACCTATGCCTTGTTCACCTAAGAACTACCTATAACTCATCTTAGGCTACTCATGTATAATCTCAACTCATCCTACTTAATAATTTACCAAGCCAAGGCTCACATCTAACCGTGGATGTAAAACAACTAAGCAACACAGTTTACTTCTTGACATGCCATATCACCTAGCATGTCTTAGAATTCATTGGAATTATGTGGCATGTGTTAGCATCCCCTGCATTCCTTAGCATGCTTTGGTACTCCCTTGTGCACACTACCACTCCTTGACATCCCTTGGCACTCTATCATGCCTTGTTAATGCCCAGCATATAACCATGTCACTCCCTCCTTATCACACCTAGAAATAACTGACACTTCCTATCACACACTCTTATTCGTTCATTTCCATGCATTTTGAACTAGTTCTCCCTTGTGTTTCCATGGAACTCCCTAACACTCCCTTCCATGCATTGACACACCCTGACACTTAGCACATCTTGGCATGTCACCGTGGCAGTCTAACATTTCTTGGAACTTATACCTACCATACCTTGTCACCCCCTCCTTAGCACACCTAGAACTCACTGACACTCCCTGTCTCACACTCTTATTCATTCATTTCCATGCAATTGAAACTAGTGTTCCCTTGTGTTTTACTGGCACTCCCAAGCACTCATTGGCTTGCATTGGCACACCCTAGCACCTGGAACATCTTGTCATGTTTCCCTAGCCTTTACCATGCCTTAGCATTGCTTAACATACCTTGTCACTCCCTCCTTCACACACACATAACCCAGTGACACTTCTTGTTACAAACTTTTATTCATCCATTTATATGCATTAATCTGACTTAGTTATCCCTTGAGTTTCCTTAACACTTCATAGCATGTGTTGGCACATCCTGGCAGCTGACACATCTTGGTTGCATGTTTCCCTGACACTCTAGCATGCCTTAGCACTGCCTAGCATACCATGTCACTCTCGCCTTAAAACACCTACAACTTACTAAAACTCCTTTTTACAAACTCTTATTCATTCATTTCCATGCATTTTTACCTACTCCCCTCTTTAGTTTTCTTAGCACTCACTAACACTCCTTACCATGCATTGGCACACCTTAGCACTTGGTACATCTTGGCATGCTTCCCTAGCTCTCTAGTATGCCTTGGAACTTCCTAGCATACCTTGTCACTCCCTCCTTATCACACTTGGAACTCGCTAACACTCCATATCGCACACTCTTATTCATTCATTTCCATGCAATTGAAACTAGTGCTCCCTTGTGTTTCCTTGACACTCCCTATCACTCCCTAGCATGCGTTGGTGCCACACCCTAGCACCTAGCACATCTTGGCATGGCTTAGCACTTGGCATGTCTTGGCATTCCTAACATACCTTGGAATTGTCTAGCATGTGTTAGCACTTCTTGGCATTCCCTCACACACCTTGGCACTCCCTAGTTGTCATGCCATTGTAGAACCCAACCAAGTCATTGAAAAAATAGTGTTGTGCCTAGCCCAAAGTATCCCTTTGTCTCAAACTGCTTTGCCCCTTATCATAATCACGGGCTTGCCTCCTACAACTCATATTTTAAAATTCTCCTAACATACTTCGTCCTTGGGACACCTAGAATTCACTGACACACTCTTATTCGTTCATTTCCATGCATTTTGACCTAGTTCTCCCTTGTGATGCCTCGACACTTCCCAAAAGTCCTCGACATGCATTAACGTTGTCTGGAATTTGTTAGCACACCTTTTCATTCCTTGGCACACCCTATAACTCCATAACTGTCATGCCCTCACAACTACCCTTACCTTTTTTGCAATTTAGGAACCTAACCAAATCCTGCCTCGACTACAACAACTTGACCAAGCTACAATTACTACAACTAGATTATTCCTTTTTCACCTAAGAACTGCCTATAACTCATATTACGATACTCATGTATAATCTCAACTAATCCCACTATACCAGTTAGCAAGACAATGCTCACATCCATTCATGGTCGTAAAACAACTAAGAAACATAGTTTACATCATGACATGTCATAACATGACCTGGCATACCTTAAAATCCCTTGGCACTATGTGGCACATGTTAGTGTCCCCTAAATTTTTTTGCATGCTTTGGCACACCCTAGCACACCCTAGCACTCCCTAACATGCCTTAGCAATGTATAACATATAACCTTGTCACTCCCTCATTAGCACACCTCTAACTCGCCAACACCCCCTGTCACACACTCTTATGCGTTCATCTCCCTAAATTTTTACCTAGCACTCCCTTATGTTTCCCTAGCACTACCTAACACTCCCTAACATGCATCAACACACCCTGCACCTTAAACATATTAGCATGTTGCCTTGACACTCTAGTATTCTTTGGCACTACCTAACATACCTTGCCACTCCCTCCTTAGCACACCTAGAACTCACTAACACTCCCTATCACACACTCTTATTCATTCATTTCCATGCATTTTTACCTATTTCTCCCTTGTGTTTCCCTAGAAATCCTTAACACTCCCTGGCACGTGTTGGAACACCCTAGAACCTAGCACATCTTGGCATGCTGCGATGGCCTCTAGCATGCCTTAGAAATTCCTAACATACTTTGTCACTCCCTGCTTCACACACTTGGAACTCACTAACACTTCCTATCACAAACTCTTGTTTTTTTTATTTCCATGCATCAATTTGACCTAATTCTCCCTTGTGTTTCCCTGGCACTTCTTAACACTTTCTAGCATGTGTTGGAATACCCTAGCACCTAACAGATCTTTGCATTCCACCTTGGCACTCTAACATGTCTTGGCATTGCCTAGCATGCCTTGTCACTCCCACCTTAGCACACATGGAACTCATTGACAACCCTTTTCACACAACCTTATTCATTCATTTCCATAAATTTTTACCTATTACTCCCTTATGTTTCCCTAACACTCCCTAACTCACCTTGGCAGGCATTGTCACACCTTGACACTTTAACACATCTTGGCATGTTTCCCTAACACTCTAACATTCCTTAGCACTACCTAGCATAAATTTTCACTCCCTACTTAACACACCTTAAACTCACTAACAGTCCCTGTCGCATACCCTTATTTTTTCATTTCCATGCATTTTAACCTAGTTCTCCCTTGTGTTTGCTTGACACTCCCTAATACTCCCTAACATGCATTGACACACCTTGGCACCTAACACATCTTGCATGTCGCCTTGGCACTCTAGCATTCCTTGGCACTACCTAGAATACCTTTTCATTCACTCCTTAGCACACCTATAACTCTCTCACACTCCCTATCACACACTCTTATTTGTTCATTTCCATGCATTTTTACCTAGTTTTCCCTTTTGTTTCCTTAACACTCCCTACCACTCCCTGGCATGTGTTAGCACACCCTAGAACCTAACACATCTTGGCATATTTCCCTAGCCTCTAGCATGCCTCAGAAATGCCTAACGTACCTTGTCACACCTACTTAACACACCTAGAACTCACTGACACGCCCTATCACACTCTCTTATTTGTTCATTTCCATGCATTTTGACCTAGTTCTCCTTTGTGTTTCCATAACACTCCCTGGCACGTGATGGCACAACCAGGAACTTGACACATCTTACCATGCCTTAGTATTTGGAATTCCTTACCATGCCTAACATGCCTTTTAACTATCTAGCATATGTTAGCACTTCCTAGCACTCCCTAGCAAACCTTCCTACTCCCTAGATATCATGCCCTCATAGATGACCCTACTTTTTTTACGACTTGGGAACCCAACCAAGTCATTGGAAAAACATTTTTGTGCTTAGCCCAAAGTCTCCCTTTGTTTGAAACTGCTATGTCCAAATCCCTGTTGCAACTGCATACTAACCTCTTATGATTCCTATTTTTAACTTCTCTTAACACACTCAATCCTTGACACACTTGGAACTCACTGAAACTCCATAGCACACACTCTTATTCATTCATTTCCATGCATTTTGACCTAGTACTCCCCTTATGTTTCCATAACACTCCCTAGCATGCATTGACAATATCTAGCACACCTTAACACTCCCTAGCATGCCCTACTACTCTGTAACATGTTAGTATAACTCCCTAGAAAACATTAGCCCTTGGCACTTGGTGGCACCTAACAATTCTTGGCATGCGTTGGGATGCCCTGGCATGGTTTAAGATTAAATTTATTTGAGATAAACTATTTTCAATTAATATAGAAGTAATAGAGGATGATTTAACACTTATACATGCTAGCACTTGTCCCATAACATGTATTATCACTAGTGTTTTTATGCATATCATGCCCCTCTCGAAAAGGTAAGGTCATCACTTACTAACCCTCTTATGTTTTATTTCCTCTCATTTTAACTTGGTGCTCCCTTTTTTTGGCTTGACACTCCTTGACACACATCAGCATACCATAACACCTAACACATTGTGTCATGCCTTAGCACATGGCATGTCTTGGCACTATCTAGCACATGTTAGTACACCCCGGAACTTCTTGACATGCCCTAGAATTCCCTGACATGCCTTAGAACTGCCTTTAATGCTTTGTCACTCCCTCCTTTGCACGTCTGACAATCGCTGACACGGCCTCTTATTCATTTATTTCCATTCATTTTGAACTGATACTCTATTGTGTTGCCCTGGTACTTTGTTTCCTTGACACTCCCTAACGTGTGGTGTCTAGCACATCTTGGCATGCCTTACCACTTGGTACGTCTTGGCATGCCTTACCAATTGGTACGTCTTGGCATGCATAACATGCCTTGGCATTTTCTGGCACATGTTAGCACACCTTAACACTCCATATATTTCATGCCCTTACAGGTCAAATGGTTATGGCTATTCTCTAGAAAAATATAGTTGATATCAATGGGAACTCGTAGTATGTTCTAGATTGTTTCTTGTCGCACAATTTGTCTAATCAAATCCACACAAAATCCTAGAACCATACATTTTAACAACATCCCTTTGTGCCATCAAGGAAAATTGGTTGTGTATTCGATCTCCAATTATTGTTAAGATGGCTCTAGTTTCCACCACCATATCCTAATGCAACGATCAATTTAACAATAGGGTAGATTGAGATTTTTGTTGTATGAATGGTATATTTTGGGGGGGGGAATCACACAAAAGGTTTTATTTTCATCCCTATCATGGACACCTTAAAATTTTCATTGCCCTCCAAGAAAGGATTTATCTCAATTAGAACACATGATTTTAACTCCTTGAAGATTCACTCAAGATATATTCTCTACCCAACAATGTCATCAATTTTTCTAATATCAAACTTAGTCTAGTACTTTTGTAATCGTAAGGTCTTTGGCTTCCAACACCACCTTCATCCCAAAATAGAATGTCAAGCTTAGTAATGGGAGCTTAATACCCAACTATGGCCAAGTACACCATATCCTCCTCTATCCACTTAGAAATTACTAGAGCATTCTTTAACTACTCCAATTACTATCATGGCTTATTTTCATCTCTCTTGAGATAGAAATTGTAAATTAACATAGCCAAACAAAGTCCTAAAAGTAATATTGCTTTTCAATTTTTCCCAAGAGCCAATTAAATAACTCATTTTCCTCGCGCACCTCTTCTTAATGTCACTTTCTACCTTTCCCAACCCATTTCCAAGAATGATTAGAATCCCTAAATAAGCTTAGGGAAAATTTAGGGTAACAGTTAAAAATCATTGAAGTCACTTTAAGACATTTTGTAGGTTACACCCTAACCCCTCTGTCATTAAACCCTAATTTAACTTGTCTACCATATTTCAAATATTTTAGACAATTATTTCCCATTATTGTGTTTTGGCTCTATGATAGACTCAAGGTTAATGAAATGTTTCTAAATATGACCTATTTTTATCTAATTTCCTAACATATTCCACCTATAGGGGCAAGAATTTCTCACAGGAGACACATAATAATTCCCATTAATAAAGCGCAACATGTTAAATATTTTAGTGAGGATCACATTCGTTATGATATTATTAACATCTATTTAAACCACTATAACTAACAACATTGAGATGAATAAGAAACAAGCATAGATCACTCAAATATAATAAAAATACAAACACATAGATAAAATAGTAATCAGTTATACTAATAACATGCATGATATTAGGTAAGTATAATGTAGAGTGAACACCAAAAACTCATAGCAAATACAATCCCTATACAACTTCTTCCTAATATTGAATCTATTATGTTTCTTACAAACCTTATATATACAGGAAATTAGAGTAATTTCAAAATACTCAAAATTATAATACAAAATCTATCAAACATAACCGCTCAGCACACAAATAACATAAAATAAAAATAAAAATAAAAATAAAAAATCTATTTTTTTAAAGAAATACACAAATGATCTAGAAAACTAAATACAAAAAATATAACCTGATCTATATGACATGATCTAAATGCAAAAAAATATATATATATATATGACAGGATCTATAGATCACCACCATATTCGACCTTTATGCTTACTTCTGCAAATTCATATTTTTTCAAATTTTATTGAACTTTTTCCTATGATAAAAAGGAAAAAACTTAGTTCGTCGACCATGCCTTCCAACTCACCTCTAAGTTGGCTTCTATGCTTCATATATGCCCTAATTTCATGACAATTATTCAAGCCGCCATGAAAAACCGCGCATTTCATATAAAAATATATTTTTTATCAAATATAAAAATTTTAATTTCCCTCGCATTGCAGTGTTTGTCTAGGGAATGAGGAGGAAGGGTGTGACCAAGTTGTGGTGGGTCTGATCCAATACCTTTGGTTGAAGTCAAGAAAGGATCCACGGTGCCTCAAATCTTGTGATTTTGTTCCACAGAAGGAATCTGCACAAGATTCCCCGCACACCTACGCGATGGCCCATTCATCTCTCTTAGCAACTTCAAAATACTTCTGGACAACTACAACAAGGCACTCAAAGAAGATGTATGTTCAGGATTCCACAGAGGAATATGAAGCTGAAGGCATGGGCGATAATGACTGCATCAATGAAGACGACATGTGCCTTTCTGACCCTAAAAACAGTGAAGAAAATAAGAGGAAAAGAGAGCAAGAATGTGATGAATTAAAAAAAGAAATCAGATGTCCTAAAGCCATATGAAAGAAAGGTCACCCAAAAGTAACAATAGGAATCTTGCTAGATGGATTGATGCCAAAGTATAGTTCCTTTCTCTCTACAATTTTTCAGATTTATGTTTCAAAAATCTAATTTTCCTATATCAGTCAAAATTTTCATATGTTTAGTTTTGGTTATCCAGTTTCTGATTTAGATCTTAATCAATGAGTTTGATTTTCAATTGTAATAGCACTTGTTCAATTAATTTATTAGAAATTATCAGGTTAGGTTCATAAATATCTCATGTCCAATTAGTGTGTAGTCAAATCTCTTCTACATACAACATATTCTTAGGTCATTAAACCAAAAGAAAATATTTACGATTGTGGGAAATCTAGGCCTCCATCAAATCAAAAATTGACTCAATTCACAATGGGTTAATCTTGTGCAAATTAAATAAAACCTCTATATCAGGATTGTTTTCTGGACTTCATAATTTAATTAAAGAATAAATGGATTGAAATTTTTTTGTGACATTTGATTAGTATGCACACAAAATAAAAAAAAGCAATTAAGAAAGGTGCTTCCTCAAAATCCACCTAGAGAAAAAATTGGACAAATACAATACGATTTCAATCACACACTGGATTATTTTGTAAAACTTTTGGAAAATGAACTTGATTGTAAATTTTAGTTGGCTCACAAATTTTCCCTCAAATTTTCTTGTAGAAATTATATAACTGATATGTTATACATCCGAGATTCTCCTGATCACACACTATTTTAACTTCATGCACAACACAGAATCTCTTCTACTATTGATCATTACTTGTGGAAATAAAATCAATTGCATGCACACATTAAAACCATAGAAATTCACACATATGAACACAGTAATTTATGGGAAAGCTTAAAGCTGAAAACCCCCAACTATCTATATATTATATGTCATAGAGATTATGTAACAATCATCATACAAAGCTCCTCACAAGCTCTCAGTACAATCTCCAATTGCTACACATTAATCAGGTCCGATCTAGCAAATCCCATGCCTTGCCTCTACATACCTGCTATGCTTGTTTGCCTCTCTGCCTTGATCACTTCTTCCCGAATAATGGCTCTGAATGAACTCAAATTGGTCCAGCCTTGCTCACACAATCCTCATTGGCATCTCCAACCACTGTGTTGCAAATCATGCCATTACTATCTAGTCCTAGCCCGAACTCAAGTGCTGTCTTACCACTGTGATTTTCCCGAAACTGTCCATGCATTGTAGTTAAATGATGTATTCTTTAGTTGATTAATGATTTAATAATTAGTGAATTAGTTAATAATTAATTCACACCACTCTCACTAGTATCAGTTAGAATAGATACAGCTAGCTCAACTATGTTTAACTAAGTTAAACTGAACACAAGTCCACCAACTACCTCAATAACTCCACCAAACTTTGTCACATGAGTTCTAACTGAAGTCTCCATGTAATAGCTCCACTTAACCCTCAGGAATAGTGTAATTCCTTCTGTCAGCTCCTGTGCCACATCTGTGCACTTAACTGAAGTGCTCTAAGAGAATAAGATAATGTTTATAGTCCAAATATTATTAAGAGCTAATAATATTCGACATATCTATTTTTAGACTGGAAATCTAAAAATAGATTCCACCCAATATGTCTAAAAATATAAGTATGTCTATTTTTTCCAACTTGACCAACCATTCAAAAATAGCATCCCGCAACTCATAGAATATGATCGACATGTCTAAAAATAGACATAGTCTAAAAATAGACTTGCGCCAAAAATAGCCTGTAGGCCCACTTAGTGAAGGCGACTCTTTTCACTAAGCTCATCATCTTGTTGCAATCTAAACACTCCCTCTCAACAAGATAGGGATTATCTGCCACCCCGATCCTGCCTCCGTGGTATTCAATTTTTTTCCTGGTGAGCGCCTTCGTCAAGATATCAGCATCCTGATCCTCCATAGGAATGTAACAAAGTAACATGATCTTCCGCTGCACACAATCTCTGATATGATGATACCGGATGTCAATGTGTTTAGATCTATCATGAAATACTGGATTAACCGAGATTTTGAGGCAACTCTGATTATCACAATATATCACAGTAGGATCTAAGTGTGAACCGAACAACCCGACCAGGATCTTCCTCATCCATATAGCCTCACATGCAGCCAAACTCGTTGCCATGTACTCGGCCTCCACTGAACTGAGTGCCACGGATCTCTGCTTCTTGCTGTACCAAGAAACTGCTGTTGACCCGATACTGAAAATCCCTCTAGATGTGCTCTTTCTGTCTGTTGGGCTCCCTGCCCAATTTGCATCCATGAAGCCACACAGCTTCACCTCATCCGACTATCTGTACCATAATCCATATCCCGATGTGCCTCTGAGATATCTCAATACATGCTTGCCTGCCTTCCAAAAGAGCTTGGTAGGCTTAACCATAGCTTGTGAAAGCTGGTTAACAGCATAGCATATGTCGAGTCGTGTATTGACCAGATACATAAGTGACCCCACCAACTGTCGGTAAACAGTGGCATCCACTACCTCTGCCGATGTAGCATCCTCTTTCCTCCAACCACCAGGAAGAGGAGTGTCGATAGGCTTGCAGCCATGCATGTTGAACTTCTCCAGTATCTCCTGGGCATACTTGCCTTGAGACACAAACAATCCATCACTGCGTTGCCAAATTTCCAATCCCAGGAAATAATGAAGGAGGCCCAAGTCCTTCATCTCAAACTCCTTTGCAAGATTAGCCTTGCATGAGTGTATCAACAGTTCATCACTCGTCAAAATCAAATCATCTACATAAAGTACAATGATCAACAACTTACCCTCCACCACAATCTGGTATAGGTTCGGATCCGCCTCACTCTTGGAGAATCCAAGTCCGGTGAAATAATTGTCTATCTGTGTGTACCAATCATGAGGTGCTTGTTTCAACCCATATAGCGCTCTTTTGAGCCTGCACACATGCAATTCGCTACTGAAGATCTTGAAACCTTTGGGCTGCTCTATGTACACCTCCTCCTCAATGACTCCGTTGAGGAACACAGTCTTCACGTCCATCTGATGAATGTGCCACCCCATCTGCGCTGAGAGAGAAAGAATTGTCTGTATAGAAGAATACCTTGCGACAGGTGCAAAGGTTTCCTCATAGTCGATCCCCTCAATCTGTGAGAAGCCTCGAGCAACAAATCTTTCCTTGTACTTCTCCACACTCCCGTCAGCTGCTTGCTTCACTTTGTAGATCCATCTCGAACCTACCACTGATTTCCCTTCTAGCATTGGGACAATCTCCCATGCACTGTTTCTGACAATCGAATCATACTCTTCCACCATGGCATCTACCCATGTAGGGTCCTCCACAGCTTCCTCGAAAGAGGATGGCTCTGTCACGATACACTTGTTCATCAAATCCATGTATCCAGTATATCGGTCAGGTTACTGTCTCTGTCTGCGCTGTGATGTAGGTGCTCCTACAATCTTCTCTGCATCAAGATTCAGTCGCTCAGCTTCTGTAGTGCGCTTCCGCCCTCTGATGGTTGGCACTGCATGAGTGGTTTCTTCCACTCCATGAACTCCTTCAGAAGGATCCACATCCCCGAGGCTCATCTCAGGGAACCAATAGCCCTCATCCTACGCAAGTGTGGCCCTCTCAAGCGAACACTTGCGGATTTTCTCATGAAATTTGACATCTCCGCTCACGCTCGCTCGACCGCAGTCCGGCAAATACACATGATAGTTGTGGGGTGTATCATTATACCCCACAAATATCCCAACATCTGCGGTCGGTTCCAGCTTCTTCCTGGCATCCTTCGTCACATGAATGTAAACAAGTGAGCCAAAAATCTTCAAATGAGAAATATCAGGCTTCTTACCAGAAAACGCCTCCTCGAGTGTACTCATGCCAACTACTTTGTGAGGACAACGGTTTTGCACATAAACCACAATATTGCATGCCTCAGCCCAAAAGTGTATGGGAAGGCCTTGATCATGCAACATCGCCCGTGCAACACCCACGATCGTTCTGTTCTTCCGCTCAGTGACCCCATTCTGCTATGGGTTATGAGGCGCTATGAGCTCTCTTCGAATTCCTTCTACGCTGCAAAAGTTCTTGAATTCGCCAGAGATGAATTCACCACCATTGTCGCTCCTAAGAGCCTTCACCTTCTTCCCTGATTCTTTCTCAACCAGTGCCTTGAACTCACAAAACTTTGAGTATGTCTTGCTCTTCTTCTGCATGAAGAAGATCCAGCACTTATGAGAAAAATTATCAACAAATATCACATAATACCTGTGCTTTGCTGTCGAAGCTACTGAGAAAGGTCCACACACGTCTGTGTGAATTCTCTCAAGGATTGTCGTGGCATGAATATCCTTCTCGTGAAAGGTGTCTTTCACAAATTTTCCTAAAGTACATCCCTTGCACTGATCTGACTGCGCAAGTGTACCCTTGGGAAGCCCGGTAGAAATCTGCTGCAAAATTTTCAAAGCACCATGGTGAATATGGCCCAATCTCCTGTGCCATAGCTCGCCCTCATCCCGGCTCACCACTTTTTTTGCCTTTTCTACCATTACTGCGCAGCCATCTACCTACAACTAATAAAGGTTCTTAACTCGAACCCCTATCCTCCGGGTTTCACCAATTGCCTTACTACGCAGGAAAGCCTTTCCCTCGCTAAAGACAACATCATATCCCTTGTCTTCCAACATCGCCACAGAGATAATATTCTTCTTCAATCCTGGAACATGCATGACTTCCTTCAATACGAAGGGTTTACTAGACTCCCTCTCAAATTAATGGTCCCGATACCAGTCGCACTGTATCTACCATCATCGCCCATCTCAATGTGCACTCCAAGATATTTCTCATCCAGATCAGTAAACAAATATTTGTCTCCGGTCATGTGGAAAGATGCACCACTGTCAAGAAACCACACTGAACCCATCATACTTGAGACCAAGCATGGGTTTAGCAAAAAATCCAGCTCAAACTGCGAAGCTAAGGCCTCTCCAGCTGCAGATCCAGCAGCCTGCTTATTTTTCTTCTTCTGTGGACAATTAGTGGCGTAATGTCCATGTTGGTGACAGTGAAAGCACTTCACCTTGGACATGTCATGCTTCTTGCCTTTTGCACCGGATTGAGAAGCATTATTCTTGCTCTTCCCCTTCCTTGCTTTGGAAGCCAAAACGCAATTTTCTTCATCTTCATTATTTGATGAAGATCCATCCCTATTACTTCGCCTTATCTCCTCCTGCACAATATCCGACCAAAGTCGCTCCCATCCTGGCAGTTTCTCCCGACCATTGACAGAGTCCTGATAGGAATGCAAACTCTTTGGAAGCCCAAGGAGAGCCAAGCTCACCAAGTCCTCATCATCTACAGTAACCCCCACACTTCCCAGTTCATCCCTGCACTGGAAAAACTTCGTGAGGTACTTGGGTATACTATCGCCTTTCTCCATTTTTATGTTCCTGAGTTTATCCTTGAGCGCCAACTTCCTCTGGTCGCTCTTGCTTTGGAAAAAATTTGTCAAACCTTTCCACATCAAGAATGGAGAAGATTTACCATGAAGGCTGGACACTATGTGATCCTTCACACCTTCCAACAGAATCCTTCGACATTTTGTTGTCTTCTTTTGCCATGCGTCAAGTGCGGCAGCAACGTTAGAAGCAGGTTTTGGAATTTCTGCATCTACGAACTCCTTCAACCCATTGTCCTCCATCACCGCCTCCATCCTGTCCTTCCATGCAATATAATTCGACCTGCCCTCAAGGGCATACTCCAATCGCAATCCGTTGAAAGACATCTCAACTTCGACACCAAGAAAACATTGCTGCAAATTTGAATTCCACCAGCACAAAACTCAACCGCTTCAATGCTTTGCAATTGCTCCAATGATCAATACTACTTTGATACCATGTAGAAATTATATAACTGATATGTTATACATTCGAGATTCTCCTGATCACACACTATTTTAACTTCATGCACAATACATAATCTCTTCTACTATTGATCATTACTTGCGGAAATAAAATCAATTGCATGCACACATTAAAACCATAGAAATTCACACATATGAACACAATAATTTATGGGAAAGCTTAAAGCTAAAAACCCCCAACTATCTGTATATTATATGTCATAGAGATCATGTAACAATCATCATACAAAGCTCCTCACAAGCTCTCAGTACAATCTCCAATTGCTACACACTAATCAGGTCCGATCTAGGAAATCCCATGCACTGTTCTCTACCACCTGCTAGCCTACCTTACTGCGCAATAATTGCTGAAGAATGGCTCTGAATGAACTCAAATTGGTCCAGACTTGATCACACAATCCTCATTGGCATCTCCAACCACTGTGTGTTGCAAATCATGCAACACTATAGTCACAACTGATAGTCACACTGCTCTTTCACCTACCTCTTCACTGGTCTCCACTGAAACTGTCCATGCACTGTAGTTAACTGATGTATTCTTCAGTTGATTAATGATTTAATAATTATTGAATTAATTAATAATTAATTCACACCACTCTCACTAGTGTATCAATCAGTTAGACTAGATACAACTAGCTCAACTATGTTTAACTAAGTTAAACTGAACACAACTCCACCAACTACCTCAATAACTCCACCAAACTCCGTGACATGAGTTCTAACTGAAGTCTCCATGCAATAGCTCCACTTAACCCTCAGGAATAGATTAATTCCCTTTGTTAGCTCCTGTGCCACATCTGTGAACTTAACTGAAGTGCTCCAAGAGAATAAGATAATGTTTATAGTCCAAATATTATTAAGAGCTAATAATATTCGACATATCTATTTTTAGACTGGTAATCTAAAAATATATTCCGCCCAATATGTCTAAAAATAGAAGTCCATCTATTTTTCCAACTTGACCAACCATCCACAAATAGCATCCTGCAACTCATAGAATATGATCGACATGTCTAAAAATAGACTTGCACCAAAAATAGCCTGCGGGCCCACTTAGTGAAGGCGACTCTTTTCACTAAGCTCGTCATCTTGTTGCAATCTCAACATTTCTTTGGTTCTAAGCTTCCAACCTCGACAAATAAAGTTATTTTGACCATATCCTTTCAAAAATGCCACAACAGGTTCACAAATTATAGATATATAATGAAGGAATTTATTCATTTTCACTTTGCTACACTAAGAAAAGGGATGAACTTGAAAGAATAGCTTAAAAAAATACTAAACCTACACTAACTCTGGTATAACATTGTGGGCTAACAAAAATTTAAATGTATCTCCTATGTGCTAGGGTCTCAATATTGGAAATTTGTTAATTTTGGTTAATGATGTTATGTTCTATGCTTAGAGAAATTTACTTCAATCTTTCTTAATAGCCATTAACATTAAGAATAAATGTTGATAGAACATAAATAAATAACCAGAAGAAACCCCAATGTGGGGAAAACCCTTTGATCAAAATCTTCTTATTATTCTTCAAATTTAGTAGAGAGAGAAAGTACAATTTTCAGCAGTCAACAGGATGCCCTATTTAGCAAAGTCAACGTTGGTCAAAATATAAAAATTTCTCCCAATGGATTTCGTTCAAAGACAGCCAAAATCGGCATCAAGAAACAATCAAAGTGTGCCCAAAACAGTCTGCAACTTCTTGGTCAAACTTGGTCAACGTTGCGGTCAAATCTGCAGTCAACGTTGCGTCAAACGACCCAGATTTTCTTGATTTCTATGCCACTAAACTCGGCCTCCAAAAATCGGATTTCTCCCAAAGATCGAAGTCAAAAATTGAGAGTTGACCCAAGGTCAACGCTGCTACAAAAACCCTTAAACAATGTGAAATATCCAGCTACCCTTTCACACGTGTGGAGGATAGAGAATGTCTCCTAAGGTTGTATGAACCAATCAGAAAGAGAGAGAATGTGTGAGGAGATGATATCCAAAATGAATTTTGAGTCTATCCCATTTATATCCATCAATGAGGGTGTGTGACACATCTTTTTGGGCTTGTGAGCCTAAATTACAATTTTGTCTGACCTTGACAATTTGCATGTGTGAAAAATAAATTTAAAATCCAACTTCTGCTCATCCAAACAAGATGATATTTAGATCAATATTGCACCTCTCCGAAAGAGGAATCCAACAAAAATATCATCTCCATCATATGAGCAGTGCAGGGTGGATTTTGGCCCTAGTTTCCAAATTTAACACTTGCACTCAACTAAAGAGAAGTCCACCTATCCATCCATCTGTCAACCTGTGCAATCCTGTGATCATGTTTCATCCTATTGTTTCTATACTTTTCTAGCTCTGCTTTGCTATAAAATAAATAATGAAGAATATTTGATCGAGAGTGAGTCACAAAGACCTTACCACTCTCCACTAACTCGAAGTCAGTTTAGAGGTAAAAACCTCAACCAAACGTGATCCCAGATCAAGTTTTTGGACACAACCCATCCTATACATATAGAGTATGGCAATACGTGATGCGTCCATCAGTAATTCTATGGTCTCTATCCTCATTTCCCAACTCATTGGCCAGATGAGAGGTACTTCCCATGAGTCTCAGACTACATGGGTAGGATGGATGTGGGGCATAAATCAAGAGAGGGCGAACATAGCCATGTGGTTTCTTATAGCTCCAAGAAGTTATCCCCAAGCCCCCGAAGCTCCTAGAACTCAAAGTCAAACTCAAGCGGGACCCTCATAAGAGGGTATGTCCAAGATTCCAAGCTTCTCACGAAAGGTTAATAATTTTACCTTCCCAAGGGCTTCATGAGAATATCTACGATCTGCTCATCAGTCCCAATGTGATAGAGCCTTATGGTGCCTCGATGTACCATATCCCAGATAAAGTGGTACTTGATATCAATATGCTTGGAGCGGTCATTGAACACAGGATTCTCTGAAATTCAAATCCCACGTTGGTTGTCAATGTGTTTGGAGCAGTAATGGAAATTTGATTCTTAGAGAGTTTGATATAACTTTGATTGTCACAATATATCATAGTAGGCTCCAACTCCAACACCTTGAATGTCAGATTTGAAACCATCTTTCTAAGGTAGATAGCTCAAAAATTAGCAGTGTTAGCTAACATGTACTTCGTTATACTTTGTTCGAGCTGAACTAATGCTACTAAAGCCTTTCCCCTACTGAACTACGATATCACTCATGAAACCTAAATGAAACAACATTAAAGCATTCTTTCTACCACCTGCATCTCCTGGCAAGTCAGAATCAACAAATCCATGTAAAATAAACTTAGCCTATTCCACATATCTTGAACAAAATATACCATGCCCTTTAGTTATTGCGGCACATGTTATGTAGCAATCTAGTGAATTCATTATTCTCCTCATCTCAACCATGAACTGGGTCAAGGTGTTCATTGCAAAATTTATATTAGGTCCAACTCTAATGTTAGATACATACATATAAGATCCAATTAACTTTTTATGTAAGGAAATATTACCAAAACTGAAGTCACCATGCAACTTCAGATTTGAATCATAGGAGTGGTCATGGGTTTAAAATCTATCATGTGAAACCTCTTTAGGATCTCAACTATGTAGCTTGCGCAAGGAAAACTTCACCTACACCTTTCCAGGCCTCTATAACCAAGAGACAATGTAGGAGTCCAATGTCCATCATGTCAAACTCTCATGCCAGTGCAATCTATCCACCATTTTCTCCAAAATAAGTAGGGATCCATAGTCTAAGAGACTAAATATTTTGTGCTACAACTCACATAGATTGTCACTACTGGTCAACAAATCTATGTGCTTCATCGGATTTGCTAGCAGATTGTAAAGGCCAACCTTCTTGAATCTTTTGGCCAACACTTGATTAGAATCAAGGTTCAAACGTTTGATGATTACTTTTTGGTGGCTAAAACTAGAATATCACCTCTCTACAAAGTTGATGACATAGATCACAAATATCTGAATGAAATAAATCAAGAATCCCTTGAAATATATGCTTGCTGCTTGGGAAGGCAGCCTTGGCATGCTTTTCGAGTGCGCGTCCCTTGCATGCCTCTCTATCTCCTTGACCTTCAAGTCATAGAATCCAACCATCATTTTCTTCAAAAGAGATAGGGAACCATAGTTTAGGAGACTAAATCTACTATGCTATAGCTCACATAGATTGACATTGCTGGTCAACAAATCTCTTTGCTTCTAGGATTTGCTAGGAGTTGCTAAAGGTCACCCTCTTTTACTGCTTTAGCCAACACTTGATTCGAATCAAGGTTTAGATTTTCAATGATTATTTTTTTATGCTAAAAAACAACCTCTACTTCAAATCTTCTAGACAAGAAACCAAAAGGAATTTTTTTAGTCATACATACCCCTCATGTGGATCCAATACTTCTCTATTTGGCACATGTAATGGGATGGATCCAAATCCAACTATTGGGTACTTTCCATTGTCACCAAACTCCACTTTCATGTTGTTATCTTGTTCTTTCTAGTTAAGAGAGATCATTTGTTTGGGGATGTGTCTGGAGGCTTCATTGTTAACATAAAACCCAACACTTGACATTATGTTGATGGAAAGGGATGACACCATGGTAAAGCTTGTATTAAACCTAGCATTTGACTCATCCACTCTGAAATCTTCAACGCTCCTTGGAATTTGTTTCGGTTATTGTTTCTTACCATTCTCTTTCTTCTCGAGACATTGAGAAGCATCGTAGTGTTTCATGGGGGAGTTCCCCACATGTTTCCCATGCTCTTGGGAGGGAGGGTAGAGGGTGCTTGGGGAAATGAGGGGGAATATAAGGAGAAAAATTTCCCCAGTGTGAGCAACGTGTTTCCCCAAAAGTGGGACTTCTAGGCATCCCCCTCAAATTTTTTCCTATAAAGACTTAAAAAATGAAAAAATAAAAGCTATAAATAAAAAATAAAAACAATATCAAAAAACCCCTCCCATGATACTCATTTTTTTTCAATATTAATTGTGCATTGTTAATTTTCAGTTTTAACTTTCAAGTGTTGACTGTAGATACTGATGACTTCAGACTGAGTCTTTGACTTTTCACTTTACTATTTTTGAGTTTGAGTAATTTCAATTTACTATTTCAGACTTATGTATCTACTATATTTTCTAGAATGACGAATATACTATTGATATATTGGTTTCTATTTAATTTATTATTTATGAATCAATATATTTTTATTATTGAATCTAAGTTTGAATCATGTTTATATCATTTACAAATTTGAATTTACTACTATTTAATTTTTACCTTTTAGCATTTACATTGTGTAATGATGAATTTGCATGAAATGAATTGTTATTGTTGGGATTTTACTGTTATATATATATATATATATATATTAGAGAGAGAATTGTATGCTAGGTACCCCTATGTCTGCCTGTCCTCACTGAATTTCTGCAAACTTTGGAGGTGCTTCCACATGTCCCCCATGTATGTCTCTCGGCTCCCACATTCCCCCATCCCAGAAACTTGGTGGAAGTTTGAAGCATCATATGTTTGTTGTAGTTGAAGCACTTGATATGGCTTAAGTCCTACTTTTTCTTATTAGAGTACCCCAAGTCTTATTTCTCTTTTTGACCCTTACTAGATCCTTCCCTTCCTCACTTCCTCAGCTTCTTGGTGAGGGATAGGTTTGAAACATATTCATAAGTGGTTGAGACACGTTAGGTGACTTAGGAAATATGCAATAGAATTATGTACTTATGGAATTCAGCTATATAATCATCATTTTTCTGCCTGGATTTTTCCGAAGACTCTGTCATTGGATTCTTAACTCACATTCATGCCTTGCTAGGTGAAAATTCTTCCACAATATTTGTCTATATTCTTCATAATTGAGGATGAAAAGTCATCCTCAATTCCTTTTCAACTACAAAAATATTTCCACCATAACAAGGCGAAACTTGTCATCTCCAGCCTAGCAAATGAGATTTTCTATGAGTTGAAAAAACCATGGGAATTCGGTATATATTTCTAAATTCCAAATTCAATTATCAAGCCTTTTGATATTCATAGTTCCATCAAAAGGCAGATTTCCAACATCATCTATACTTTAATTAGACTTTGTTGGATGAAAGAGGAGTATGTTGGCACTGATGCTAAAGTAATAGGGCTAGAACTGGTTCCTCCAGCTAACATAGAAGGAATTTTGACACTACCAGGTTGGGTTACTACTTGGGATATTTACAAAGTGTTGTTGCAGGGACATGAAAGCCATAATCTGATTGAGCACTTTTGTACTTTCCTTCATTGTAAGTTGGAGATCCTACAAACCATATAATTTGGTTAGCCTCCTTTCAGGTAAGGATGGGCTTGCTTGACCCTCTCTTCTACCATTTACCATGTATATACATCTTATCTTTGAGCCCTTCTCTCTCTAGCTATCCAGGCTTTATCTATCTCTTCTCCTTTTTCCTTGTACTTGCTTCTAGTGCAGAACATCAACCAAGTGTACTAGTGACTTTTCTTCAAGAACTTGAGTGATCTGATTTGGACTACTTTCCAAGGAACTTGAACATATGAGATACAAAATGGTTTGAACTTTAATGTGCCTATGGTTTCTAAACTTACAGCTTTTGTATTCAACTTTCAAGCACTTTCAACTTGTGGCTTGAATTTGTTTTGCAAGGTGTTATAAAACTAAGTTTCTTTGTGCCCAATATTTTCCTTTTTATTCTAGTCTACAGAGCTAGAATCAGATTAGATACATGGAATTAACATAAAATGGTGCACATACACAGAATTTTACATAGGGAATATTGTAGATGAACCTTTCATTATAGAAAACCATAAATTTTACGCTTGAATGAAGCTTAGATTATGGCACACAGGAAAGAACCCAACCATGTAGAAAGTGAACTCTGGAAAGAAAGAGAAATAGAAAATTGCAATGTGTAAGGTGACAGTTTGAACCATCCAAGGTTTCACTTCCAGAGATTTTGGTTTGTATATGAAGGGGATTTGGTAACTTTATATTAACATGCATGGCAGAGAAGAGAATCATATTCGATTAATTATCTGTTCTTAAAAATGCCCATTTGAATTTGTGAAGCAATCACCTAATTTTCTATGGTACCTATCTCATCACTCTTATGCTAAATTAGATTTCTTGAGTGTAGTTCCTCTAATTTACATTGCTTGATGCAACAGGCATGAAACTTCATAGAATGCAATACTTGATATTTTATGCAAGGTTGGAAGATTTCATTCATCGTAGAACATATAATACATTGAACCGGGGCCTCATATAGCTCTGAAACCTCTCAAATGCCATAAAATATCATGCTTCAATTTTTCTATGCATACTTAAGTCTGAGAACCTGGGAGTTAAATTATATTAAGCACCTTCAGAATAGGGCACATGTGTATCACTACATAGTAGTTTCAAAAGACCAAAAGGTAGAATGAATATAATCATAGAAGTCCACCACTTTCTACTACTGATCATACATGTACAAATTATTTCCATTAGATGCTTCTTATTGGATAAGACCAAGGCCAATGTGATCATCTAGTACTAATATCATTGCAATGCTAGTTGAAGATAAACCCACCAAATGGGCTTCTATCTTAGAGAAGACCAGCTATGAGAATGATTTTATTCTTCTGTCTACATTGGAATCAATATTACCTATATTAACAAAAGAAGGGGATTTTGCTGCTTCTCCAACTTTCTCAACAGGTCTGCCTGGTTGAGAGATGTCATATGCACTCTTCTTCATTATCTTCCTAGGTCTTCCTTTCTGTTCAAAATCACCATCTATTCTCAAATTTTTAGGATCAATTTGTTCTAGAGGTACCTTTGAATCCTTCATAGTTTTCTATGCATTTTTAGGTTTTGAATATGGCTTCCTGTCCAAATTAAATTTTCTCTTTATAGTTCTTGCCTTTCCAGTATATATTTCAATAACATTCTCTTGTGCTACTACAGAATCCTCTAAATAAGCATCACCTTTAGCAGTGACCCGAATAGCTTTTATTGTATTGGACATGCCCTTTCTCTTTCTCTACCTATCCTTACCGTGCATAGGTCCTTGCTCCTTTATCTTCTGCTCCAGCTGAGCATCATCCAGCAACAAGGAAACAACGTCTTCAGCATGCAGTAAATCATCTTGTGCATGACCCCCCATCACAGCAAGTTGTTGAATAGTATTTTTTTTACTAGCTCTGTGCAAAATTTTCTCTTCGACAGTCTCCTTGCAAATCATTTTCTACACCGTGACCTCCTTCATTTGTCTAAGCTGATGTGCCCTATCCATGGCCTATAAGTCCAAAGTTTGATTCCAATTAGTTTCATAAAATATAACAGTATTAACAGCTCTGAGATTGATTCCCAGGTGCCCAGCTCTTGTGCTCAACAAAAAGACAAATATATCTTGCTTGTTTTGGAAGTCCCTCACCATGTCACGACGATCCATTATGGTTGAATATCCATCCAAATGAAGATATGTGTACTTCCTGTAATTCATGTATTCTACAAGAATATTGAGCATTTTAGTCATTTGAGAAAACATGAGAATTCAATGGTTTTTATCATGGAGGCATTTTAGCAAAGCATCTAATGTCTGTAGCTTCCCAGAATTTGTAAGCATTTTTTGCAAGATCGAAGCTTTGCAAAGGAGGTGAAGATTTGAATATTCTATTTGTAAGATGAAGAACTAGTTGTTCAGAGAGTAAATCTGAGTCTATTTATAATCAATTAATGAGGATCCCGAGGTTTTGTAGGACCATTGAACTTGGAGGTACGAGAAAAACCAACAAGAATCTTTTTCATCAATGGATGATAAAGTTCTGAATTCTAATATGCAAAACCCATGTCTAAGCAGATGACATCAATCAGAGGAGCTCGAATTGGCATAATGAATGAATAAACAGATTTTAATAGTCCAATATTATTAAGAAAACGATCTTGATGGGAGACGAATAATCCTTCATATTGTACATTTAGAGGACCAGTAGCACACTTTATTCTCCAAAAGATTGACTCTGCACCTGTTGGTAGCATCAGAGATCTACTAACAGCTCTCACTTTTTCTTCTTCAATCTGATCATACTGTAAGATATCCTTATCACTTTCGAGGAAGCCTTCAATAATTTCATTTAAAAATTGGCGATCACATTTCGCTAAAGAATAAAGCAACTGCTCCACAACTGAACCTGTAGCAAGAAAAGCAACCTCAGCTAGCAAGAGGTCAATCATCCGAGAAAATCCTACTGTCACACTTTTAGTAGGAAATGTAAATTCCCATTCTGCTTGCCATGGAAAAATTGATGAATGAATATTTTAAGGCGAACAGACATTAAACAATTTGTTTGAACATCTCTAACAAAAACCCTGAACTGATCTAGAGCAGAACATGGGTAGACTCTGAATAACCTCTATGTAGACTAGCTTGGGAATCTTGTATGAGATGAGATTTTGACTTCCAGCATAGTGTATATCTTCCAGTTCACCAAAAGGTGGTGGTAAAAGAGAATTATCAGTTACCCGAAGTACATAAACATGTGCCCTTCATTCCTTTCAAATAACCCTGGATGATTGCATACCTTCCACAACTGGATAAAAATGTTCATAAGGTTTTCAAATTTTTTGTAGTTTATATGACCTCAGGCACTATCAAGTAATTCAGATGCAAAAATCTTGTTCTTGATAGCCTGATAAAAGGCTTGGTGGCGAGAGCTCAATGTACAGTTCGTAGTTACTTCCATTTTATTGGTAATTTTGGTCATCACATCTTTCTTTACTCGATGCAACATAAAAGGCTTTAGGACAACATGTAGTTGATTAAGTTGGCGTTCATTCAAAGTGCATCCATGCTCTGCATGGTTTTCTATGCCTTTGGAGAACCATTCATTGAATTTCTCATGGCTATCAAACAATGTTGGCATGATGAAGCAGTGCCCAAAGTTCTGCCATGTTATTTTGAATGAGAATTACAGTAAGCAAAAGGAAATTTCGATAGTTGAAACCCAAGAGCATATTCCATTGTTTACTGTTTGAACTCTTAATCACTTGAGCTTCATCTAAAACCATATACTTCCATTTAACTTGCCTTAAGTACTTCTCATCAGTTACAGCTTACAAGGAGCTAGTAACTTGTGACAAGTATATGAAAACTTGCTTCCCTTCAATAAAGTCGTTTAGGATTTACATTTTTTCGAAGTACAATACATTCATTACCCCAATAAGGGAAAGATATCAAATCAGGACAAAACCTTCCAATTTCATCAGTCAGGTGCAACCACAAGAAATTGTCCCCATATGTTCTTTTCCTTAACTAAATGAGTTAAGAATGTCATTTCTTGAGTGGTCTTGCCTAAACCCATTTCATTAGCTAGGATGCCATTCAGTCCCTGTTCATAACAATTTAAAAACCATTGAAGGCCCTTGAGTTGGTACTGTTTCAGAATACCAGTGAATATTTTTGGTGTTTGCATTGATGAGGTAAGAGGCATTGAGGAAGGGTTGAGAAAATCCATGTTGCTAGAACCTTCAGCAACACCTTCAAGTGTCAGGCTATCAGCTCAACGAAATTTTGAACACTCGTCATCAAATGCACTTTCTCTGCTCAAAGACTGCATTTTTTGCAATTATAATGGCTTCTTCTTTAAATTCAGTTTCTTTTCGATCTTCTTCCTCCCTTGGTTTCACATCACCTATGTTTAGAACCACATATGCTTCGGCAGTAGAGGCTCCAATAACTAGCATTGAAGGTTCAGTAGTTTGAGAAGCTGTTTTATTCTGCATGAAATGACTATAAATATTTTTCTGTGAAAGTAAAAAATTTAGCCTTTGTTGTTACCTTTTAGCTTCTCTAAGATCTTCCTTACACTTCAAATCTTCTATTGCATCCCTCTCTTCCTTTTTCCAGATTTCAGCCTGTTCTTTTTCTGCTTCTTCCCAGAATAGCAGTATATCTCGAGCTAATTTTCTGGTGCACATTGATGCAACCTTCATCAACTTCAAGGACCATGCAGATCTAGCCTTAACCTCCTTTTGGAAATATTCTGTAAATTTTTTAGCATCATTTGATTGTTTTCTATGATATAATGAGAAAGTTGTATGGTGTTTTGGAAAGTTTCTTTTGACAATGTTGGCCCAGTTCTTTGCAATTTTCTCAGCATCCTCCCTTTCAACCATAAATAGATATTTTTTGTACGGGATGCTTCTTGGGTAGCTTGCATTTAATAATCTCATAGCTACCCCCTTTATCCAATACCTTCACATAACAAACTTGTAATTTTCATGTTTCAGACATAATCATCCTTTGAATGTCTAATGATTCTTGCTATGTTGGCAATGCTTCCAAACCAGAATAAAATACTTGTAGACAGAACTTTTGGCTTGAGTCACATGATGATGATAGCTTTTTCAACCCACCCTGAAGAGTCTCATAATTTGTGGAATATCCTCCTATTCCAACACAGTTCTGATGTCTAATCCTTTTATTAGCAACCATCATGGAAGACAAAGATCTCAAATCTAGCCTACCCTTCAAAAAATTATCCTCTATTTGAACATCTGTAAAAAGTTTGGCAAGTTAAGATATGGTGCTAATTTGTCATAAAATGGTGGAATTTTAAAGACAACCCCCTCTTCTATCTCCAATAAACCATATGTTGATGCATGAGGACCATGTTCAGGAGCAATGTCAAGATGGTTGCAATTCCCAAGATTTTGGACTGCATCATCTATGTGAGGACCTGAAAAAGTAGGAACGTCTAATCCATATGGATTCCTCTCATCTTTTAGAACCATTTGAGAACCATGACTTAATTTCCAACTCTTCCCATTTGAAGTATGCATTGCAGTGGAGGAACCAATGCAGGTAGCAGCAGTCGCTGCTACTTTCAAGTTATTGGATTTTTTGAAATTTAGTGCATGTTCCCCAAACATGTTTCGGTAATATTCCTCTGATATGTGCTTCTCAAAATCATCATCATCTTCATCATTTCTATATGAATATTTCCATTCAGATGAGTTATAACCAGCCTATGGTTCAACATGATACAATTTTCTTTTTAAAGTCGTCTCTGATGGTAAATCTGATGGTCTCTTAGCCCAACCACCATTTATTTGTGCAATCACTGTGTCATGCGCCCTTCAGTCCTTTCAAATAACCCTGGATGATTGCGTACCTTCCACAACTGGATAAAAATGTTCATGAGGTTTTCAACCTTTTGTAGTTTATATGACCTTAGGCACTACCAAATAATTCAACTACAAAAATCTTGTTCTTGATAGTCTGATAAAAGGCTTGGTGGCGACAACTCAATGGACATTTCATAGTTACTTCCTTTTTATTGCTCATTTTGGTGATCACAACTTTTTTACTCAACGCAACATAAAATGCTTTAGGACAACATGTAGTTGATTAAGTTGGCGTTCATTCAAAGTGCATCCATTCTCTGCATGGTTTTATATGCCTTTGGAGAACCATTCATTGAATTTATGGCATGATAAAATGAAGTAGTGCCCAAAGTTCTACCATGTTGTTTTGAATGAGAATTCCAGTAAGCGAAAGGTGATTTCAATAGTTGAAACCCAAGAGAATTTCCACCGTTTATTGTTTGATCTCTTAATCACTTGAGCTTCATGTAAAACCATATACTGCCATTTAACTCGCCTTAAGTACTTTTCATCAATTAAAACTTACAAGGAGCTGGTAACTTGTGACAAGTATATGAAAACTTGCTTCCCTTCAATAGAGTCGTTTAGGATTTATATTTTTTCGAAGTACAATCCATTCATTACCCTAGTAAGTGAGAGATATTAAATCAGGACAGAACCTTCCAATTTCATCAGTCATGTGCAACCACAATAAATGGTCCCCATGTGTTTTTTTCCTCAACTAAATGATCTAAGAATGCCATTGCTTGAATGGTCTTGCCTAAATCCATTTCATCAGCTAGGATGCCATTCAGTCCCTGTTCATAACAATTTACAAACCATTGAATACCCTTGAGTTGGTAATGTTTCAAAATACCAGTGAACATTTTTGGTGTTTGCAATGATTGGGTAAGATGCATTGAAGAAGGGTTTATCAAATCCATGTTGCTATAACCTTCAACCACGCCTTCCATTGTCAAGTTATCAGCTCCACGAAATTTTAAACACTCGTCATAAAATGCACTTTCTCTATTCAGAGACTGCATTCTATGCAACTCTAATGGATTCTTCTTTAAATGAATTATATTTTGGACCTTCTTCCTCCATTGGTTTCACATCATATATGTTTTGATCCACATTTGCTTCGGCAGTAGAGTCTCCAACAACTAGCATTGAAGATTCAGTAGGTTGAGAAGTTGTTTTATTCTGCATGAAATGACTATAAATCTTTGTCTGTGAAAGTAAAAATTTTAGCCTATGTTGTTACCTTTTAGCTTCTCTAAGATATTCCTCATGCTTCAAAGCTTTCGTTGCATAACTCTCTTCATTTTTCCAGATTTCAGCTTGTTCTTTGTCTGCTTTTTTCCATAATAGCAGTATATCTCGATCTAATTTTCTAGTGCACATTGATGCAACCTTCATAAACTTCAAGGACCATGTAGATCTAGCCTTAACCTCCTTTTGGAAATATTCTGTAAATTTTTTAGCATCATTTGATTGTTTTCTGTGATATAATGAGAAAATTTTATGGTGTTTTGGCAAGTTTCTTTTGACAATGTTGGCCCAGTTCTTTGCAATTTTCTCAGCATCCTCCCTTTCAACCATAAATAGATATTTTGTACGGGATGCTTCTTAGGTAGCCTGCGTTTAATAATCTCATAGCTAACCCTTTCTCCAATACCTTCACATAAAAAATTTGTAATTTTCATGTTTCGGACATAATCATCCTTTGAATGTCTAATGATTCTTACTTTGTTGGCAATGCTTCCAAATCAGAATCAAATACTTGCATACAGAACTTTTGGCTTGAGTCACATGATGATGATAGCTCTTTCAACCCGCCCTGAAGAGTCTCATATTTTGTGGAAGGTTCTCCCATTCCAGCACAGTTCTAATGTCTAATCCTTTTATTAGCATCGATCATGGAAGACAAAGATCTCAAATCTAGCCTACCCTTCAAAAAATTCTCTTCTTTTTGAACATCTGTAAAGTTTGGCAAGTTAAGAGATGATGCTAATTTGTCATAAAAATGGTGGAATTTAAAACAAAAAAACCCTCTTCTATCTCCAATAAACCATATGTTGATACATGAGGACCATTTTTAGCAGCAATGTCAAGATGGTTGTAATTCCCAAGATTTTGGACCGCATCATCTATGTGAGGACCTAACAAAATAGGAACATATAATCCATGTGGATTCATCTCATATTTTAGAACCATTTGAGAACAATTTCTTAATTTCCAACTCCTCCCATTTGAAGTATACTTTGCAGTGGAGGAACCTATGCAGGCAGAAGCAGTCGTTGTTGCTTTCAACTTATTAGATTTCTTGAAATTTAGTGCATGTCCCCCAAGCATGTTTCAATAATATTCCTCTGATATGTGCTTCTCAAAGTCATCACATCTTCATCATTTCTATCTGCATCTTTCCATGCAGATGAGTTATAACCAGCCTCTGGTTCAACATGGTACAATTTTCTTTTTAAATCCATCTCTGATGGTAAATCTGATGGCCTCTTAGCCCAACCACCATTTATTTTTGCAAGAACTATGTCATGCACCCTTCATTCCTTTCAAATAACCCTGGATGATTACATACCTTCCACAACTGGATAAAAATGTTCGCGAGGTTTTCAACCTTTTTGTAGTTTATATGACCTCGGGCACTATCAAGTAATTCGGCTACAAAAATCTTGTTCTTGATAGCCTGATAAAAGGCTTGGTAGCGAGAGCTCAATGTAGAGCTCATAGTTAATTCCTTTTTATTTCTCATTTTGGTGATCACATCTTTCTTTACATGACACAAAATAAAAGGCTTTAGGACAACATGTATTTGATAGAGTTGGAGTTCATTCAAAGTGCATCCATGCTCTACATGGTTTTCTATGCCTTTGGAGAACCATTCATTGAATTTCTCATGGCTATCAAACAATTTTGGCATGATAAAATGAACCAGTGCCCAAAGTTCTGCCATGTTATTTTGACTGAGCATTCTAGTAGGCAAAAGGCGATTTTGATAGTTGAAACCCAAGATCATTTTCCACCGTTTACTGTTTGAAATATTAATCACTTGAGCTTCATCTAAAACCATATACTGCCATTTAACTCGCCTTAAGTACTTCTCATCAATTACAACTTACAAGTAGCTAGTAACTTGTGACAAGTATATGAAAACTTGCTTCCCTTCAATAAAGTCATTTAGGATTTATATCTTTTCGAAGTACAATCCATTCATCACCCCAATAAGTGAGAGATATCAAATTAGGACAGAACCTTCCAATTTCATCAATCAGGTGCAACCACAAGAAATTGTCCCCATATGTTCTTTTCCTCAAATAAATGAGTTAATAATTCCATCGCTTGAATGGTATTGCCTAAACCAATTTCATTTGCTAGGATGCTATTCAATCCCTGTTCATAACAATTTACAAACAATTGAAAACCCTTGAGTTGGTATTGTTTCAGAATACCAGTGAACATTTTTTGTGTTTGCATTGATGAGGTAAGAGGCATTGAGGAAGGGTTGAGCAAATCCATGTTGCTAGAACCTTCAGCCACACCTTAAAGTGTCAGGCTATCAGCTCCATGGAATTTTAAACAGTCGTCATCAAATGCACTTTCACTATTCAGAGAATGTGTTCTTTGCAACTATAATGGCTTCTTCTTTAAATGTAGTTTCTTTTGGATCTTCTTCCTCCATTGGTTTCACATCATCTTTGTTTTGATCCACATATGATTTGGCAGTGGAGGCTCCAATAACTAGCATTGAAGGTTCAGTAGGTTTAGAAGTTGTTTTATTCTGCATGAAATGACTGTAAATATTTGTATGTGAAAGTAAAAATTGTAACCTCTGTAGTTACCTTTTATCTTCTCTGAGATCTTTTGTTGCATCCCTCTCTTCCTTTTTCTAGATTTCAACCTGTTCTTTGGCTGCTTTTTTCCAAAATAGCAGTATATCTTGAGCTAATTTTCTGGTGCACATTGATGCAACCTTCATCAACTTATAGGACTATGCAGATCTAGCATTAACCTCCTTTTGGCAATATTCTGCCAATTTTTTAGCATTATTTGATTGTTTTTTGTGATATGATGAGAAATTTTTATGGTGTTTTGGCAAGTTTCTTTTGACAATGATGGCCCAGTTCTTTGCAATTTTCTCAGCATCCTTCCTTTCAACCATAAATATATCTTTTTGTACGGGATGCTTCTTGGGTAGCTTACATTTAATAATCTCATAGATACACCCTTTCTCCAATATCTTCACATAAAGAACTTGTAATTTTACTGTTTCAGACATAATCATCCTTTGAATGTCTAATGGTTCTTGTTATGCTGGCAATTTTTCCAAATCAGAATCAAATACTAGTAGACAGAACTTTTGGCTTGAGTCACATGATGATGATAGCGCTTTCAACCTGCCCTGAAGAGTCTCATACTTTGTGGAAGTTTATACCATTCCAGCACAGTTATGATGTCTAATCCCTTTATTAGCAGCCATCATGGAAGACAAGATCTCAAATCTAGCCTACCCTTAAAAAAATTCTCCTCTATTTGAACATCTGTAAAGTTTGGCAAGTTAAGAGATGGTGCTAATTTGTCATAAATTGGTGGAATTTTAAAAACAACTCCCTCTTCTATGTCCAATAAACCATATGTTGATGCATGAGGATCATGTTCAGGAGCAATGTCAAGATTGTTGTAATTCCCCAGATTTTGGACCGCATCATCTATGTGAGGACCTTAAAAATTAGGAACGTCTAATCCATGTGGATTCCTCTCATCTTTTAGAACCATTTGAGAACCATGACTTAATTTCCAACTCTTCCCATTTGAAGTATGCTTTGCAGTGGAGGAACCTATGTGGGTAGCAGCAGCCACTGGTGCTATGAACTTATTGGATTTATTGAAATCTAGTGCATCTTCTCCAAGCATGTTTCGATAATATTCCTCTAATATGTGCTTCTCAAAGTCATCATCATCTTCATCATTTATATCTGCATCTTTCTGTACATATGAGTTATAACCAGCCTCTGGTTCAACATTGTACAATTTTTTTTTTAAAGCCATCTCTGATGGTAGATCTCATAGCCTCTTAGCCCAACCACCATTTATTTGCGCAAGCACTGTGTCACAACATTTTATTCCATTAATGTCAACTTGACTATTGCTGGTGTAATTATCTGTATCATTATCATCTTCTTGTGATACTTGATAATTCCATATAGAATCTAGGTTAAAGAGTTCTGAATATTAACAATTATTTTTAGTCAGATAGCCATTGGTATAAGGCAACTTGTGCTACATCGTAATATTGGGACAGAAGAAAATGATATCACCTACAAGAGCATTGATTAGAATTGTAGCTTTTGATAGGGCGCCTACATGATAATTTGTCAATGAAACCCTCCAAAATTCAGTGGCGGGGGGTGTGTATTTCGTATGGTAATCGAACCGTCAACCAACGGGTAGTCAATACCCTAGGTGCCCTGTGGCTCCTTATGCTAGAATAAACCTACGAAGCGTATGAGAATGGTGGATAAATCTAGGTTTTGAGGATATGCAAGGGGTTTAGACTAGGCCATATCTTCTTTTACCATATTTCCAATGCTATGTCGCTTGCTTGCTTCATGTTTATTCAGAGTTACCACTTACCGCATGTGAACGTCGACTTTGTTAAATGGGATTATCATTGTTCTTATTTCCTTTTTTTTCTTTCCTGTATATTTGTTTTGGTAAGTAACCCACAATACTTGATATTTAGTATTTAGTATATACAAAATCTACTACTTTCTTGAACATATGCCAAATTTTAAAAATTGATTTAGTATTGCTTGCTTGACATGCCCAAATTGTTAGCTTTCAGTGTTGAATGAATTAAAATATCTTCCGACCACCCTTTAAAAGGCTTCTCAACTATTGTAAAATATACGACCAATCCTCGTTAACATGTACAAATTCATATATGGTCCAAAATGTGGAGAGGGATCTTCAATTAGGGTAGCCTCTGAATTGGAAGACATGAGTTGCCTATTTATATCATGGTACAAGTTTTCAATTCAAAGATATTAATTTTCAAAATTTTATATCCTAGTGGGGAGCACAGTCACAAGACATGGACCTAGAAAGCATTGGGCAAAGTCTAAAAAAAATACTGATTTGGATTTACCCAATAGAAAATTGGCATAAAACTCCACAATTAAAATAAACTTCGAAATAGTGGCTTGCCTAGTTGGTAAAAGTGAGGTGCCAAAATTGCCCATATTAGTGTTCAAGCCTCTTTGATGACAAAATTGTTTTTGTGCTTATGGATGCAATAACACAAAAAACAACGGTTGAAGCCAAATGCAAGTTTTGAGCATCTTTTGGCAGAATGAATGCCCTTCACTCGCAACTCTTAGTGGATACCATTGGTTCTGATTTGTCTCGGTTATCTAGACACATTGTGGTAAGAGGAAGCTAGTTCAAATTCTCTCTTTGAGACATACAAAAAGGGAAAATTTGTCAAAATATGTCAGTGCAGTCATCTCTATCAAACTTCCTTTTTAAAATCCCGGGTCAAGCTTGTTGACTAGCTTAAGCAAACATAATTAAGCTCATTGCATCTTGGTCAAACTTAGCAAGATTTGACTAGGTTTGGCCCAAACTCAAACAATTAAGACATTTATAAACAAATTTGGGAACTCTTATGGTAGGAGTCACCATAAGCTCATCGGTGACTCCTCCATCACCAGTGAGCTTATGATGATGGTCATATATGTGAAAGCTTGTTAATGTATCTTTTCAGAGTATAATTATGTACTGTATAAATTAAACAAAAAAAATAAAAAGTCTTCACATTAAAGTGTAGGAATCACCAATTGAATACTCTGGATATGGAGTTCCATCTCCTTTTATACTTTGAGGTCAAAATAATAATAATCCTATTTATTGGTGTTCAATCTTTCCGCATGATGAACATGTTTTCCAAGGCATTAGTTATAATGGTTGAACCAAACCGCGACATCAAAGAGAGACAACATGCACAATTATGTTTGGTGAGAGAGTGATTCATAAGCTTAATGTCATTTTGTATGTCGTTGGTTGTTTAAGCATATAATATTTGTCTTATTTAAACTTCATTGTTTACTGGAAATATCCACCAATGTTAACGTAGAGAATCAAAAGAAATTTAAGATGATTCCATTTAAAACTAAAAGCTTTGAGCCCATGGGAGTGTGGTCTAGAGGTAAGAAGTGAGGTGATTGGGCTTTGTATTTACAAGGATACCTAGGTTCAAAACTTTCAAAGTGTATGTTTGTATTATGTAGTTCTTTTTTCTTTGATTTTCTTGTCCTTACACCCTTTTGCTGGTTGAAGTACTTGTGGGAGGACATAGTTATCATTGAGAAGTAAAGAGTGCTTTCCTCGTATCAATGCAATTGCATCTTTTGATACTCATGCTTGGTGGGGATTTGGAAGTGTCTAAAAGTCCCTTGGATATTTTGTTGTTGTAAAGAATATTAACCAAACTTTGTGCTTACAATTTTAACATCTATTTAGTTTTTACATTTTAAAATCATTTTTATTGATCGTTGTATTTTGACATCTTGAATTAAATTAATAACGATAATCACTCCCAATTAGTTTTCTACACTCCATAAATAGTTGAATTCAAGCATGTAGCTCATTATTTATAATTGCATCATATGTACTCACTGTTTTTTACTTTTTTTCATGCAAACTAGTGTTTTAGAGGAATATTTTTATGCTGCACAACATATTTACATGATTCACAAGGTGAGAAATCAATCTTTGGTATAATTAAAAATTTTAGGTTTGATAATTATAGGTCATTTATAGGCTATAAATGTCTTTAAAGTTTCACTTCTAATTGAGTATTCAACTATACATAGAGTATCTTATACGTAACTAATTTTCCCTCCACCTAATTTCATAATTTCCATAACGATTAGGTAGGGGCTTGCAACTTCGATGGTATTTTGCTTCTTTAGTAAAAGATTTGCCAAGACTTTACAAATTTTTATAATTGATTGAATGTTGTAGAATTTACAATTTATAGATTTTCAAGGTATAATATTTTAAATATTAATCTTTTAAAGGGTGCTAACTCAATGGAAGAGCACATGCTTTACAAGCAGGAGGTTGGTGATTCGATTCCATCGTGCCCTAATATTCATATAGAATGGTGACGATCAATTTTTAGTGACATAGGCTCTTTTGACCATCACCAATGAGCTTATAGTGACATTTTTCAACCCTCACCAAAATATGAAATGGTGACAATCAATGATTGCCACCATATATATATATATATATATATATATATATATATATATATATATATATATATATATATATATATATATATATATATATGCATCAATAGTGACGGTCAATGATCACCACCATATATATATGCATCAATAGTGACGATCATGAAAGGTCCATCACCATAAATTAATGTTGGCCATATGAAATGGTGACGATCAATGAACGTCACTATATATATGCATTAATAGTCACGGCCATAAAAGGTCCATCACAATAAATCGTTTTTATTCATATGCAATGGTGACGGTCACTATTTGTCATTATAATCATTATTCGTGACCAACCTTGAATGTCACTACAACACTTATATTTCTGGCAACGCCACCTTTGGTGACGTTCAACTTTTTTGGCGATGGAGGCTAATGTTCGTCACCATTTCTCACATGAAATGGTGACAGTCACTATCCGTCATTATAAATAATTATTAGTGATGGACTTTGAATTTCACCACAACACCTATACTTTTGGCAACACCACCTTTGGTGACGTTCATTTTTTGGTGATAGAGACTCTTTTAACCATCACCAATTAGCTTATGGCGATATTTTTCGACCCTCACCAATGTCCTTTTTTCTTATAGTGGATGAAACTAGATCTGAGGTCTTCTTATCTCGTTCACTCGATCGTTTGGGTACAAGTCTAGCCATGTGAATATATGATTTGTAGTCGAACATGGTAAGATATTGTTTGATTACCAGCGAATGATGTGAGTTGTTAACAAATGCAAGAGAACCATCATTGATGTTAATGGATCTCAAGGTACTGCAGTACATTTTGCAAGGCATGAATAGATTATTTGATGTCGAATGCCAAACAAAATATTTTGGTCAAAGATCCGGAGTGAGGAACTTGTCAATGATGTAACAAGCCTCATGGTACTGGAAGATGATGTTTCTAAGTAAACTACCTGGATGATGAGCTAATGTTGAAACGAAGCAAATTTATCGTGAAACGAGAGTTACTGATTTAGAAGACAAAATGCGACTTGACATAGCAATGTTCAAGGATGACTGTCATGAAAATGAAGGTTTATGAGTATTGCAGAAGGATGAGTATTCACTGGATGACTTATCTTGAACATATCAGCGACACTGAGATGAGTTGGCAGGATTGACCCAAAACTGAAGTGAAGGTATGATGAACCATAGGTATGAATGAACTGTCAAGAAGATTACCCAACCCAAAAGACATGATGATGGAGTGAAAATTTCATGTTCAAGAGTGACCTGCTACCATAAAGTGTTCTGTTCTCTTTCCCAAATTTTCCCTGGTCATTTGTCGACTAGTACCTCTTTATTTTTTAACAAGCTTGAGGAGAATAACATATGCTTTATCTATAATTCAACCCTTCGGGAGAATGCATTGCTATTTAATAATTTAATAAGTCTATTGATAAATGAAACTCGATTCTTGCCATTATCTACAAGCCCGTCGCTATTTTATGTTTTAACAAGCCTAACGAGAGTGACAGCCCAGTCCTTTTTCATATTTTGAGAGTTTGAAAAAGAGGACAAAAGAAAACTCCATGAGTCCTTTTTTCGTAAATTTGTCGCTCAAGTCCGAAAAAGTGTAAAATGATACCTGAGAGAACCTCCTAGCCATGTTTTACTAAGATTTTCCTTTTTCATAAATAATCTATCTCAGTCCAGAAAAGGGTTAAACTTATAGTGAGTAGATGTCGTTTCATTTACTTTTATGAGCTCGAAAATACAAGTGCTCGGCAATATTATGATATTATCAGAGTCTGAAAAGAGCTAAAAGAAGACTCCAGTGGTTCCTCTTTTGCTGTTATCGAAGCTCGAAAAAGAGATAAAAGTGCGCTTCAAGTCATTTTTCATTTTTATGCTTGAAAAATAAGGATAAAAGTATCCTTTGTGGTCAAATCATTCTTGAATAAGTGTGCACGACTAATCTACTATATCAGCTGTAAAAACTATTCAAAACAACATCAAATGGATTAAAAATACATGTTTCATAGCAAAAAATGAATAAAAACCATAGTCACAGCATTAAATATGATTTGTAATAATCAAATGACTAATTAAAAGAGTTTTTACCATTCAGTTTTACCATTTGAAAGTTACCATTTGAAAATTGGAGCTTTGAACCAATTTTTGCCCCCAAACTTCAGCAGTTATTGGGACAGATTCTGTGGACGATTTTCCTTGCCGTTCGATCTAGGTTAGAGCTATAAACCTTCTCTTTCCTTCAGTAACATTTATGTTTCATTTCATTGCAAATTTTTAGGGGTTTTAGCCCCTTAGGGTAAATTTATTTCACTCAAAGGGCAATGCACCCTTGAATGTTGAAAGTGTTGCAATGCACTGGAATTGAAGGCTAGGTGCATATGAAACGCATTGTCCCTTGACCTGGGGTGAATTGGATGCAATTTCCATTTTTTTTCTTGCTGTGTGCCCAAATTTTCCCCAGTTTTTTCATGAAAAATATCCTTATGAGTCTTATTATTGTGTTTCAAGTATTCTTCGGACTAAAATGACAATTACATGGAGGGAAAGGGAACATGAGGAACAGAACATGATTTCCGTAAATGATCCGAGTATGGTAAGAGCCCTCAGAGGCTGTGGGTTGCTAAAGTACTTTAGATTGTCGGGTATGAGGCAACAAAGGGAACTATTGAAGTTCCTTGTTCGTTCATGGGATTCGGGTATACAGGATTTTCACATTGGGGACAAAGTGATCCCAATATTAGTGGAGGATATTTATTTTCTCATAGGATTATCGAGGAGAGGTCCGCCCATTTCTCTTTCAAGATCTGCTCTTGGAGGAGAGACAGTGAGAGATTACATATTGCAGTATTGCAATCCAGGGACTAAACCTAGTAAGGATGGTAAAATAAACATCCACGATGTACGTGGCTTGATTTTGAGGACCATCCTATTCATTATCGCAAAGCTTTCTAGTACCGCTACACTACATGTGGCAAATAGATATTACATATAGTATGCACTAGAGTGCCTGGAACTAATAGCTTTTAACTGGGTTGAAGTTGTCCTCTTTCAGATGAAATAACAACTAACCAAGGCAAAGGGAGGAAGGAAGAACAATTTGAACTATGGTTTGATCCTGATTTCTTTTGCCTAAAGCAAATTCCATTGATGCAGCCCCAACATGTTACACTAGGTATATCTGGCCCTATAGATCCAAGAATGCAGAGATGGGTAGAACTGATGGCTAGACATGTTGGACAATCGACCATCATATTCTCGACTACATTCTTTGCCTGGTTCAGACGACAGATGGTCGCCATCGATGATTATGCATACGCGGGCGTAGACTTTCGAGGAGATCCTGATTTTTCTAAGGTTTATACATGTTTTTGTATTTTGATGTTTCCCAAGACTAAACTAAAGTTTTTATGTAATGAAGATGTAGGTCGAGTTCGACCGATGGGTCAACCAGAGCAGAGAGTAGATGAGCTAGCAGAGAGGGCTATCAGGAGAGCAGTCCTTCAGGATTTGGATATGGTCGAGACTCTTGTTGAGCTACAGCAGCACATAGAGGGATTGACTCTTGGGATTCTGGATTTCTGGATTGAAGAGTTACCCATGAGACAGCAGTGCCATACTATTGGCATTCCTAACCGTTGGATGCAGTTATTGCATAGGATATCTAGATCAATAGCTTGTTATCATGAGCATCACTAGTTTACTTTTGACATTTTGCATACATTTTGAGGTCAAATGACCAATGTGCCTTGGGCACAAATTTTGTAAAAACCTATAACTATCTATCTATTTTTTGTAGTGTTTTCCTATGTTTATTGCGCAATCCTATTCTATTATGTGATATGAATTGAAAATATGTCTTTACATGTGTTTCAAATGTTTGTTTATAACATAATTCGCTAAGGAATTGGTTAATGTGTTCAAGTTTCTGGAAATGTGTTGATATTGAATAAAATCAAAATGTATTTCCAAAAGTCGAACTCTTAGGAACATACGATGCAGTGTTGGATTTTTGGCAGTATAAACACTAGTAAGTTGCAGTACCAAAAGTTGTGATTCTAACCTAATGATGATGCAGTTAATACCAAATGAAATGGCATCAAAGAGAATTTTGATCAACGCGCTATACTCAGCGATATTGTTTGTAGATTGACCGTTACAAATCCCTTGAAAACTCGCTAACTCGTTGTTCAGAGCGAAAATGGCCCACGTTGTAGAGGATAGATTCTGCATACTACGAATAGCACCATCAACATACCCAACGAATCATTCCAAATATTCAGACATCTGCGATGAATTGTAAAAAGGATTACTAACTTCAAGAAAACTCTAGAAAAACAAACTAAGACAGTAAATGCAAATCAACAGCATATATACAATATAATACAACAATTTACTAGGCTCATGTTTAAGCATAGTAACTTTTCAGATACAACCCATTTCAGGGTTGCGCCAATGGAATTCCATCATAATCGACCAACTCGTAGGCACCCTTAGAAAGAATTATTTTGACAATATAGGGGCCATGCCATAACATCTCAAATTTACCTGTACCTATTACATTAGCTTCCTAATCATAAACAAGGACCAGGTCACCCTCTAAGAAGATGCGAGGCTGGACATGCTTGTCGTATTATGCCTTTATGCATCTCTTATGCGCTTCGTTGGCCAATGCAACTTCATGACGTGTTTCATCAAGAAGGATGAGGTTAAAAAGATGTTCTTGTTCAGAAGAGGTGTCAGGTAACAAGTCAATGACGAGTTTTAACGACGTTATTTCACATTGGATAGGAAAGATATCTTCTAGACCATACACCAATTGAAAGGGGGCAAATCTGGTTGTGTTTCTCACCGAGGTTCGGTACGCCCACAATGTCTAGTACAGGATCAAATTCCAATTTCGTTTATGAAATCCTATCATTAGTTGAAACATTTATTTAAGAATCTTGTTAATAGCCTTAACTTGTCCATTAGAATGTGGATAATAAGGAGTAGAAATATCATGTGACAGTCCTAATTTGGCAGTCAACTCATTCATCATGTGATTGTGAAAATGCTTACCATGATCTATTACTATAGCCTGTGGAACACCAAACAGTGAGATGACATGATTGAAAAAGAATAATGCGGTTGTTTCACCTATGTTATTAAATGTAGGCATCGCTTCGGCCCACTTGGTAAAGTATTCTACTCTGACAATGATATAACCATGCCCCCCGGACAAATGAGGGTCGTAGGTCATGAAGCCAATGCCCCATTTTTCAAATGGTCCCACAATGATAAAAGGATGCATCAACACTAGCAGTTTTCATCATTTACGATAAAAAATCTGGAACGCATGACAAATTCTGACCACGAGGATCCAGTCATGAAATATGGTTGGCCCAAAGTAACTGGCATGGAGTATCTTCTACGTAGTAGCGTAGCCATACAAGTGTCCACCACAAGCCCTAGCATGACAATCATTTAATACCTTTTCATCCTCCTCATGAGTGAGGCACCTTCTTAAAATCGTATCGACACCACGATGATAAAGTGTATCATCGATGATCAGATAATCTTTGGCTTGGTATCGAATATGTCATTGTTTAGAGCGAGAGGTATCTAGCCGAAAAGTCTTGGTTTGGAAATAAATGATAAAATCCCCATACCAAGGATCAGATGGATCAGAAATAGAGATTCATTGAGAATTGATGGTTCTTATGTAGTAGTAGCACTATCAGAGGGAAGGTCGCAGAGAAGCTCATCCAAAACTAAATACTTCTTTGACTTGGATTTGATGAATTCCAAATCAAACTCCTGCAAAATGACAATCCATTTTGAATACTTTCCCCCCAGCAATTGACTTGACAGAATGTAAGTCATTGGGTTGCAATCTGAAATGAAAATGGTCTTCCGGAACAGGATGTAATGGCGAAATCTTTGGACAGCTTGAACAGCCGCCAAGGCAAGTTTTTCGACGTATGAATATTTCACTTTTATATCATTGAGATTACGACTCAGATAATATATCAGATGTTCTATCCCATCTTCTTCTTAGACCAATACCATAGCAATGGATGTATCAGTTGTAGTGATATATAAGAAATAATCACTCTGATCATTGGGGGATACATTAATGACGCCTAGACAAGTGTATCCTTGACAACATCAAAAGAAGCTTTCTCAACCTTTTCCCAATGGAAGGGAATCCCATTTTTCAAGATTCGATTAAATCTTTTATCCATTTCGGCATAATTGGGTATTAATATCCTTAGGAAGTTAGCCTTTCCTTGAAGTTTCTGTAACTGAATAAAATTTGATGGTGCAAGAAAATCAAAAATGGCCTAGACCTTCAGTGGGTCGATTCAATTCCTTCTTTTAGATGACGAATCCTAGAAAACAACCAGAACCAATAAAAAACACACATTTATGTGGATTGAGGTGTATTTTGTAGTGTCGACAGCATAAGAAGATAGCTCTCAAATGCATCAGGTGATCAGCCTAGTTTCGTGAATGCACAGGTAAACCATCTAGATAAGGTTGAAAAATGTGCTTGATGTCATTGAAAGCATAATCCATTGCTCTCTGAAATGTTTCCCCAGCATTATTTAAACCAAATGGGAGTTTCCGATAAGTGAATGTGCCCTAGTGACAGATGAATGTTCTCTTATATTGGTCCTCTGGGTGGATATTTATTTGATTGTAGCCAGAAAATCCATCCATGAACGAAAAGATTTCACATCCAACACAATCGTCAATAATCTGGTCGATAAAGGGAGTAGGATAGTTTACTTTTGGACAAGAAAGATTGACATCCTGATAATCGACACACACTCTGATTTTCCCTTGTTTCTTCATAGTAGGAATAATGTTGGAAACCCAATCAGTTAGGGGAACAGGGTAAATGAAACCAGCACGTAGAAAAATTTCAACTTCTGCCTTAATGGGAGTAGCCTTCTTCGGATGAACAACACAAATACGTTGACATATCGGTTTGATATCAGGGTATATGTTAATGGTGTGTTTGGCGATACTAGTATCTATGCCTGGAATTTCCTCGTAAGACCAAGCAAATACATCACGAAATTCACAAAACAGAGAGTGATAATTTTTGAGTTCTGATGGAGAATAAGACACGCCAACATGAATATTTTCTACAACATCGGGTTTGCTTGAAATATGAATAGAAATGGTTTCTTCAATATTTGATAAGTTTCGCTCAGATTCGATTGCATTAATGGGAAAATAATTTGAAAAGAATGTTTTGATAGATGGGTGATATAGTTCAATAACATTATCTTCTTCGTAATCCTGAAGACGAGAACGATGATGATGATCTTCCCATCATTCTCCTTCTGGCATCATGGATTCCACAATATTCTCATTTGTCAATAAAGTGGATGAAAAAGGATCAGATGGAGTACCAAAATCTAATGAACGACCGGCGATGATGATTTCAGATTCGTCGCCCAAGCCATGCAGATTGATTGATATGCCATATCAATTGGGCTTGGTGGTAGAAATTCATCCAATGTAACAACTTCAGAATCACCCGTAATCTTCCTTAAGCCAGATGGAGTGGAATATATCATGTAGCAAGTCTCTATGTTTGCAATTTTTATCGACGTCGCAGGCGGCGGTAATGCAAAGGTTCCTATTAGGGAAGAATCCTTTAAGAGTCCTAAACCAATGTTTTGAAGTGATAGTTGGGGTGTGTGAACTAACGGAATGCTTCCAGTTACCTGGGAACTGGAGGAAAAGAAGGAGAGTTTATTGATGACTTTGATAACACATTTATGTGGAAAGGCGATCATTCTAAAATATGTAGAGATGATCATAGTCATAGCATATACCCATGGCATTCCGAGTAAATTGTTGTAATCAAGGGGTCTGTCAACGACCTCAACTTCAACAGTTATTGTTTTTCGCCCTATTTCGACATGCAGGTTATTGATGATACCGCAAGGCTTATATGTACATCTGTCGAAAGCTTTCACTGTCGTAGGCAATTGAGATAAGCGCGGCAAGCCAAGTGACTTCCAATAGTTTAGAGACATAGTGCAGGTAGATTCTCCCTCATCAATAATAGTACGATGAATGAGGTGATTGAGAACATTTACTTAGTTGGAGAATTCCAATTCTGCTAGTAATTGCGGCACATAACCCGCATGATTAAAGACTACAAGATTGGAATTTGTCATATCGATTCCACCAATTTCCGACAACAAAGCCTGTTTCTGGGAGGGAAAATTTTGAAGTACCTCAAGCATCGACATAGTTGAAGGGGATTGAGCTAAATATTCAACTATATTATAATTTTCAGCAGCTCGGTCTCGAGGATTGAATATCAATTTATGGACGACTCCCTTCGATGGCTTTATTTTTATCTCAGGAATAGCAATTGGTGGAATAGATTCCGTAGATGGATTCGTGGTCGAGGTAGTAGGTTGATCAGAAGCCTGACTACCGTAATATTTATTACGCGTTGACACCAAAACATCACTTTTTGGCTTCGTAACGGATAACATAAGCACTTGGGAACTAGAATTTGGATCCGTAGCAACCAAATTTGTGTCTGGATTCGAAAATGGATCTGTCAACACAGTGGATGCATGTGAGGCCTTAATCAATTTTGAGACTTCGATGCAGTGAGGAAAGTCTCGAACAAAGTGCTCCTCATTACAGATTATGCAATGGTAACAAGGTTTCCAATTTCCAGTTTATTGATTAGATGATCTTTCTTGCGAGGTAGAAATTTGCTTTTTCTTTGATTTTCCATTTTTCTTACTTTCGGGTTGCTTGTCACTTTTTCCTTTTTCAGATGACATGGCATGAATTTTGGAAGAAGGTGCAGGACCAGATGAATTAAAGTGATGTGTGCTTGCAGTACCGATCATACCGTCACTGGCATGAGAGTCCTTAGATGGAGGAGGAACAGTTAAATTAGATCGTGGCATTGGGAATTTTCTCGTAGAGCGTGCCAGACTGAGTATAAATCAAATCTAAGTACTGGGCATGAGAAATGATCTGCTCTTCAGTGACGACGCCACCCTTAGCCACATCCTCAATTATAGATGATAACGGGACTTAACGAACCACTCAGAAAGGAGCTTATCAGGAACAAATGTCTTGACCATTCTACGACGACGACGCCACTCATGAATATGATCATAAATGTGAGTAGCATTAGTCTATTTTAAATTGGTCAAGAGTTCTGTTCCAGTTTCATATCGTATGGGTAACTGAAAGTGGGTCAAAAAGATAGTATCTAGGGCAGTGAAATTATCAAATGAATCTCTTGGTAACTCAATGTACCATTTCACGGCCGAACCAGTGAGCATACACTGGAAAAGACGTAGTTGAAAGGAGTCATCATTTAAGGAGTTGGATGAACAACACAAACGATAAGTCATAACATGCATCGACGGGTCTTCTCCAGGGTTTCCATTGAACTTAGGAATATCCAAGGGAAATTTATGAGGTATCACCGGCCACCAAGGAGCATAGTTGATTGGATTGTTTGTAAGTCATTTTAAATCAGGTAATTCTAAAGTTGCAACAAAGGGAAATTGTCGATTTAAGTTGGGTTGAGCATAGCCAGGGTATGATGGAATTTCTTGGGCAACAAGCCTTTGAGCACCAGCATAAGGAATTTGTTTTTGGTAACCCAAATAGGGGTTGTTAGCAAATGCTTGAGGATTTTGTTGACCAAAACCTAGGTACACTACTTGTTGAAATGAGGGTTGTGCATTTGCGCTTGTGATTGCCAAGGTGTCTGTCCACCAATATTATAACCCAAACTTGAATAGCTTGGATTCAGTTGCGAATAGGTATAACCTAGTTGTGGCTATGACATCCCATAATATGGAAATCCACCTTGTGAATAAATAATTCCGAATACAAGAGGTTGTTGTAAACCAACTGAAGGAGCTGGAGTCTAAGGGCCCAATACTTGAGGGTATTGGGTTGAAGGACCCACCTGAGATGGTTGAGGTACAACACTTTGAGCCTGTAACATGGGTAAAGATGTATTAACAAGTGGATTATATGTGGGTGCAACAGGTTGAACCGGTTGATATGATTGCACAACTATTTGTGGTTGGATGGTTAGAACTGTGGGTTGCCACTGACAAACAGTCATTCTGACATTAGGATGGCCAAATAATGATGGAATACTGTCAAAAAGGGTGACCATAGGTTTCCCCTCAGTATGAGGAGTATAATAAGATGGAAAATATTGTTCTCTAAATGCCGAGAGTCCTGTTGAAATTGTACTAGATGGAATATACCTAGATGGACCAGCTTTATATTGCCCTGATGATGTATATAAAGGATCAAGTCGTTCAATACTCATTATATATGTACTAGATATAATACCAGATGATGACATTGGTGAAGTCCATGGGTTTGAGGATGCACCAGAGAAGGTTCCAGATAAATATTGGTAACCAGGTGGGACGGAAGGGCCACCATATAGATGTGAATCTGGTGATGTGGTAAACATCGACGGGGTAGCAAGAGCAGGTGTTGTCGCAACTAGAGTAGATGATACAACCGAATATTTTGTCTTAGGCATGGTTATACGACCCAATGTGTACCCTACAGATCTACAAGAACTCAAATAGACACAAGATCAAAGAAATGAGTGTGAGGTGATTGAGGAAAAGTCTCGTAAAGATAAAGGTCTGATCCAAAATGAGTTGGAGTCGAAGGCGTTTCGTCTTGTGGTATTTCTTCAATTGAAATCAAACCAAGTGGAATGATTTAGTTTTCAAGCCTGAAGTATATTTCAGTTGGTTGACTGCACGATATGGTAGACTTAATGGCTACAATAAATTGTGGGGCGATCGATACAGGAACAACTTCTGGTTGTTTGACTTCAGGATTCAAATGTTTTGGTAAAAGTACGACAAGATCTGGATCAACTTCTAATTGAACAGTGTTGGGTTCGGGAGGTATGGTCTCACTGATTAGATGGATCGTGACCACAGGTAGTTGTGAGGACTTCGTCTCGACAACAGTAGATGAACCAAGATTCATAGAAACAACTCGAGATGAATCTGGTATATGTGATGATGATGTCACACCAGAGGTACTGAGAGTACTAGTTTCGGTAGAACGATGTCACCTTCGCCAACCAGAAATGGCTTCCAGTGGTAAAGGTGGTTTAAGTGCTACTCTATGCGAACGACGGGGAATGGAATGTTCTTCTTCCACCATGACTGATTTATTTTATGACCAAAAAAAAAAAAAACAAAATAAAAGGGTAATTCTAGGCAAAAGGTTTACCAAGTAAATGTGAACTGCATAATACCTCCTGTCGAACCAAGAAGTACATGCAGGTAATCTCCCCGAATGTTATGTGTGGTGTATCACAAGTTACAAGGTTCCCGACTTACCTATGGATGGATAGCAACCTAAAGTTGTCCTCCCAAATATACCCTAAGGTACGTGGAGGCCCAAGTCCGTATTAGCGTTGTCTAATGCAGGGATAATTTTAAGAACCCCCCTAAATTTATATATATATAAAATAGGCGAATCCCCATGATACATAGGAAAAATGGAAGGCGATTTTATTAATAATATAATATGTATATATATTTTTTTGGCGAATCTCTCACGAGATTATATTATCCTGTAAAATCATGGCGAATCACCAGTACAAATGGCGAATCACTACTACAAAATGGTGAATCGTTGTCTAGTGGAGTTCGGAGTGTTGGTTCCAATGAAGATATGGTAATTGAACCGGGAGTAGAAGGAAGAGAACCACCGAGACCAAGCATGGCACATGGTGACTCGTGAGGGAAGTAGTTCTCGTGTAGTTTGGAAAACACGTTCTTCTAGTTCTGCTAAGCGTAGTGTTGTTTGTCATGCTACTACTAGAACTGATATTGAGGTTGGAGAGGAGTTTGAGGAAAGGTAGCAGTGGTGGAGAATTACAAAGAGTACCCCATGATGGGCTCCATTTTTCCCTTTGGTATTTGTGCCTGCAAGACCTTCTGTCCATTGAACCAACAATTAGCCATTCAACCAACAATCAACTTGACTGAGTTGATTAGGTACGAGTCAACTTAGACTAATATTCAAAACTATGATTTGCACTATCCCATATTTATCACACTAATGCTACACAACATTGTGCATTTGCACCTAACTCTCAATAATTATTTTCCAAGAAAAATCTATAATAAGAAAAATATTTTACTATATTCTAAAAGGTGAAGATGTTGAAATCATGCCACAAAGTGAAAGGAAATAAAATATCTTTCCTCAAACCACCAAATATATAAAGAAAACAATAATGATTATAATAATAGAACTAGATCTATAGATCTATCGATATATGCATGATATGAGAACCATAAGCATTCAAGAGACTAATTTCAAACTCAACAAAATCCTCTAAACAAGCAACAAACAAACCACTAAAATTTTCAAAGATATCAAGGCTAGACATTAACACAATTTCATGTACTTGAATAAGCCCATTGTTGCTAAGCGTTAGACTTCTTAAATTAGTTCTTTATCATTTAATACTATGACACTATCTATGTGAAAAGAAATAGGTCCCAACTTCATCAAATCTGATTTCATTCCCAATCAAAGATCAAAACTAGCTTCGTTTCCAATACCAATATAAAATCACACATTTTCCAAATATCAATAATTATTTTCCAAGAAAATATAAAACTCGAAACTCAGCGAAATTCCCCAAACACAAGCAACATATATACCATTAAAATTTTCCAAGATGTCAAAGCTAGACATCAAGGTAGTTTCATGTACTTGAATGAGCCCATTGATGCTTTGCATTAGTCTTGTTAAATTAGTTATTTATCATTTAATACTAGTCAAAATAGATTGGTAAAATATTCTTTTCAATATTCTTCCAATCTATTTTACCCAACAAGGGTAGAGTTTAGCATCAAGATTGTTTCAAAAGATTTTGCTAAAAATATATCATTATGAAGTTGTTCAAATAATAGAACATATTTATAAAATATAATCACCTTTTATTCAAGTTCAATATTCAAGTTCAATATATTGAGTGAGTCCTAGAAAAAAAATAACTTTCTAGACCATTGTCTATGTCAAGTATAAGAATTTAAAATAATGTTCAAGGGTTAATAATCTTTTATAAAAAATAAAATACACTTAAAAACTTAAGGGTAAACAATTTTAAATTGAGAATCTTTTGTAATTATTCACTTTGAAGAAAATAGATTTGGATATTTCCAATAAACATTCAGATCTCTTTTATACGAAGGTATATTATCAAAAATCCTTCAATATTAAATATAATATATATACTTTTTGTAATTTCTACATTTTTCATATTATTAATAAAAAAAATTATGTTAGAATAATATTATTCACTTAAGGTTTTAATTTTTAAGAGTTTTTTTAAATAATCGTATCTCAATATGGTTGTCATATACTCTTGGTGCTCTAAATAAGACAACGTTGTTATCATATACTCTTGGTGCTCTAAATAAGACAAGCCAGGCAGGCAACACACCTGCGAACACCTTATGTATACCTGCTTGCTTGAGGCTCATCAAATTCTCTTGATATTGGATTTCCATTATTTGCTTTGATCCTCCACCCATCTTGATAGAATTGGTCCTCAACTAGACAACTCATGGCAGTAACATCAAAATTAACACCTTATGTATACCTGCTTGCTTGAGGCTCATCAAATTCTCTTAATATTGGATTTCCATTATTTGCTTTGATCCTCCACCCATCTTGACAGAATTGGTCCTCAACCAGACAACTCATGGCAGTAACATCAAAATTACAGACTTGGTGTTAAGTTAAACTGCGTATGATAACGAGGATGATCCATGATGACTTTGGAGAGTTGTTGGAGCCAGCAAATTTCTCTAACAACCATTGGTAGTAACATCAAAATTACAGATGCAGCGGGTGCAGATCCTTCATATTAGTTAAACTGCATATGATCACGAGGATGATCCATCATTATTTTGGGGACTTCTCTGAGCCAGAAACTTCTCTGACAAGCATCTAGACAAGTTTACAGCGTCTTCCATTACATAACCATGCCAAATACGAAGATGGATAAAATGACATGCATAGTTAAAATGGATTTAAATTGGTTTAATTATTAATTATAATTTTAAAAATAATTATCCATTTTATGTTTTTTATTTTATTTTGGTTTTATTTTTAATTTTATGTAATTTGAGAAGTTAATAAAATTATAATTATTAATTATTTAATGATTTTGACCTAATTAATATGTTAAATATTACATCTCTATTACACTGGTACTGGGCTGGAGAGCACCTCTCTCACAATTCTTGTTTGGAAAAAGGAAAGTCTGGCATTCAATTCAGCCAATAGTCCATCTTATACTGGTACTGGGCTGGAGAGCACCTCTCACGCAATTCTTGTTTGGAAAAAGGAAAGTCTGGCATTCAATTCAGCCAATCGTGCATCTTAATATACCTGGTGATCCTCCAGACACCTAAAGTTGTCAGAGTCCAAATGCATAGGGGTATATGCTCGAAGACGAAAGTCCACGAAGAATTCTTTCAGGGTTTTCTTGACACTGTTGACACTGATTTTTTCTGCAGTAGAGACACCAAGTTTTTGGGGATGGGAGAAATGTATTGGCACATGCAATTTTTTCACTATGACAGTGAAGGAGAGTCAGAAGGTGGTCCTCCACAGACGGAGTAAATTGGAGGAGATAATAATAAATAATCACAAAGTGATCAGCTTATCATTAAGATTGCGAAGCTGGTATTGAAAAGAGCAGTCATTGTATAGATATCAGGAAGTCTCAGACTGTTTATATGCTTGTCAGACCAGTTTTCTATGAGAACAGGGTCGCAACTCCTTTCTGTTTATTAACAATAGATCTAGATCAATTACACAAGAAATATTCAACACAGAAAAGCAAAAAATATTGGTGCTAGACAACCCCTATACAAAGCTCCTTTCAAAAAGCTGCAACGATAGATAAGAGCAGGTGCAACATGATTCACCTACAAATATGTGACTACCCAGTAACTAAACATAATGCATGACCAAGCATGTACATTCATACAGGTCTGGGAGAAATTCTGGCAGGACTATGATTTCATAGTGCACCTAGTTTGAACAAAACCGGCTTAGAGGATTTTTCATGAACTGTAGTAACCCATTCAATATCATGGTAAAATAGGCCAGAGGCTTTTTATGAGATGTGATAACCCATTACACATAATGAAGAAAATAGGCTAGGCTTTTGACGAGCTGTAGTATCCCACCGTTTCACATCATTCAAAATGATCATGGCCGCTTATTAATTCAGAGTCCGAAGGCCCTCTGAAGTTTTAAAGCAAAGTGCAATGACAGCCCCTCCACTGGAAGGTGTTCTCGATAAAACAATTATAAGCCAAAATTTTGTTATCCATCAAAGCAATCATTAAAAGTCAACATAAACCTATCCTCTTTTGAAATACACCCACATAATCAGATGAAACTGTTGCAAGAATATCAATTTAAGAATTGGAATGCAAAAGCTGACATGTTGTGCAAGGATGAACAAAAGAATCCGAAACTTCCTGAGTGCACCTTCCCTGTTATGCATTCCATTATTTCTTGATTTCTACTCTCAGGTGTCGACACCGTAAGTAAAATGCTGAAATTGCAAAATAAATTTAGTTTATTGATTCAGACATGTGCCATACCACTATTGGGTCTGTGCAACATTCTTACACATCTCCCACCATGTGGTCGATAAATCTTTTGGCTCTGTTAAGTGGGAACTGCAATCATACATCTCTCATTATGTTGCAAGAAAAGTTTTGATTTTGTAAATGACTAAAGAAATATCTCTTTAACACTCCAAATTAACTTTTACAAAATAAATCTGTATCTATATTTCGTGAGATGAGCAAAATTTTCAAAGTTTAAAGATGCTACATTTCAAATCATATTCACCATAATAAGAATTTAAGCTGGCACTACAATCAGTGGATTGGACTTTCCTAAGATCAAATTCTCGGGTTCCCTAATACCAATATCGTTGCATTGCATATCCATTTTCAAATCTGAAAGACCTCAAGAATCAAAACCATTTCTGCTCGGCTATTCTGAAAAATAAATCCATTTACTCCATACAATAATATATCCATTGGTTCTGTTGGATATTTAAGTGAGCACAAACTAGCTTCATGACAAATGCTATTTAAGAATCCATCATTTTCAAAATCCAATTATAACTGCAAAAGAAATTGGCAACTCCATCTTGTTAACTGTAGTTGTGGCAAATCAAGCCAAAAACCACCCCTTCCCACTTTGGTAATCACTTACAAGAAATGAAAGATTTATTGATTTGCTTAAAAAAGTATTTCATCTAGTAATAGCATGAACCTTATAAACAGGATAAAATTCCATTTGGAATGGATTGAAAGAACAATATTCAGATAAATGACATCCAACAATTAGCTTCAAAGAAATGCAATGTCTTTGATCCATAATTGGCCATGAAAATGACCACTGAATATTCATTCAGAAATTTTCCAATTCAGACAGGAAAATGCATGTTAACAAAACAAAACTGTTCCAAATGCAACCAATATATTCTTGGCACCACTTAAAGCCTCGACTATTGAAATAGCACACTGTATGGTCTCTCCCAAATACCCTTGATGTTCTACCTGCTGTATGGATGATACCTTCCACTACCTCGGCTACCACCATAACTTCCAGAACCTCCACCTGAATTGTAGCCTGCATAGCCCCCTCCACTGGAATATCCTCCATAGCCCATTCCTCCACTGCTGTTGTATGTTGAGGATTGAACAACATGTGCACTTCAATAAAACCTTATACAAGCCACCTTGATAGGGGCATCCTCAAAAGATCTCATATTATCTGACTACATTATCCTAGTTAGTAAATGATATATACAAGTTTTGTTTCTTAAAAAACATTAATTGGCATGGTATCTAATATGACATTGTGTTGATTCTCATAGTCACATAGCATTGTATATTTGCATGGTTTTGTACACTAGTCATGAAAATTGATTGTTGTTCTGAAGTACACCTTGCTACTGCATAAACATTCTGGCAGATTGTTAACACCTTCTTGTCTAGGAAGAATTGAAATTTAATCACCTGGGATGCTTGGATCATTAAAGATAATCTCCAGTCCAAGTATGTTAGTTTATTTTGAGTCAAATTCCCCTGCTCTGGTACAGAGTTTGTAGGCATTATAGGAAAAAGAACGCTTTTCCTATACTTTGCTGCTAATATGAAGAATCATCTTCCAATGTCTCATTTACTTTTTACGGGAATGGGCTTGCATTAGTTTTCCATTCCATGGGGAAAAATTTACATAGTGGATTGCATAGTAAACATACTAGAAATAAAAGAGAATTGATGATATCAAAATTAGGGTAACAAATAATTAATTCAAGCAAAACAAATATAAAGGATAGAAAAATACATGTAGAAAGTTGTGAATGATGAACTGTACCAAGCTCTGCACCTATGCAACACAATTTACTACTTCTGCTTTGTAGTACCCCATGGAGAATAAATTATGGAATGAAGGTGTGACTACTCTGCCTTATCTGATGTTTTTTAAGGGAAAACTTGTGAATTTGAATGCTAGATTATTTATTATTACATTGTGATGGTTGCATTTCCAAATGGCTCCACTGTTTAGTGATCATGGTGGAAAAATTGCAAATGTCTTTTCACAGTCTTTTGTTCATTTGTTCTCTCTCGAAAGCCCTTGCACTGCCTGCTCTGAACTACATCACCAAGATGACCAGCTCTAAGCTGCAATTCTATCTGCAAAAGGTCATGGAGCCTTGTTCTGAAGTACGCCTTGCTACTGCATAAACATTCTGGCAGATTGTTAACACCTTCTTGTATAGGAAGACTTGAAATTTAATCACCTGGGATGCTTGGATCATTAAAGATAATCTCTAGGCAAAGTATGTTAGTTTATTTTGAGTCAAATTCCCCTGCTCTGGTACAGAGTTTGTAGGAATTATAGGAAAAAGAATGCTTTTCCTATACTTTGCTGCTAAAATGAAGAATCATCTTCCAATGTCTCATTTACTTTTTACGGGAGTGTGCTTGCATTAGTTTTCCATTCCATGGGGAAAAATTTACATAGTGGATTGCATAGTAAACATACTAGAAATAAAAGAGAATTGATGATATCAAAATTAGGGTAACAAATAATTAATTCAAGAAAAACAAATATAAAGGATAGAAAAATACATGTAGAAAGTTATGAATGATGAACTGTACCAAGTTCCCCACCTATGCAACACAATTTACTACTTCTGCTTTGTAGTACCCCATGGAGAATAAATTATGGAATGAAGGTGTGACTACTCTGCCTTATCTGATTTTTTTTAAAGGGAAAACTTGTGAATTTGAATGCTAGATTGTTTATTATTACATTGTGATGGTTGCATTTCCAAATGGCTCCACTGTTTAGTGATCATGGTAGCAGTTTTCTCATTTCCAGTGGTGCATTGTACTATTGCTCCAGTTTTCTCTCTGGTGATAGTTAAAGAGCCTTTCTCACGTCCAAAAGGCATCTGTGTGTGTTGAAAACAACCAACATTTGAGCCTTCCACATTATGATCTTCAGATGTAACACAAACACCATTCATAAAACCTCTCGTTTTTGAGGTTAACCCTTCTTTAACTCCCATTGAACTTGAGCTACAATATATGATGTCCTGTGGTTGCTTTGAAAGGCAGATTTCATGGGAATCAACATGATCCGGGCCATGGGACGTGTTCCTATGTCTGCAAAAACTGAATTCATGTCCCTTTCTAGAGTCATCGGAATCACTTGAGCAATTCTCATTGTTAGTATGACAACAATGCAGTCCATGGCAGGACTTCCTATCTATTGGACAGTGGTGACAGTATCTGTGTTTGTGTACCCTAGTGCTGCTCGTATGAATGTACCTAAGAGAACTGCTTGTTAAATTTTCCTTACATATTTGTTCTTCTGTTTTCTCCACGATGGAGAGAGGGCACCTGAACATGAACTTAGAGTTCATCCAAAAGGGGCCATCTGAACCATAACCTGATTCTAATCTACTACTTTTAGAATATGGGCTCTCACTTCTCTTACTCTTCATTCCAGACAGCTTTTCTTCCTTGTAATTACTAGTATCTGAACTGTCTGACCTGTATCTACTACAAATTATCTGGCAGCTATCACGCTTATGTGACATTCTTCCATCAATTCTTGCACAAACATCATAGCTACTTGTGTGACTACATTGTTTACAAGTATTGACTATATACGTGGTCCTCTTTGCTGTCTCTGATTTCTCATGCGCTTTCTTTTTTCATTTGCACCTTCTACATGAAAGGTATGTTCCAGCATCCATTCTTGAAAAACATCCACAGAAAACATATGCATCACCATACACAAAAAATATGTATATCCTCAATAATTTCGTCACAAGGTGCAATCCAGAGGTGTCAATCCAATGTGAAAACAGAGCAACACCAATAAAAAAGCACTAATTAAACCCCAACTGAGATGGAAAAAAAAAAAAACAAATTCAATCATAAAAGCAAATAAAATCGAGAATGCAAGGTCACCCAATAAGATAAATCTTCCTACTTATTTCCAGGAATTTTTCTCAACAATATTCAATGCCTGTGTTATAAAAAATTCAGCTGAGTGTTCCATTGTCTAGACAATCCCAAAACCCATTAATGGGTGCAAAAAGGTGTGGAGATATATTATACATCCATGGGATTTACATATCACAAACAGAAACATATAATGTAATAGAGACTCACATGAATGATGGAAATTGGTAGAATTTGCATGCAAACCTTTGGTTTATTCAAAATGGAGTCTGGTTGACGAAAGAAAACCTGAAAGGGATAGAAGAAGAGAATGATTTATATAGATACATACACTGGTATACCTGATGAGTGAAAGAGTTTTATGTAAAGGCCCGCCCAATATTGTGAAATGCCGATACCCAGCATCAGCAACAGAGTCCCCAGACGCAGGAGATAAGCTTACAACATCTTTTCGAAAGCCCGTAGTTGCTGCTCCTGTTTCAAATTCAGAGAAACCGAGCAAGTAGGTTGTGGCGAGTGTTATCTCCCACAACACCATTTCCTCGTATCTCGATTCTCTGCTATATACGAACTATGGGAGGCCCTAACGGAGTCCTTACCAGAGAGTGACGGACCAGAGAGAATCGGCCAGGCCCTAACGGACCATGATGGGGTTCCTATGACTGCAAGAACTTAGAAGATCGGTGATTCGGTGTGCACAGAGCCCAGCCACCTCTCCGAACCACTGAAAAATGGGGCAAATGCCATGGAAATCTGGAAAATTGGTTGAAAAAATGGGGCGAATGCCATGGAAAAATGGAAAATCGGAGGTGAATTTCATGCTTTCAGTTTTGTGCGCCTTTTTTTGGTGGGCTAATATTAACTAATTAATTATTTTAAAAATATTTTTTGGGCTAACTTTATTAAACTATAAAAATTGGGTTTTATATAAAAAATTCGCCTTAATAAAATTTAAAATCCCTTAAAATTCGCCTTTGGGCTAAAATTCGCCCCTAAAATTATCCCTGGTCTAATGTGAAACCCCACAATGAGAGCACCCACTTATACTTTTCGTACTAGAACACCGCTCTATGTACCTGAAGGTACATGGAAGAGCTCCAATATACTTACGTACGTAGAGTGAGGTATCACACTCAGAATGTATCGTAGACAAGTTAGCGACAACTGATATGTTTAATGACGTCATAACACGTCTCTAGCCTAGACCTTCTAAATGTTATCGTTAATGTTCCGATGCTTTCTTAAGTAAATTGATGTAAATTTTATGTTGATCTTTTTTTAAAGTTTGTCTTTGAGGTTCACCACATGATGTGATGGAAATTCCTAAAAATGAAAACTAAATGATCAGCAAACTTTTCAATTTAAGTTTTTCAATGAAAATCCTAGCTACTAAGGGAAAGAGCAATAAATTTTTGAGAAAACAAAAAAGAGCATAAACTAAATGAAACTTTCCAAACTTGTTCTTATGCAACACACAAAATTCACCATATGCACATGCATGTTTTTCTTTTCAATTCCCTTAATGTAAATGCAAGCAAGGAAACTATATGCATCAATCAATAAAACAAGTGTTTTCTTCTTTGAGAACTGAGGAATGAAAAAAAAATTTCTCTTTTAGGAAAAATGAAGAATGGAACTACAATTTTTCCTACAGGAAATGAGAAATGAAACAAAAAATTCCTTTTTTAAAACAAATTGATCTAATGCAGAAATGAAACACTTTGAATTTGATTTTCCAATGATAAATAAAAACACTAAAGAGACATTGAACAAATTTACTTTTCAAAGGAGGAAGAATCAGGAAAGTTTACGGGTCTCTAAGAGGTATCAGACATTTCAGAATACAACAAAAAAGTGGTTGAGAATGATAGAAATGAAAAATTTAGATGGAATTTGGTTGGTTAAGGGGCCAACGTAGTCTCTAAAGAGAGACAATGTGTTGTGAAGCACCCCTGAGTGGGAGACAGCGCACTGTGTCTTGACCAACAGCGCATTGGGCGTAGCGGGGATTGAAAAACCAAGCAATAGAACACATTTCTAATGAAATTCTTTCATTAAAATGTCTAATAAATAAAAGTAGATGCTATTTATGAGGATAAATAGAGGCAAAAACACCAGGAATGATAGGATACTCCCCAGTGGAGTCACCAATTTGTTATGCGAAATTGTGATCTACAGATAAACCAAATTCCCTAAGTGTGATGCTAGTCACTTAGAACAACAGAGGAAAGAATTACTATCACTTTCTCTAAAACAAGAAGATATAAAGAATGGTGAAAGAGCCTACCTGTGATTCAATCGCTTCTCCTTCTCCTTCTGTCGTTGTTGTTGTCGCTCTCAATCCAACTCAAATCGCCAAATCGATTCCTACAAACAAAAATAGAGAACAACAAACAACATGCAATATACATATATCTATTTATCTTACTCAATCAAATTGATTAGATATGAAATACATACATCATTCAAGAATACATTGCACAAGAAATAGAGACATATGCGTGGGAAAATGAACAACAATCTTTATTAAAGAGTAGCAGGGGGAGGTTACAAACAATGGATCGATTTGTTGCCAACTAGCTCTAGCTTCATTCCAATCTCATCACATCCAACATCATACCAGTGGCATAAAAGTACTTTCACTCTCTCAAATGAGAATCCAACAGCATAACTTTACCAAATTTCTTCATTTTTAAGCACTAGAATGAGTGCTCAATTTATAGGGAAACTGATGGTAGTTTCTCATTGAATGAATTTCTAATAATAGGCAAGACATGTTCCCAAGTTCATAGGTGTTAGATGGACACTTGGATTTGAATTTTGACACATATGGACTCTTCTAGAAGGCATTGGCCATGTGGATATTCTCAGAACAATGAGAATTCCGCTCCTAAGTGACCAACATACTCTTGAATGTCGGGGAGTACACTAAAGTGCACCCTTCAATGGAGAATTTGGCACTGCAATGCAATTAGTCCCTTTATAGGTTGCGTTGGTGATTCAATAAGTGATATAACATATACTTCAAACCTTGGAAATCTCACAATAGAAGCCATGAATGAATTGTTCTTCTCTTAGGGCATATAGCAACTGAAATATGAGGGGATGATAGACCCTATTTCATTGGTCCTGGGGATGATGTCCAGTTTGACTAGGTCATGGGGGATGATGCCCAATTTGACCTATAACAAGGTGGGTGCATGCATATTGATTAGAGTCTGAACTAATACAAGATTGTAAGAAGTTTTCCTTCTTAATAAAAGAAGAAGGCAAAGACGACGACAACGGTGGTTTTCTTCCACATTGGGTTTCCACCTAAATTACTGGTGTTCATGTTTTTTGATATGGCTCTTGTGTGTTGATAATCTATTTTCTTCTTACTACTCATGGTTACTACATAATTGATGAATAATGAAGTAATGATGCATTGATTAAAGATGAACATATGATGTAATTAATGATCAATTATTTATCTGGATATACATGAATTTCATTAATCACAGTCATGTACATACGTTGGTTTCCTTTATAACAGTAGCATACATAAATCAGAATAAGAAATTTAAAAAATATAAAGTGTGCAAAATACTAATTCAATCCCCCCCCTCGCCCCCCACCCACCTCAGTGTTTTTCCTAATAATGTTTGGCTAAGTGGTGAACAAGAATAGAAAAGAAAGGAGACTAAACCCTATATGGAAATTTTCATAATGTTCTCCAATGGTAGTTAGTAATTGCCTATTCAACATATTTCATACTTTTTCCATTGTAAGGCAATCTTGCATTTGACACTTTGCCATATTTTCCCATCAAACCACATGGCAATGAAAAATGTTTTTGCACAAAATGAGTCAAATTTGAAAGAAATCAAGCACAGGCTATCTAGAATTAGCTTATATAGATTGCCACATTTGTCCTACAACATAGTTACCGATCAAACGGGAACTAGTACCTCAAAATGAGAAATCTAGCCCAAAAAAACTCAAAAAACATGAAAAACAACCCAAAAACGAAAAGTGTCTTCAAGAACACAGTTTTTTTTAGGGTCAAACTTCAACATTTTTTAAATTATGCTAAAAATCAATTTTTTTTGAAAAAAAGGATTGAAAAAACATCCTTGAAACAATAAGTGTTGATGGTGGAATAACATCAAATTTTTGTGTGCAAAAAACAACCTGAAAACGAAAAGTGTTGATGCTGGAATAACATCGTCAGTTTTTTGTGTGCAGAAAACACCTTGAAAACGAAAAGTGTTAATGTTGGAATAACGACTTTTTCTTTTTGAGGTAAAGTGTCAACAGTTTGTAATAATGATACATTAAAGATAAAATATTATGACTCTGAAAATCCTTAAAATTTCAACGATAAATGTGACATTAAAGATAAAATATCAACTCTTAAAATTCCAATGATTTTTAGACATAGTATTAAAGATAATCTATGATCGTGTCTCTGAAAAGCCTTGAAAATCCAGGATGACATTAAAGATAAAATATCACATTTATGAAAATAAAATTCCAATGATTTTTAGGCATTGTATTAAATATAAATATCACTTGTAAAAAAAACAAAAAACAAAAAACAAGAAATTTCAAAAATAAAATAAAATAAGGGGAAAATTAAAAAAAAAAAAACAAATTAACCAAAAAAAACATTTTTTTTTTCAAATTAAAAAAATAATAATAATAATAATTAAAAAAAGTGATAAAAAAAAAATCAAATTAGTTAAAATATATATATATATATATATATGTGTGTGTGTGTGTGTGTGATGATGGTGGTTAACATCCACTGAGACCAATCTTTGGTCTATCGGACCTAAAGAAAAGAGTTATTTAATTTGATTTAAGATTTTATTCCTATGCTCAAAAAGCTTGGAGAGAAGCCTCCCCAGCTCACTATAATTTTGACATCTTAAAAGGCTAGGAAGGTCAGTATTGCAACAAAGAATATGAAATTGAGCTCTAATGTGGTTGTACGAGAGCACTCTGGAAGTGATTTTTGCATCCTCGATGTTCATATTCTCACACAGAGAGATGGCTGGGTCCTTTCCATCCATGGTGTTTTCTGAAGTGTCCGGTGACTGTTTCACTATGAAGCTCATGAGAGTTTGTTCTAATCTTGGCTATATTAATTTTCTTCTTTGAGCTAGTTAAAACAGAGAGATACTTTTGATCTTCTAAGGTGGGGTTGATGACCTCCTTATAATACCTTAATTTTCTTTTAGCTTCTAGATCTTTCTCACACCACATTTTTTCTTTGAACTTAGAAGTAACAATTTTTTTAATGTTATTGATGTTTTGCAATGCAACATTCTCATCGATCTTCCAATGGTTTAACCAAGCCTTGGTGTCTTTATACCAACCTCGTTTAAGCCTTAGGTGGTTTTGGCTGGAATTTGAAGCTAGCTTAGGAAGTCTATGGTCTCCTATGCTATTGAGTTTGTGCTTGTACAACAGAAGCCTAGTCATAGCTAGGCTCTCGATAAGGGAAAGACCCACTTCTATAAGGAGAATAGGATAGGGTGTATTGCTTTTAATTTTAAGGTTATACGTTAAGGTTATATATATATATATATATATATATATATATATATATATATATATATATATATATATTGGAGCACTTATTTCCCTTCTCTTTGACCATAGAAAAAAGATTTTGACGAATCAAACTTAGATTCTTTCTCCTTTCTTAAGGTTTGATAGACCGCATTAGTCTTAACAGACAATAACCATCAACATCATCATCATATTAAAATGAAAAATAATTTAAATTTAAAAAATAAAAACTAAAATAATAAAAATAAAAGAAAATTTAAATAATAATATTTTTTTTTTTTTTTTTTAAATGAATTATGCTTTTCTTTTATTCTTTAAAAATTTATTTTTCATATATATATATATATATATATATATATATATATATATATATATATATATATATATATATTATTTTTAAAATTTTATTGTTTTAAAATATGTATTTTAATGTTCTTTTTAAATTTTACATTTTCTTTTAATATAGATTTCCAAATTTTAATTATTTTAATATTTTGATTATTTCAATTATTTTTAAAATTTTTATTTTATCATTTTCTTTAATTTTATATATAGGGTTAAATTTTATTTTTTATTTCTAAATTATGAGTTTTTTAATTTTTTTATATTATTTTTTAATTTTGTTTGTTTTGTTATTTGTTTATTTTTATTTTTTTTAATTATTTGTTTTTACAAGTTATTTTTGTTTTTTTTTAACACTTATATTAGTTTTTTTCATTTTTTTCATCTTTTTTAATGTTTTATTACCAAGATGGAAATCACCACTCTAAAAAAAAGGATCGATGTTGTATCAACATTTTTCAAAATTAACATGAAAATCACTGACATTTTAAAACAAATGTTCATACTTCATAAATAAACAAATTTAAAGTGCCAAAAAAATCACCATTTTTCTAAATCGACATGACATTTTAAAAAAAAAAGATCAAAGAAAATTTAAATTTCAAAAAATATGATTAAAAAAAACAAGTTATTCGACATCACCACTTTTCAAATTCGACATGAAAAACATGACATTAAAAAAAAAAAAAAAAAAAAAAAAAAATCATCATCATCATCAAAAAATTTAAGGTGCCAAAACTATGCTAAAAAAACGATGATTTTGCATCACCACTTTTCAAAATCGGGTGCTTTTTTTGCTACCTCAAAAAAACAAGTACCAGGTAATTTTCTCATTTGATCGATAACAATGTTCTACTATCGAGGGGACTGACTAATTTATTATTTTGTTTATGTTCTTCACTTCCAATATACCTCAGTTTAAATCCTAGAAGGAATTGTTAATCACTTATGCCATTTATTGAGTTGTCGACATGATGTCGTTGTGTAATCATTGCATAATGAACTCACTCATGAGTATCTTGAAGACTTGCAACATGTTAATGGTGTTCATACATACTTGCAAGGATTGTCTACATCTTCTTCTCTCTATGCTTCTTCTACAAGTAGCTTATGGGGAGATTCTTTTTGCATCAAATGGTTCTCTAATTGGTTGTCTGTTCCATTCAATGTTTGGATATTCACAAATGGGAAACCAAATCTTCGCTTCAATCAACACATTTATGGATATTAGTATAATATTTTGTTGCATAACCAAAACCCTATGTGTGGCCATTTTGAACCACTCTTGTTGCAACGTACAATAGAAACCTTAGCTCTCATTCCTAGACCAATTGCTCCATTCAATTGTCCTTGGCAATGTTCCTCCAGACAATATGACACGTTGTCAATTGAAAAATTCTTGTTGCAACAAGGGTTTTTGATCTATAATCATATTGTCAATGATTGTCATGACTCATTGTTTGGATCTATTGTGTACTGCACTTGCACCATGGTTTGATATGGTTGTTGTGAGAAATTATTACATAAACACTTTGCAGTTATTTCATTCACAATGACATTAGAGTTGTTGAATGCTTGCAAGAACACCTTGATGCTAAGATCATTGAACAAGAGCAATGTATCAACAATTGGAAATGTTGTAATATCAACTTATTAATGCCATATGCAAATGGACATAAAGAGGGGAGCACTTTTAAAATCCAATGGATATGTGAACTACTCATTGTTAACAAATACATTTGGAATGTGGAAATCAAAGATATTAATTTCAGGTTCTATTCATCAAACACTTCATCCAGAGTGTTATACCTCATGTGTAATACATTGTCTAGATCACATGTGCAATATCATGCACTTTTGCAAATTAATAGTGTCGAAAATTCATCCACATTGACAAAGTGTGAAGAATTCTTGAATCAATGTCAAAGGAAAAAAATTGCGACGTTGTGTCAATTATTGCTTCTAAGCATATTGTTGACAAATAAATCAATGCTATAACATCTTGCTCTCTACTAAGTATGAGTCAATTGATAATAAATCATCAAGAAAGAGAAAAAATTTCAAACTTCCTACACATGCAAACTACTAGAACAAGATTCACATTCTTTATCATTTAGAAAACACAATTGAAAACTAGCCTCTAGTTCTTTTTCCAACAAACCCAATGAGCAATATATTCGCTTGCATCAATTAAAATTTGCAATACAAAAAGAGGATGTTGTGCTAAATTAAGAACATAGAAAGCATATACAATCAATTAAATCAATTGAGACATATTTGTAATCAATCCAAGACACACCTACTTGTGCATGTTGCATTTGTGACAGATTTCATTTTGCAAAATACACGTGACACATTGACAAAATCACATTATCGACTTTTTTGAATCTCACTGCTACAACATAAATCAAATCCATCAAAATCAATAAGCAAATTTGCAAATCTTGTAGTGTTACATTTCTCACTGAAAATTTGTCTGCATTTGCATCACCTTTGCATATTCGACGAAACCATAAATCACTTTTTGTTGCAAATTGACACCTTTGGAGGAAATATTGGTGGCACCAAGAATAAACTTCGCATAAATAAGGAAACTTGGGTACAAAAGATTACAAATTGGATTAGAAGGCACAATAGTAAATGTTCCTACCAATTTGGAAATATTCCAACCTTACCTAGAAATATCAATGAGTGCATGACAATTGCAATTATGCTAAAGAGAAAGATGGAGTACCTGAATGATTATTTGTTAGGAAACGTTCAGTGAAAGAAATTGATCATTGCTTTGCAATACTTTTGCAACATGACTCTATAAAAAAATGAACATATAGTGATCAATGATGAGTGGAAAAAGCACTTTGACTAAAAAAAAACATGACAACAATATTCTGGCAATAGATAAACTAGATTCACCAAATGTTGATAGCAATTTAGAACCAGAATTTGAAACACTTGTGCATGGCTTCTCAGAGGAGGACCATTTAATCCATGATCTTGATACAAATTATGCCTCTCGAGTATTCCATCCATTGATCATTTTCCAAGAATTTTTTTCTGAAGAACTTAACTTCCTGACATTGCTTTATGGCTTTGGCTCACCTATTGATGTTATTAATCACTTCTATCAAAAAATTTCACAATGGGAACGATTGCATTGTCTTAGGACTTCTCAATGCACATTACAAATATATTTTTCAAAGTAATCTGCATCTTGATAAACTAGGTTTCCAACTTAGCCTAGATTTTTATTCGCAAAGGTGAGCTCAAAGGACAGGAACTACTTGCTAAAGATGTCAAAAATCAAAATATAGTCAGAGAATAATGCAGTCATCAATTGCATATCGTTTTCTGAAAATATTTCGCACATCTCCTAACTACTTTGAAACCATATGAAAATACATCTTTGCAATGATATGTCAACTTGGTCAACCAACATTTTTTTTTCACATTTACTAGTGTTGGGAATCTTTGGATTCCATTAACAAATGCATTGAAAAAAAAATAGTTGTCTCTACAGTCAATGACAATAAAAACTCCTCTAATGAATCGATCGACACATTGATCAGATGTCATCTAGTCATTTGTATTCGATATCTGATCTAGATTTATGCAGGAACGCAACATAATACACATATAACCATAAATACAAAGATGCAGCAAAAATAACACTCTGTTTCATTAATATCAAAGAACTGAAATTTTCTTATAGACATAATGGAAATAAACTAGCTAGGGCGTTGATAGCTTATCTCTGAGAAGAGATGTGGCGGCTATAGGCTTCTACACTGAGTTACAATGAGGCTCGAGGGCCTATTTATTATTTAGAAATAATGGAAAAACCCTAAACGTCCAAAAACCTAACCCTAGGAGATGAAGCGCCAAAACTATGGGCCCCGTTTGGGTAAATTGGTGTTTCAACTTCCCGGGGATGTAACTTTGGCATACTATCTCTATTTGACGCACATGATACATCATTATAAATATCTATCTGAGGACTACAACTATTATCACGAATATCAATTTTAGAACAAAATCATGTATGTTGCACAAACGATGCCCAAAAAATGTCGTTTAGGGCCTCAAAACAGCTCTGGAAGTTCAGGACCCGAAAAAACTACTAAAAATAGTAAGTTGTGCCAAAACTAAAAAAACTAAAAGAGACAATAGTGGGTCCCCAAGTGGAATAGGTGGGTGGCCACCAATATCCACATGGATAATGCCTCCCCCCTTAGGAAGTAATGTTCCCCATTACGTTGAGTTCCTCCATGAGATGAGGAAACTTTTGCTGAACTTGGTCCCTAGTGAACCACTTGCCTTGGTGTAGGAGTTGGCCAGCTTTGACAAACCGATACAGTTGGATCTTCTGTTGGCAAGTGTTCTTGATTTGCATGTCCATGATACAATTTGTGGTGTCATGTTCCATGTAGTCTGGGTTTAACTCTTTTAGTGTGAGTTCCTCTTCAATGTCAGAGGTGTCCAGTAGAGGTGGGAAGTAGGGATGAAGGCGGTCTACATTGAATACTGGGTGAAGACCAAGGAATGGTGGAAAACTAAGCTCGAAGGAATTTTTCCCTATAGCTTTGGTGATGGTGTACGGACCATATCAGAGCGGGAAAAGATTGAGGTGGGGTCCAGTGAGGCGCTCCTTCTGCAAATGTAGCCACACTTTCTCGCCCACCTGGAAGTTGTGTGGCACCCGATGTTGATCATGTCATTTCTTGTTCTTAGCATTGGATCTATCCAATATGTCATGAACCTGTTGGCAGATGTGTTGAATGCGCTCGATGAAGTTGTTCGCTTTGTCAGCTTCAGACTAGACATGAGCTGAATCGTCCTGAGTAGCCACAAATTACATGGCTACGTCAACGGGACACAGTGGCTAGAATCCCAAGCCCACCTGAAAGGGGTTGTGGCCGGTTGAGTTGTGGAGATCTCGGTTATAACTGTGTTGTACATAGGGAGGCTCTTATCCCATATGCGTGGATTCTTTGAATTGTACATGCGCAGAATGTGTACAATCATCATGTTGACGACCTCTGTCTGGCCATCAGTTTTGGGATGGAAAGTTGTGGACTTGGTGAGCTTGGTGTCCAACATTGACTAGAGGCTGGACCAAAATGTGTTGAGGAACCTACTGTTGTGATCTGATATGATATACTATGGGATCCAAAAGTGCACCCACACTCGTTCAAAGAATAGTTTGGTAGTGGCTTCACTTGTGATATTCTTCTTGTAGGTCGCCATAATGGCCATCTTCGAGAATCTGTCAACGACCATGAAAACCTAGTCGTTTCCATGCTTAGTAGAAGGAAGACCTGACATGTAATCCATGGAGATGGATTCCCAAGGTCGACTAGGGGTAGGTAGTGGAGTATAGAGCCCTTGCTTCTTGATGATCGGTTTGGCAATGGCGCAAGTAGTGCAGGATCTGATGTACTTCCCGACATCATGTCGAAGGTCCGGCCAATAGAAATACTTCTGCAGTATTGCCACTATTTTCTCGACCCAAAAATTCCCAGCGACTCAACTATAGTGTGCTTCCCATATCATCTTGGCACGCTCGCTTTAAGGAACACAAAGGTGTCCCAGGTAACATAATAGTGCAGCTTGGAGGTAAAAATTTGGAACTTGCGTACCCCCCAAGAGTGCCTTGTATGTGCAGCTGAATTCTGGATCGCTTTTGTAGAGAAGAAGCCAATCAGAAGTCTCGTGCCCACAAGAGTTGAGAATGGTGGTTATGGCCATGATCGGTGGTCGGCTGAGGTAGTCTGCAACATTATTGGTGCTACCCTCCTTGTACTTCATGTTCAAATGAAATTGTTGCAGATATGTGAACCACCTCTGATGGCGATCGTTCTGCAACTTCCCTTTTGTCTGTATGAACTGCAGGGGTCGGTGGTCTGTGTGGATGATTGTCTCCTTCCCCAAAATGTAATTCTTCCATTATCGACAAGCCTGCACAATGGAATACATTTCTTTGTCATAAGTGAGATACTTTCAAACTGTGTCGGACAATGTTTCACTGTGATATGCCACTGGATGCCCCTGTTGGGTAAGAACTGCCCCAATAGCATAGTCATAGGCATCTGTCTCGATCTCAAATGGTTGTTGCAAGTCTGGTAATGTGAGCACTGTGGCAGAAAAGAGGTGAAGTTTCAATTCTACAACGCCTTCTGTTGATATTTCGACCAAAAGAATTTTTCTTTCGCTCTTCCCTTGGTGACTTGACTCAAGGGCCAAGTGATATGATAGAATCCCAACATGAACCTGCGGTAGAAATTAGCAGGACCCAGAAAGCTGTGAAGCTCTGTTAGAGTGGTTGGGGCTGGCCAATCCCGAATGACTTGGATCTTGGCTGGATCCACATGCACCCCCCTTTCATCAATAATGTATCCCAGATATTGAACCTGGGTCATGCCAAAAGTGCACTTCTCTAAATTGGCACACAACTTGTGTTGTCGTAGTGTTTCGAGGACTTCTCGGATGTGGTGGAGGTGCTCTTCCCAAGTCTGGCTGAAGATCAGAATGTCATCCAAGTACACCACTACAAATGAGTTGGTGAATGGATGCAAGATGTCATCCATCAACCTCATGAAGGTTGCGGGAGCATTCGTCAACCCGAAAGGCATGACGAGCCATTTGAAAAGGCCCTCCTTGGCTTTGAAGGCAATCTTCCACACATCAGAGGGTTCGACTGGTACCTGGTGATACCCAGAATTCAAGTCGATCTTGCTGAAATATTTTTCCCCTTTAAGTTGGTCTAGAAGATCATCAATCCATGGGATCGGGTACCTATTCCAGACAGTGATCTCGATCAGCGCCTGATAGTCAATACAGAGTCTCGAAGTCCCATCCTTATTTTGTACCAACACGATCGGGCTCCCACAAGGCGATGAACTTGGCTGGATGTGACCTTTCTGCAACAGCTCCTGAATCTACCTCTTGATTTCATCATTCTCCAGAACAGAGCGCCTATAGATCGGTCCATTGGGTAGCGGTGCACCTGGGGTCAGGTTAATGGGGTGCTTGACCTGATAGTGCAGAGGCACCCCTGCGGGTGAGGTAAAGATGTCCTCGTACTCCTCCACAACCTTGTCCATTTGTTGTTGTCGTGCAGAGGAGCCATGTCTTGAGGTCATGGCCACAGTCTTCTTCTTGCCATGGGGGCGGATCATCATGAAAACAAATTTCCTGGTTTGGGAAATGAGCTTACTACACTATTTTGCAGTAACCAAAGAGATAGTGGAAGGCAGTGGTACTAAGCTCTGGTATCTTATACAACTTATTTCCAAAAGTAACAATAAAAACGCGAGGCTGGGACTCATACACAGCATGTCGCTTCCAGAAGTATGGTTGGCCTAATAATACATCAGAAACATAAATAGGAGAAATGTTACACAATACCTCATCCGTGAAGGACTTGATGCTATACGAAAGGCAGCACAGCTGGCTGACGCAGAGATGTCGTCCTTGGTGAAGCCACCCGATGGTGTATGGTTGTGGGTGCGCTGTGGTCGGTAAGCCCAACTACTTCACAAAATCTTCTGAAATGAGGTTATTTTGGCTCCCATTGTCGGCAATGAACTGTAGCGGAGAACCCTTTACCCACATCTGGGAGTGGAAGAGATGCTCTGCCTCCTCTGGATCTTTTGGTTCCTCCTTCTAGATATTTGCAGTGGAAACAGTGGCGTTGGGCTCCACATCAATAATCTTCTTCCCTTTATCATTCCCCTTGTCAGGTTCAGATTCAGAGTTGGAGAATGCATCTGATTCAGAAGCCCTCATCTCAGCCACCAGCGACTGCTTGGCCCGACACTCACTTGTGTTGTGAGTGGAGTTCTTATGGAACTCACACCACTTTCCCGTGTCCTTCTTTGGCTTTGCGGTGTTGTTATTTGCTTGTGGATTTGGTAGGTTTTCTTGGGCCGCCATGCCTTAGCTTTGTCCTTTGTTCTGCGATTTGGTGGCACCTTTCCCTTGCTTTTGATTCGCAGATCCAAAGTCTCACTTCTTCTGTTTTAATTTCTGCTTAATGTTGGCAGCATACCGGTATGTCATACCAAGCGAGGAGATGTCGAGGAACTCCATTTCCTCCTGAATGTATCTATGCAAACAAATGTGATAATTTATCACCAAATGTTTCTCTGAATCTTTGATACCCAACTTTGTGCGCAGGGTATGGAACAAATTCATCATCTCATGCACATCTTGATCCCTTTGTTGCCGCAGCGTGGTCCATTGTATGTACTTGTCCTCATAGCTCCCCACGGGATAGTATTGTTCCTTGACGGAATCTCTGAAATAATTCCAAGTGGGTAAGGCTGAGAAGAGATAGGGTTCTGTCTCGTCCTTTTTCTCACAGTAGGTTTCCCACCAGTCCTTGACATGGGGGGTGGCTTTGAGGAGTGCAAAAATAATATTCTCCCGGTCGGAAAAGTCATGAACCGAGAAATATCCTTCTAATAGATTCAGCCATCTATCTATGGCATCTGCATCTATTTGACCCTCGAATATGGGAATGTCAAAGTTTACTTTTACCTTAAAGGGAGTCACGCCTCCAGAGTGTTTTTTGGATGTAGATGCGTCGTCGATGGGCAGTCGTTGAAGGATCTGGGCAAAGTTATCCATCATCGCGTTCCTTTGTTTTTCAAGGGCCTCCTCGACCAATATTTTGATAGGAACTCCTACTCCCTCATATTTATTTTCGTCCCCCATGGGTGTCCGTCGGGGTTTGTGAGGCTGATCTTGCAAAGGTTCCAGCAAATCGAGCCATAACTCCTTATACCCCAACCTCGTTGGGGACATGCAAAGAAGGAATGAGAAAAAGAAGACCGCTCTGATACCACTGATCCAGATTTATGAAGTAATGCAACATAACACACATATAACCATAAATACAAAGATCCCGTGGAAATAACACTTCATTTCATTAATATCAAAGAACTGAAATTTTCTTACAGATAGAATGGAAATAAACTAGCTAGGGCACTGGTAGCTTATCTCTGAGAAGAGATGTGGCGGCTACAGACCTTTGCACTGATTTACAATGAGGCTCGAGGGCATATTTATTATTTAGAAACAATGGAAAAACCATAAACTTCCAAAAACCTAACCCTAGGATATGAAGCGCCAAAACTATGGGCCCTATTTGGGTAAATTGGTGTTTCAACTTCTCGGGGACGTAACTTTGGCATACTATCTTTGTTTGATGCACATGATACATTATTAGAAATATATATCCGAGGACTACAACCATTGTCGTGAATATCAATTCTAGAACAGAATTATATTCGTTGGAAAAACGATGCCCAAAAAAAGGCGTTTAGGGCCTGAAAACAGCTCCGGAAGTTGAGGACCTGAAAAACTGCTAAAAATAGTAAGTTGTGTCAAAACTGAAAAACTGAAAGAGACAATGGTGGGGCCCCAAGTGGAATAGGTGGGTGGCCACCAATACCCACCTGGATCAATATTATAGACATAAAGTCACATCAATATGTGCTTTCGTTACAAAAAATAATGAGTTGTTTGGACTAGTGCAAGAATATTTTTTTATCACAGAGTTCCAAAGAAAATGAGTAGAACATGATCACGGATTGCTTTGGATTAAAAATGTGCCAATATATCAACACTATCCTAATATCAATTTCATTTGAAAAAAATATCCCGCCATTATGGCAAGCAAATACAGATGCATAATTTATTTTGGATGCCTATGTTGTAGGAGCATATTGTAGCTTCTATATGCCAAAGATGGATTCCACAATAACATCTACTTTCAAAATAATCTGAGAAAGTTTCTTATGTAATGAAGAATAAAATTTTGAAACTATTCGCAAACTTGGAAATACATTATTGAATATGAAAAAAATGTGAAGCGGACAAGCAGTTCATATTATTCTTACATTGCCACTTTACTCATCATCCAGAAAAATAATTTTCATTTACACTGCTCCAACTGAAAAACGAACATACGTGCTAAAAATGCATATTATCTTGCAACAAGAACTCGATAACTATGAAGACATTATGTGCATTACAATCATCGATAAATATATCACACACCCCACTAAACTTGAAAAAATTTCTTAGCAAATTATGCTTCCTCCTATTCATCCACAAAAATAAAAATCAGTAAAAAAAAGGTGCATGTGTTATATGATTCATCTGATACAATGAACAAAAGGATCTTGAACCATTATACAAAAAAATGATGCTTCATATCTGATACAGAGAATCTAATACACATTAGGCTAATGAGACATGGATTGAGGCATACTTGTACCAAAAACACATTGCTTTTGTAACACACCCCACCACTTTGGTCGGTGGGATGGCTATAGCTAATATGATTCCTCTTATGCTATTAGAAGAATGGGATATAATATTATTTGTCTCTTGTATCCAATCTCCTCATATAAGTCCAATGATCTCTTATTATATTTATAGGTGTGCATTAAACTCATATTCATGTGTGTGTGTGTGTATAAGTGATCCCACACCATAAGGGATGTGCCACTTGTCACCCTCTCATGGGCACCCGCAACAATTTGTTGTTGGTTGGCTAAGTGCCACATAATGCAGTGGTCCCCACTCAATTGACAGTCATGATCTCGCAATGAAATTGAAGGCTTGTGTTTTGATTACGTCGGGTCGATGTGTCTGACTGTTATCGGTAGGCACCCCCGTCTCAAACACAGTTCCAACCAAGGGTTCTAAGGCCTCCATCTGATGGTCCACAATGCCTTCACCCATCCAATGGTCCATAGAAATTGCACCACCCTCCCCCTCTTCCCTGTTGACCTCACATGGGGGTGTTGCAATCCACCTCCATCGTCATATTTCGATGATCTTCGTCATCTGATTTAGGTGGGGCCCCGATCCTTTAACTCCTATGTTTCCATTTAATTGCCCGAGACACGTTACTTGTTTTCATTTTTCCACCTCTCTGACTCAATTGCCACTACAACTCGTTTCCTTGTCACCCTGCTTCCCTATTTGCATGCACCCTTAAGACACTCCAGGGTCAATATGTCGAGCTGACTTGTCAGATGGGTCCTACCATGGAGGTTCACAAGAGAGAATTGGAGGAGAGCACTTGGAACGAGTGGGATGGTATGGGTCTAGGCCATTTTGGAAAGTACGTGAGCTCGAAAGTTCCTTTATTATATTCCACACATTATCATATCACAATACACACACACACACAAACACACATGACTATGAGTTTAATACACACCTCTAAATATAATTAGAGCTTGGTGAATGTATATGAGGAGATTAGATACCAGAGACCAAAAAAAATAAAAATCTGATTCTTCTAATAGCATAAGAGGAATTGGCATAGTAGTAGCCATCCCACAGGCTGAAGTGGTGGGGTGTGTTGCAGTTTTTGTTATTGGAAAAGAGTTATTTCATTCAATCTTACCATGGGGTGACATTGAACTTTCTTCTACTACAATTACAGATAAAAACAAGGAAATTATTGTTCTTCATTTTCTATTAGAACATGACACGAGTGCTTGTCTTATTGAAAAATATTATATTCAACATGACCTAATTGAAAAAATAAAATCTAGAAAAATGCAAACTAGATATACAAATACCATTAAATCCATTGAACATCCCTTTGTTTTGAGCACAATAGCATACCATGACATTAGGAGAAAAGTAAATGAAGAGCAACAGTCTATAACAAAACAAATAACGCTATGGAAAAAACATACAATTTAGCATGTTTTATTTATTTGTTATCGAAGGTGCAAGAGTGCGGAAAACATTGATTGCACAAAAACTTTATCATGCACTATTGATATACTATAATAAATACTTGCAAAGTGACCCATTAAAAAAAAGCCTCATAGTTGCACTTACTGGAAAATTTGCATACATTGCAAATGGTGTCACAGTCGATTCATCTTTGCATTTACTAGTATCAGCATCCAACATGATGTAATTAACTTCTAACACACTTGATATATTAACCAAAGGGTATGAACAACTTAGGTTTTTTCTCATATATGAAGCATCACTAATTGGCTCTCAACTATTATACAACATTAACAAATGACTCAGTGAAATCATGCACACTCTAGCTACACCATTTTCTAACCTTGACATAACATTTTATGGTGACCTATGCCAAGCACAATTTGACATGACCACTAGATATTTGAACATCGAATCCTTAAGGGAATTATTGCTCCTTACAACTTCTGTGAATACAATATCAAAAGTTATGAGCTAAAACAAGTGATGCGACAAGAAAACAAGGAGTTTATGTACGTCCTAAATAGACTTAGAACTTGTTCACATACCAACGACGATCTTGCATTTTTTAACAAAAATTGTTATAGATGCCCACTAAATGATCCAACATTCCATATCTATTCCAATCAAACAAAAACGTACAAGAACATAATGAAAATTTTTTTTCTCTCATCAATAAAGAAACAATCAAGTTAAATACACATGATCAACAAATTGATACAATAAATGCAAATTTTCGTAGAAACATGAAAATGAAATTGACAACTGCCATTGTGCTCAAAGAAAATGTGCTTGTTGAATTGAATGGCAGAAATTATGACATACATGATGGCTTTTTCAATGCTGTTGAAGGTATTTTCAGGGCATCCATGACACTTGAAAATGATGTCACCTGGATTGAATTTTCCAATCCAAAAATTGGGAGTATACAATGAAAAAAGATGCACCACTTGTTCAAAGATGTAATAATGCATAATTTGACACCTATTAGGAAAGTTTGCAGGCATAATGAGTAAAACAACAACAATTGTTTCACAAGATAATAATTCCTTGTTCAATTGGCATGTGCACAAACCATACATCGATCACAAAGCTTGACAATGGATAAACTAGAATTTAACCCAAAAGGAGTCAAGCAACATGGACTTATTTACACTGCACTTTCGTGTGTCAAGGATATTAAATATTTGTATCTACTAAACAAATTACAGCCAACAAAATTTTCTCTTTATGACAAATTTTCTTTAGAACTACAAAGACTTAAATAAATTGTGTCTTCTCGATTTGAATATAGTTTATATTCAATTAAACAAAGGATTGCTTGAAAATATGCTCGTTGAACACGTGTAGCTTCTCATTTAATTTTGAGGATATTGTTGATGAATATGATATGATGAAGGCTGACATCCTTTGTTTCCAAGAAACAAAAACAAATTTCCCTCCATCAAATCCAATGTTTGAAAAAAAATATCACTACATAAAACTATTGCATTTGCATGGGATTCTGACATACTACACAACAAATATCACAATCGACAACCAATTTATTTATACAACAAGCCACATTGAATCAAAAATTTCAATCTTCTACTTTCAAGAAAATGCCATTAGACTACCAAATGTCTATTTTACAGCAAATGAAAAAGTTGAAGAAATCATTGATTTCATCAACTTCATTTTAGAACATGCAACGAGAAAATATCCAATTGTGCTTGTTGGTGATTTCAACTTGTACATGTTGCAAAATAACCATCAACAAAATAAACTACCTATTTATACAAAACAACAGCTTCAATTTCCATACAACAAAACCAACAGCTAATTATGGCTCTATGGCGCTTGACCACTTTTGTAAATATTTCCTTGGTAATAACATTACATTCCACGTATTTGATTCCTATTGGACAGACCATCACATTATTTGCATTACCATACCTTTACTGCTCACTTATCCCATTTTTTCATTGTTCATATGCATTAATCCAAATGTTCAAAACTCGCTCATATTTTCAAATGTCCAACATAGACATACGCACTTATTTGCAAAGATATTGGCATTTATATTCCCGAAATATCTATAACAAATTCCCAATATTTTCTTGTTTTCATTTATGCATAAAATAAGTTTGCAAAAAACTGTAAAGTTTCAAACCTATAGTTACCAGAAAATCAAATGTAGAAATCCATGCATCATAGCTATAGATGAGTTATCTTTATCGCCACATCACCTTCATTTCTAATAATTGTTTTAACAGAAATTTAATGCATACTCTTATCGGGTTATTCAACATTCAAAACTTTTGAAACGAATGGCTCTTTGCTTAAATTTATCATTTTTACTCTCTCAGATACTACCATCCATTAATCATTGTCTCACAATGGCCTCAAGAGAAACTTGTGACAAGGGCCATCAAAAAATAAGAGAAAGTATGGGAAAATAGCCCATGTTCTCTGGTAAGCAAAGTTTCTAACATTGTAAATTGCAATATTTTTTTGTACTCTATGAATTGTGCTCACATGTATTACATGATACATTTTGTATGTCTTATAGTACCGAAGATACTCATGCACTCATAAATTTTTGAACAATATGCACAAATAATTTGTATACAATTATGTCAGACTTCAACTGATTGATTTGCTTCTCTTGATATTAGGTGATTGAATTCCTTTGAAACAACATGAAAAACAACAATAAAGATTCCCAAATCCTCCATAAACAAATAGCAAAGGACAAAAATACAAAGAGGTAAGATTACTTGCCCAAATTGAATATTTGTAACTTTGTCAATTGTTATCCTTGTCGATCAATTACAACTTTATCAGAGCCAAATGACTTGATTTAACATTCTCACATACTAAATATTGCACAAACAACCCCATGCTCAATTATAAAAATGTGCATAGGAGCACAAACAAATTTTTTTGAGGGTGATGTACTCATAGTATATGGTCTAGGTCAGACTAGAAATTCCAACTCACAAGTCAAAGCACAACTTTTACATGCAGACCTTGTTGAAAAAAGTGGATAGTTGAACATCACAATGAACATAAGAAATAATCTTAAAGATAAATTATGTGACATTTTTCCCCTAGGAACAACGTTTGTATTAGAGAAATTGCAATAAGAAAGAAAGGAATCTATGAAGGAGGAGACAAATTTTTTTGCATATTGTTGCATGAAAAAACTACATTCCAAAAATACCTCAAGTTTGTAACAATCACATATTGGCCCCAGACACTACAATACAAAATTGTTGTATCAATTGAAATGCATATAGTTGGTTCTATTGCAGTTGCAATTATATCATGTCACTGCAACAATAGGTAATTTGAACTCCATATCAAAGATGGTGAAATTTTCAATGATACAACAACTATAAGTTTGTTTTTCTAGCAATTCATTCCTCAATTTCTATTGCAAATCCATTAGTGACTATTGCTATGATTTTCCTTTTTCTAGAAAGTTACATAGGAAAATAAATATGCTTTGAAACTTCCCAAATTAACTAATAATCATAGTCATGTTATTTTCCAATTCACAATAGTTCCAACTCAATGAACATCACAAAGAACATTTCTTGGCCATAAAGCATCAAGTCCCCAGTGGAGTCGCCATTATGTTGGGGTTCCCATGTTTTGTCCAGATTGGCAAGACCAAAAGATGAGACAACATCATAACCACTTTGGGGCCCTAGGATCTAGCCCTCCTGGACCCGGAGAGGGATCTCTCCAAATAGAGCAAAGAATGATATATCTTTGAAAGCTCAAGATGAGGTATTAGGCTAGGTATGAAGCACAAAGGGGGGTTTAAAATGATTTGGTTGGCTAGTTGCTGGGTTGGTCATGAGATCATGGACTGAGAAAGCAATGAGAGAAAAGGAACATAGCAGCAGGATGCTTCAACAAAGCGGATAGGTCAAGAGAGTGCCATCCATTGGTCTATGGAGTCATGAAAGGTGATTACATGCAACAACTAGCCAAAGCTTTCAAAGGGAAAGTTATCTAATACGAAAGGATCTTTTAGATTAGATGGTGGGATGGAACATTAAGAACTGAAAGTGAAAGCAGGTAAGCAACCTAATTTCTGTCTATAGATCAGGTCAGAGGTCATTTAACTCTAGACCTGCTTGGACATACTCATAGGCAACTCTCAAAGGAGGGATAAAGGGGCAGCTTATAGATCGGACCAGAGGTCATCTAACTCTAGGTCAGCTTTAGCATGCTCCAGGGAAAACAAAGATGATTTTAACAGAGAGATCTTAGAAAGGCCAGCTGGTCGCACAAGGATCCTAGTGGAGGGCTAACTCTAATCCCCAGTGTTCCCAAATATTCCGGCTTAAACCCAAAAAGAACATCTAAGAACAGATTCATTTAATTCATACATCAGAGAGCAGGCAATAACATCCACTACACTGGTTAAATTAGCTGAAATCAACCCTTAGATAACACATTTAGCAGAAAACATTGAAGGCAAGGAGAGCAGAGACATAGGGTACCTAACAAGGGTAAGTCCTATGCCATATTTCTGATGCAAGCCCAGAAGAACAATGAACAGCATGAAAATTTAATAAACAATGTTAGAAAAACATCACCAATAGTAATAGACCAGGATCATGTGAAATGTGCTTTGATTAATTGATGAAAAACCAGTCACATACACTGAGCTCAATGGATGTTACAGTCCAAACTTCTCCTCCCAACCTACTACACACAACTACTCTGCTACTCCCTCCCAAGACTGTTCTAACAGTCAGAATGAATCCCTCTAACTACAATGGCAGCAGCCGAACAACAACCATTACAATATGTTCCTGGGGATTTTATAGGAGAAGAGAAATAACAGGAGTATACGATATTCATTAAATGGATCTCATTAAGACGGAGTGGAGGAAGAGTCCGAGCCCACTTCGCTTAATGGCTCTGCACTGTGCTCTGTAGTCTGCTTCAGGAGTCCTTCTGGCTGTTTGGAACTCTGCGCTAGCCTTCTGGAATAAATGACATGGATGGGAAAACTGCAGGTCTCTCCATACCTCCATAACTGTTGTCCAGACAGTCTTAAAGAAGCTTTTGTCCATAAAATACATTTAAGGGCTCGAGGAGGCATGGAGACTTCTGTAAGAAGGTGTCCTTTTGGAGAAACGGTGCTCTGCTTCCATTAACACAAATATGGATTGTTGCGTGTGCCTTTGGTCTTCAACTGCATCCTTTCCCATTGAATCAGGATTAAAGCATTAAGTATTCTATTACGGGCTTTAATCAACCTTTAAATCTCTGCTACTGTAACACTGGCCGATGCTGAAATGGCCTCTTTGCGACCCCTGCACAATAAATTAAGTCACTTATAAAATCCGGGAATGGGGGTGGAAAATTTGCTGTGGAGGCCGGAGGAATGGTGGCAGAGCAGTGGAGAAATAGTGGAAACAATGAAGAGAGGCGAAAGCAATGATTGGGCGAATTTACAAAGGAAAACATGGAAAAAACAATGAAACGGAGCCTTTGGATGGTGGGACCCGGCGGGCAGAGGGTGATTAAACTTAGACCATTGGATCCCAAGAGTAGATCAATGGATGGCGGAGATTAAGCGATAGAGCCCCGCGATCACCCGATGAGAAAATATGAATGGATGCAATATGCAATGTGGGTCATCGATCTTGGATCAATGGACAGACCTGATGGAATCGGCGGATCGCAATCGGGGGAAACAAAGAGTGGCGCAGTGAAAGTTCCGATTGCGATCAGAAGTGGGAACGCGATTGAGCACTGGCCGTTGGATATTGGGACCAGATCAACGGCTCACATTCAATCAGAGGGAGGAAATGGAGGAGCGATGGGTGTGAAGTGATTAGCGCTGGGCCGTTGGATCTGCATCGAATGGACGGTTGGGATCAGATCAGGGGATCGCAATCGCAAGGGGCGGAAAGTGGCGTCGATTGGAATTTGCGATTGTGATTAGAGCGGGAGTGCGATGGGGCGACATCCGTCCGATCTGGAGGCAGATCGACGGCTCGAATGTGATCGGAGGATCGCAATCGGAAGGAGCGGAGGAGTGGCACGGTAGAAGTTTGCGATTGCGATCGGGGCGGGAGTGCGATCAGCGTCGGGCCGTCCGATCGAAACAGTAGATCAACGGTGGAGATCGAGGCGGAGGCCCTGAAGACCAAGCCCAATCGCATCGGATTTTTTCTGTTTAACAAAGGAATGCGCTCGTCTACGAGTTGCGATTGCGATTAGCGCTCGGACCCTTAGCGCTTGGTTCTGGTGCTGGGTTACGTGGGGAAGTGGTTAAGGGGCTTAGCCAAAAGGGGCTTAGGCCTATTTTAAGGTGGAAAGTGGGTTTTTTGCCCCTTTTAATGCAAATTTGAGGTTAGGAAGGGGAACGATAGAGGGAAAAAGGGGAATTTGGACTAAACAAGGGGTATGGGTAGAATTTGAAGGGGGTTTTGGGAGGATTTAGAGGGTTAATAGGGGGAAATAGGGAGGAGTAAGAAGGGGATGAAACAGGGGTTTGGAAAGGATGAAATAAGGGGAAAAAGGAGGCCTTTTGGGCATTTCTTCACAATCAAAGAGGCTTTATCACTGGAAGCAGCAGTGGGGATTTATCAAAGGACAAGGGCATAAGGAGGCTTCAAAGATGATGTGTTTTCATAGGGAAATGCATTCCTTGAAGGCTCAAAAACATTTTAGCCCCCTGTTTTCTTGTAAAAAAATTAATGGGGGCTAACATCAGGAACAGGCCAAAAGGATGCCAAATGCTACGATCTGCAACAACAACCTTCATTGATGTTCTCAATGATAGTTGTGCAAAATCACACGTGTTATCTCTCATCAAATAAACACCACAACTATTTACCAACACTTTCTCTTTTTTTCCATAAAATGCATACATAGAATTCTATTCAAAACCTTGTTATATTCTCACCAAAACATGTTACAAATCAATAATTAGATTAAGCCCCAAGGGTTAGCTCAAGTGTTTGAGTCCCCACTTGGAAGTACTCATAGATTGAGAGGTCACAGGATCAATTCTCCTAGACGCTCGGGTTAGGTCTCAGTGCAAGCCGACAGTATATCCCTTCGGGAGGATTTATTGCGATTCATTAATACTGTGGATGTAGCAAGTACGTGTGTGTGGGCAAATAAGAACGTGAACCACTTGTTAAAAAAAAAAAAAAAACTCAATAATTAGACTTGATTTTGAAACATGTACAAGGAATACTCAGAGAAAAAAACGTTTTTTCACCAACCTATCAACAAATCTTTAGTAAATGTACAGACGTCGTGCTTCCAAATTCCTCAACTTGCACGTTGTGTAAGGAAAGTACATAATATTGTTATCACCTCAATGTGGATTTCACAATAGAAACATGTGATGGAAAAATCGAATCCATATTACAAATGCCACAACTACAAGAATAATTCTCAGCCATTGTTGAAACAAGTTTTCAAGAATATATTGAAAACATATCATCTACAATCTTTGCTCTCATAAAGCTTCAATGTCAATGAAATTTTTACCTTGACACTCGATAACATTATCATTGAAATCAATCCACTCTAAACAATCTTTGTGGCATCATTAATTGTTTCAGTTTATCTGTTATCAATGTATATGTCTCACTATAACACTTTGTGTCACAACACATTTTATTTTCTTGTAAAATATTTTGAAACACATTATTCTTGCACTAATATTTTGTTTGTTGCTCATTGTCATAGATTTTGTTCCAATCATGCATGGGCATATTATTTCAATTACACAACAATTCTAGTACTCCGGTTATCAATGTTGTGCATATATAGCACTCAGTTTTTTTTTTTACACAATCTCATAGCAAATATGATTCTATCTACAAAAAAAAAACTTCAGCAAAAATATGCAATAGTGAAAAAATTTGAGGTTTCTTTTGTATAGGTTGAACAACATGTCAATATAGCTTGGCTACTTGTATTTTCTTATAATTTAGTTAATTACAACCTCATTTCATTTTAATATAGGTCGAGTTTGAGCTTTTGTGATACCATAAATTTAAAAAGGTATCTAAAAAAGAACTAATTTATATACGAGTTATAGTTTCTGGAAAAAGTTTACTTTATTTCTTGAGCTTAGTTCTGCATGTGTGCCTAATCTTTAAGTCCCAATCGAGCATGGGACAATGGTCTAAAATTTTAAAGGAACTATATTACTAAGTAATTATGTCAGTTAATGATTTATTAAAGGCTTACTAGTGTCTCTCTGATAATTGATATGTAATTTTGTGTATGAAATGTAAAGATAGAGTTAATTGATTTTGATTTCACTTAATGACTTATATGTAATTTTGTGTATGAAATGTAAATATAGAGTTAATTGATTCTAATTTCCACTAAATGTTCTATTTTTTATTACAACCTAAAAGAAAATGAAGCACAATAGAATCCTTTCTCCTCGAAGATTATTAAAGGCTTACTAGTGTCTCTCTGATAATTGATATGTAATTTTGTGTATGAAATGTAAAGATAGAGTTAATTGATTCTGATTTCCACTGAATGTCTTATATGTAATTTTGTGTATGAAATGTAAAGATAGAGTTAATTGATTTTGATTTCCACTAAATGTTCTATTTTTTATTACAACCTAAAAGAAAATGAAGCACAATAGAAGTCTTTCTCCTTGAAGATGTTGTCAGTTCATCACTGACTCAAATTCACTAATTGGAGTGAAATACATTGAGTAAAATTGAATGGAATTTAATGATCCAACTACCAGTTTTTATACACACACACACACACATCTATTTTTGTGTGGAGCGGGGAGAATCCATTGCAACATCTAACTTCGTTATTGAAGTAGTTGCAATTTTGTGAAGAAAAAATGAATTTAAGCCGCATACAAACCTTTTTCTGGTTGTTTTGGTTGCTTTTATCTTGAAAATCAGTTATATTTAGGAAGATATATATATTTGGCTAGGTTATGGTGATATCTTAAATAGATAGAGACTATGTCACAATGTTTGGCCTAGTTTTTTTCTTTTTTCCTTCTAACGTTGAGAATAGAAGAGATGGGAAAGTTCAGTAACCATACTTATGATTGCAAGCTGGCATGGCGATATCTTAAATGAATAGAGAGAAAATCGCAGTACCTGGCCTAGCTTTAGCTCTTTCCCTCCCAACATTGGGAATAGAATAGGGACAAAATTCAGAAACCATTATTATTGGTTGCAAGCTAAAAATATTTTGAAAGTTGCTCTGAAATTTTATTGTATGATCATGTATCTTGTTACTAGCACTTTGAAAAATGTATTGTACCTATATGTTTATTTATTTTTTTCCTTATTATATTATCTATTGTTATGGAGGCAAATATCTTATGAAAACGGTGTAATATAGTTGATGTATTCCATTTTTTTTTTCTTATGCTAGGAACAATATAAGCATATTTGACATTTATGTAAAAGGCATCCATTTTGCAGGCATACTTTAAAGTGACAAAGATGAATATTTCATATTCATGTAAAAGGACTCTAATTAAATCTTGGAAGCATAATTATTTTTTCATAAATAATTACAAATTGAAGGAATCATCCAAATATTTACATTTCTGTAATAACTTAAAATCATATGCTTTAGTCTCTGTATAGAATAAATTTCATCATAAACATCTCGTGGTTTTTAGAATACATGAATTGTTTTATTGTATAGGTAATGCAGTTACGATGAGTAGGTTTCGTGCTTGGCTTCTATTTCATATAGAAGAGAGCCCCACAATGCCTAAAGTTCAGAATATAGAAGTCCTTCCATCCAAATCCAAGCTTACGATAAATTATCTTGACCTACATATCTATGATGATTTTGAAGATAAATACCAAGGAACAGTGCCTACGATTGTCGTAGAAAATTATTCAGAGTAAAATCATCACATATGCATTGAGGACATTGAATTAATCTCTAGAGAGAAACATTACTACAAAAGGAAGATGAGGGTGGCCCTAGAGATCATAAAACATCCCAGAAATCTCAACAGAGATAGTGGGATCAAGGTTAGCAGGATTTCGGTACCTCTTCTTTTGCAAAATTGCAACCTTTGAATACCCTTACCATTTCAACTCCCCCCCCCCTTCTCTTTCCGCCCTTTCAACATCTTCCCTAATAAAATTAATAATAATAACCTAAGAGAAGCAATTATAATTTTAATTTTAATATATATATATATAAACTCAATTAAATTAAATTAAATCATAATTAATATCTAATATTAAATATTCATAAACCTTTCTATCTCTAATACTAAAATATGGGTTTTTTACATTTAATTAAAAACTTAATATATTTAAATTAGATTTAAATATTCAAATTGTATTTAATATATCCATATATTCAAAAATTAAAAATTATAATTTAATAATAATTAAATATTACAATTTAATAATAATTAAAATTACATTTTTTTTTTAATTTTATTTTTTTAATATTATTTGCGCGCGGAGTCCCTGAGCGCTTCTGCGTGTTGAAAATTTGCCATGGCCCCGGGAGGGGGCCCCGATGTCGCTTCTCCGCTTCCCACAGAGTTGTCTACGTTCAAGAACCTTTTTGTTGGCTGCATCAAACGCCCAGCAAGCGAGCAACACCAGAAATTCGTGAAAAGGATGGAAACCATTCCCACGGTTTCCATTCCAATTGAAGAACCCTGCAGATCGTCTTTGAATCTAGCAGAAAGAGGGCTCATAGGGCAGTTCATCAGACTCTGGCCCTCGCCCAAAACAATTGATGCATGGGTTCTAAGGAACTGGAGAACATTGGTCAAAGAAGGAATCGGAAGTTTTTTTGTTGGAAAGGTATTCTTTGTATTTGTCTTCGATTTGGTGGAGGATAGAAACCTCATCTTCAGGAACGGACCATATTTCATGGCCCCCCAGGATTTGTACTTGAACCAATGGACCTTGGATTTCGACCCATCGCAGGATGTTCCTTCAGTTGTTCCTGTGTGGGTACGACTGCCCCACTTACCTCTGCATTGCTGGAACCCCAAATCACTTGAAACCATTGGCAATAAGTTAAGAAAGTATATACACAAATGAAAAAGGAGAGACCAGTACTGATGCACCAGAATATGTGTAGAATTCGACCTGGAAGAAGGCCTCCCTAAAGCTATAAAACTCATAGTGGCATATTGGACTCACATTCAAGTGCTAAATTATGAGAAAATCTCATTCAAATGTCAGCATTTCCATGGCTACGGCCACTTCGCCAAGCAATGCAAAAATAAAGTAGAGGTGGAGGTGGAGAACGCAAAGGAAGAACAATGGACTCGGGTCCAGAAAGCTGCTCCAGCTAAATAGAACAACAGAAACAAAGGGAAAGGAGTGCCTGTGTGGGGAGGAGTTCCTTCCTCGGATCAGGTTCACGGGGAGGGTTGCTCTACCCCTCCAATATTTGAGGCTTCCAGCAACCTCTTTCAAATACTCAGCACCCTAGAATAACTCCAAGAAACAGCATTTGAAGAGGTAGAACAACATCCTGCTACTATTGAGAAAGACAAAAGCCAGGAAGGAACAACCTCTCTACAAGTCGGAACACCAAGAGGAACCTCTAGCTCCCCATCCTATGTTGAAATGACAAGGAAGAATCCTCTAGATATCTTTGGATCCTCGGAAGATGAAACATTCGAAAGGCCATCGAAAAGAGCAGGGAGGAAATCCCACAGGGATGAAAGAGAGGAGGAGGCTGAGAAACAAAAAATGCAAGGTGGCCAACCTACGATTGAGATGACCATAGGAATAAATACTATAACAAAGCCTCCCAAGGGAGGCTCATTCCCCCTCTCTGCTAGTAAATAACGTGATTAGTCTCTTGGAACTACAAAGGCTTGGGGAATCCCTTAAAAGCTGAAGTTGTGAAGAACCTTCTGAAATCAAAAACCCATCCTCATGCTCCAAGAGACTAAGATAGAACAGGAAACCCTTCTATATCTCAGAAAAATGAAATGGAAAACAAAATTCGGAAAAGCAGTAAGCACAAGGGGTTCTTGTGGAGGGCTCGCCACTCTCTGGGAGGAAGATAAATTCCACCTCAAAATCTCCTTCGAAACGCAGCACTGGATCTCCATTGAACTGCAGCACCATGTAAGTAAGATCACCTTCACTCTCTTTAATATTTATGTCCCAGTCCTTTATGCTGACAAGAAAGACTACTGGAAAACCCTGGTGGATTTTTTAGATGCTTACTCCCCCAAGAATATAATTCTAGCAGGATATTACAATCTGGTTTTTGAACCAAATGAAAAGAGAGGAAGAACCATTGGTAAGGATCATTTCCTTCCTATAGTGGAAGACCTGATTCAGCAATGGGATCTCCTAGATTTCAAACCAAAAAAAGGCCTCTACACTTGGACAAACAGTAGAACCGGGGCAGATCACATCTTAGCCTGCCTCGATAGATTTTTACTTCAAAGAACCTTCCTCTCCGAAAATAAGATTATCTCCACTAAATTCTGCCAAAGCTAACTTCAGATCATAAACCCATTCTTTTGCTACTAGAAGAAGAAGAAAAATTGGGGCCCATCCCTTTTCAGTTCTTCCCCCTCTGGTCAGATAGGGAAGGATTTATGGAGACTATCTCGGAAGCCTGGCCCATTCCGGTCAATGGATTGCCTAGTTATGTGTGGGAGCAGAAACTTAAGGCCACCAAATCATCCCTGAAAGTATGGATAAAAAATCCCTCAGACTCCCCCACTAGCCTAAGGAAATAGGCTAATGAGTAGTTGCTTGATCTGCAAATGGTATTGGAAAACCAAGACATTACCAATTTTGAAATTTAGATTGAGCAAGAAGCCCAACTCACCACTCTCCGCACATTCAGAGCAAATGAAGAATCCTTAAGGCTCAAGTCCCGTAATCTCTGGCTTGAGTCTAGTGATAAAAATTCGACCTTCTTTCATAATCAAATTTGAGCTCGCCTTTCGATAAATCACATTACTGACATTACTTCCCCGGATGGGACTATCCACAAAGGAACAGCAGTGATAAGGGAGGCTACAACCTCTCACTTTTAGCAGTTGTACAAGGAAGAGGCTCTAGAATGCGAGGAAGAATTGGAAAAATTCCTCTCTCATGTTCTAAAATTGTTTAGCGAGGAGGATAACTCTAGCCTCTTGAAGCCCTTCACTGAAGAATAAATCAACAATGTCATCTGGACAATGGAGCTAGACAAAGCTCCTAGACCTGATGGGTTCTCCATTCATTTCTACAGAATATGTTGGGATATTATTAAGGTTGATATGTTTCGAATGATCAAAGTATTCCTCCAAAAATCCAAAGTGGGAGGAAGCACAAACTCCACTTTCCTACCTCTAATCCCTAAAGAAGTGAATCCAGTGGAATTCGATCGGTTCAGGCCTATTTTTCTTTGCAATGCGTCTTATAAAATCCTCTCCAAACTGCTGGCAAACATAATCAAGCCTCTATTGGAAAAACTCATCTCTCCAAGCCAAGGGCGGTTTGTCAAAGGCAGGCATATCCTAGACAATGTGGCTTTGGTATAGGAAACCATTCACTCCAGCCACCAACATCATGAGCAAGGGATGCTTATCAAGATAGACATGGCGAACACCTTTGATCAGGTAAGACACTCTTCTCTCCTTCAAGTTTTTTCCGCTTTTGGTTTCAACGCTGATTTTATAAGATTAATAAAATCATGTATTGGAGAATCGTGGATTTCCCCTCTTGTAAATGGAAGGTCAGCCAACTATTTCAAAGCTTCGAGGGGCATTAGGCAAGGCTACCCTTTTTCTGCCTTCCTGTACATTTTGATGGTTGACTCACTAACTCAAAAGCTTACTACTAAAAATTTAGCAGTGACTCTTCCTAGCATCAAAACAGTGAGGGGAATTCACCCAATCAATCATGCCTTGTTCATTGATGATTCTATTCTTCTAGGAGGTGCTTCTCTCAAAACTGCAAGGGCCTTTAATGAAGTAATTCAAAGCTTGTGCAGAGTTTCTGGAGCTCTCGTCAACATGAGGAAAAGTGTTGTATATGGATGGGAGATAGACCAACAAAACATCAATCGGATAGCACAAGCTCTTGGCTACACATGATTTTATTTGTGGGATAAAATCAAGTACCTTGGTCTGCCACTAACCTTGGGAAACAACAAGGCCCTCCACTGGGCGAATATTCTCAGCAAAATCAAGGCAAAAATAAATGCATGGGGAGAACAGTGGCTTACCACAATAGGGAAGATAATTCTACTGAAATATGTCCTCTCCTCCCTTCCAATAAATTGAACAACGTTCCTCTTAGCTATAAAATCAATCAACGAGCAACTTTCTAAGCTGTTAAGAAAATTCCTATGGCAAGGTGGAAAGGGGAACCAAAAAAAAATCATTTGGTTAGTTGGGATATTGTGAAAAAACCAAAATCATAAGGAGGCATTCAGGGAAGAGATCCCAGGATGGCCAATGTGGCTTTGGGAGGTAAGATCCTATGGAAAATTTTCTCTAACCAAAGGCACCCAATTATCCAGGTCCTCATTAAAAAATATTTACATGGGCTTTCAAAGAATAATATGGACGAAGTTGTGGCTAGTAAAGGCACCACTCTATGGAAGCTTTGTAGCAGGGGTTGGGAGTTTTTTAAAGACCATCTATTTAGAATCCCTGGAAATGGGAAAAGAATTTGGTTGTGGGAAGATAAGATCATGGGACTCCAACCCCTCAAACTAGCCCCCGAAATTGCTGAGCTAAGTGCATGGCTCTGTGATCATGGCATTCAAATGTTGGAAGACATATATTCATGGGATGTTGACGACAATTGGATCAGATAGGCCCTCCCTCGACTTCCGGATAGGTTTCTACCTCAATAGCGTGGTTTCCTTTCTACGATCCATGGTCTAGCCCCTGTGCATCGTCACGGTGTGAGAGATAAGTGGGGTTGGGGTAAGACTGGTGTTTACACTACATCACAGGGCTTCGCAACCCTTCAAACTAGCCAACAGTTTCTATCCCCTTTGTTGTGGTGTGATGTTTGGGATCCATTTGGGCTCCTGAAGATTAATTTCTTCATTTGGGTGCTCATGCATAGAAGGGTACTAACTAGCGAAAAATTGGATCAGAGAGGAATAATTGGTCCTCACAGATGCCCCCACTATTGCATGACTCAGGAGACAAGTGAGCATTTGTTTATAGAATGTCCCTTCACCCAAAAATTATGGACACAGGACATGCTCGGGTTGAATGCTCGGAAACCCTCAAAACTCATTTTTGTTAGTCTATTTTCCTCCTGGAAAGAGCGATATCCATATGCTTTGAACAACAAGTCCATGTGGGCCAAAATCTTGTATGCCATTCCCAAATATATTTGTTGGGAGGTGTGGTTAGTGAGGAATGAAGTCATTTTCCAAACAGGAAACGCTCTCCCTTTGAAGTGGTTGTCAAGGCCAAAGCATTGTTGTTGGAGACTATGGAGAATCGGCCCCAAAAGCCAGAAAGTGATCTCCTCCTAGTAGATATATGTTGGTTGGGTGTGTCCTTGAAGTGAGCTGCCAACAATAAGACTCTCTCTCGGGCTTGCATCAATCCTGAGTGGAGGCTCCGACTTCCTGAAATTGATTTTCAAGAATGGTGGAAGAAGCAAGGCAAAGTAACGATCTTCTTTGACTGTGCCTCCAAAGGAAACCCGAGGATATCCGGAGCTGGGGGAATAATCTAATCCTTAGATAGCCACAGCAAATTTAGTTTCAGTTGGGGTCTCGGGAAGAGCACTAACAATATTTCAGAACTCCTTGGACTACTCAAAGCTTCCCAGATTACTCAGGGAAATGGACACAAAGATATTCAAGACTTCAGAGACTCGAAAATATTGATAAAAATTTTAAATACATACGATCACTTCAACAACTCAGCGCTCAACAAGACTCTGTAGAGACTCCGCAAAGTGTTGTAGAGATTCAACTCCAGCCCCTTCTATCACATCCTCTGAAATCTCAACAAGGAAGTGGATGCAAAGGCAAACATGGGCTACCTCCTAGCCCAAGGAGATCTCACAAAGAATAACAAAGTTCCAATTTGGCACCCTATTCCATAAGCAAGAAGGTAAGCAATGTAAGATCTGGATATTGACCCATCAGGTCTTTTAGAAAAAATAAAATGTAATAGGGGTTGTTTAGGCTCCGGCCCGACCCATCATCTCTAAATAAAATTTATCCGTTTATGTTTAAAAAAAATACACAATTTAATAAAAATTCCCTTCATGTTAATAAATATTACAATTTAATAAATATTTACTTCATATATAAATAAAACATATATACATTAAAATCAAGGTTTTTAGATAAATTCTAAATAATTAATTAGTTAATTATTTAATTATTTCCTGTAGCATCTTCTATGTTTTCCATTTCTTTCTTCCCTTGTCCCTTCATGCATATCTATATCTCTCCTTTTTTGTTGCTCTTCCTTGACCTTTTTCCTGACAATGGGTCTTGTTGTAAACTCATAACGTTGACATTCAAACATATCTACTGTGGAGCAATTTCCGACCGCTCAATCTAAGAACTTGAAATCGTTCTACTTTGATTCAAGAGAAATGCGAGCTTCACAAGTTTATGTTTGTTTGTCCTTTTTTGTGGTAGGCTTTCCATTAGATAATGAGGAAACTTAATGCACATGTTTTGAAAACTACACAAGAACCACTATCGGCTTCTTACTAAGTTTATATCATGTTTTAAATTCCAATTAATCTAGCATCGCTCTATGTTTTGCATCCTTGTCCTGTTATGAAAGTATTATAATTATGACCCACCATTGTGTGTGAGCATCAATCAAGTAATGTATTGGTAACACTCATATAAAAAATATGTAATAAATTTGGGTTACTTTTAAACCTCATAATTGTGTCAATGTTGAACAACACCGCCTCAAACATATGTATGTGGAACCTTGTTCAAATCTTAGAATATTAAAATGTAATTGAAGGATAGAGAAGGAAACAAGATTGCTACAAATCAAATTCCAATCATTCCCTCTCTGAGGACGTTTCACTTTCCTAATTATTTTTTGAAAATTTGATGATTTCAGTTACTTTAAAGTTAATTGAAATTTTGATAATTTGTGATATTTAAAATTAATCGTAACCTTAGAAACAAATTTCCATAAACAAAGTTCAAAAAATAACTCAGACTTTAGACATAATTCCTATCAAATTTTAGACCAATTTTATTTTGGAATTATGAACAATATGAATGCTTCTATTGATGTCAAATTGATTATGAGAAAGAGAGATGGATTTTTTTTGTTTTCAACATGAGCTTTCCTTTGAAAATGAATTTTTTCTACATCCATGTTTTATAAGTTTCAAAAATGTTGAAATGTTCTTCACTCAAGCATTATTAATCATCATCATCATTCGATCTCCATGCACAACCTTAAAAAAAACACTGGTACAAAAAAAACAATAGCAGTGACATTGCCACCACATGGCTCTTGTTTATTTTTAGTTATGAGTACCATTGTGTTCCTGAATTAGAAAAATATTCCCATCAAGCACTGAACATTAGGTAACCGATAGATCTTCCTTTCGATCAAATTTGTGAGTTTAATTATTTTTAAGATTTTAAATCCACAAACAATAGCTTCTAGGCATAACCCAAGGCCTTCACTCAAAATAATTTCCTTTGTGTGTTCCTTGACTCTATTTAACCTAGTATTAGTTCACTACCCGTGGATGTCCATAGCCTTTACAAATATATCTTAGTATCAAACAAGCATAGACCCACTGTCAGCAAGCCACCATAGCACTGACTGATTTAGATGCATTTTCCACACTTTTCATAGTGCTTTCAACTTATTTTTTATTCAAATCACCCATTCAATTTATATATAATTACATTTACAATTAGGTGCATAGGAATTGGGGAGATATGAAAATTAGTTTGATTTGCTTGGAAAATTACTCACTCCCGGAGTTTTTTCCTAAGGTTACTCCGACAAGCAATCATCCTATGAATCAACTATTTAATGTGAGGTGGGTGGAGCTCAAAAGAAAAAACCTATATCAACGTTATATCAACCTTTATTTTATATAGACCAATATTAATATCTTTATACTTGATTATGTGATTATTTAATTGGTGAAGAAAGGTAATCATTTTAAATATATCAACTTTTATTCATACATTAGTTTAATTGGGATTTGTGAAGGAAAAAAAAATCATTTCCAACATGGTTGAGACGTGATTTTTTTTAATTTCTCTCAAGATTAAATGTGATAATATAAGATTTAGTATTAAAAAAATGATTAATCAAATTCTTTTAAGAATTTAAAAGAATTCATCTTAGAAAGATTCTTATGTAGGCCAAAATTAATACCTTCACACCTGATTATTTAATTGGTGAAGAAAGGTAAGCATACATCTTCTTACCACAAAATACTAGATCTTTTATCATTAGCTAAATCAACCTTTTGGATTATAATGAAGCCTTATAGTGATTGCAACATGTTACTCTTAGAACCAAATATTTCAAGTATTAAGAAGGCATACGAAGCAAGCAAAATTGTAAAAATTAATCAGTGAGAGGTGATATTACTTGACTATAATAGTGAATTCAATCTATTTACATAACAATGCATCATTATTTCACAAGTACCTATGAAAAACAGTGAAAGTTCACTTTTAGAAAATAAAATAATCACCACTCTAAAACAATTAATATATAGTTAAAACACTTTTAGTTAAAACAATTTCATGAATGATGATTTCTTTAAACTTCTTTCGAGACAAAATGTGATATAGTATAAGATTTAGTATTGAAAAAATGATTAATCAAAATTTTTTAAGAATTTATTTTAGAAAGATTTTTATTTTATGTAGACCAAAATTAATATCTTCATACTTGATTATGTGATTATTTAATTGGTGAAGAAAGGTAATTATTTTAAATATATCAATGTTTATTCATACATTAGTTTAATAATTGGGATTTGTGAAGGAAAAAAAAATCATTTCCAACATGGTTGAGACACGATTTTTTTAAATTTCTCTCAAGATTAAATGTGATAATATAAGATTTAGTATTAAAAAAATGATTAATCAAATTCTTTTAAGAATTTAAAAGAATTTATCTTAGAAAGATTCTTATTCAGGCCAAAATTATTACCTTCACACCTGATTGTTTAATTGGTGAAGAAAGGTAATCATACATCTTCTTACCACAAAATACTAATCTTTTATCATTAGCTAAATCAACCTTTTGGATTATAATGAAGCCTTATAGTGATTGCAACATGTTACTCTTAGAACCAAATATTTCAAGTATTAAGAAGGCATGCGAAGCAAGCAAAATTGTAAAAATTAATTAGTGAGAGGTGATATTACTTGACTATAATAGTGAATTCAATCTATTTACATAACAATGCATCATTATTTCACAAGTACCTATGAAAAACAGTAAAAATTCACTTTTAGAAAATAAAATAATCATCACTCTAAAACAACTAATATATAGTTAAAACACTTTTAGTTAAAACAATTTCATGAATGATGATTTCTTTAAACTTCTTTTGAGACAAAATGTGACATAGTATAAGATTTGGTATTGAAAAAATGATTAATCAAAATTTTTTAAGAATTTATTTTAGAAAGATTTTTATTTTTATGTAGACCAAAATTAATATCTTCATACTTGATTATGTGATTATTTAATTGGTGAAGAAAGGTAATCATTTTAAATATATCAATGTTTATTCATACATTAGTTTAATAATTGGGATTTGTGAAGGAAAAAAAAATCATTTCCAACATGGTTGAGACACGATTTTTTTAAATTTCTCTCAAGATTAAATGTGATAATATAAGATTTAGTATTAAAAAAATGATTAATCAAATTCTTTTAAGAATTTAAAAGAATTCATCTTAGAAAGATTCTTATGTAGGCCAAAATTAATACCTTCACACCTGATTATTTAATTGGTGAAGAAAGGTAATCATTTTAAATATATCAATGTTTATTAATACATTATTCTTCCCTTCATCTTGCTTTTGTATCATTTAATTGGGATTTATCAAGGAAAAAAATCATTTCCAACATGGTTGAGACACACATCTAGCATAACTACTAAATCAATAAGAAAGGTTACAAAGCCAAGAAATATAACTCGAAACAAAAGACAAAGCCAATAAGAGTAAATATAATACAAAATAAATAGGAGTCTAAATTAAATGAAAAAAATGAAATACATATTAAACCAATCTAGAAGGTATGGATCAAGAAAAAAATCCAAAAATGATTTCAAACCAAGAGGGTGTCTTTAGGAAGAAACATATGCTATTTTCCTTTAAACCATAGTTCAAATTTTGTGATTATAAATCCAAAAAAAATAGAATCTTTTTCCATCACAAACAAAGATAATTGCAAGGTTATTACACTTATTTCAAAGTTATTCACCTAAGACAACCCAAAGTTTATTTGAAACAAAGTTAACTTATACTTTATAATATCTCATAGTCTAACATCTTTACAAAAATTAAAAAAATTAAAAAAATTATCGTCAATAGATTTAAGATCGTCAAAGATAATTGCAATGTTATTATACTTATTTCAAAGTTATTCACACTAGACAGCCCAAAGTTTATCTGAAACAAAGTAATCTTATTCTTTATAATATATGATAGTCTAACATCTTTCCAAAAGGTAAAAAAATTTCAAAAAATTATCGCCAATAGATTTAAGATCGTTAGTTCTTTCTAAAAGAGTGTTTGAGATATAAAAATAGTATGATAAAATCAATTAGAGTTTTTCCATAAAAGTAGATCATATAACCTTAAACATCTATGCACTTTCTTGTATCAAAGCTAAATATATTGAAAGCATAAAATGAAAGAATATCAAGATTAAAACAATAAACAAAACTTAGCTAACTCAACTAAACCAATCCCAAGCAATAAAACTAGAAAGAAAACTATATTAAATATCAATATACTAAGCCTATATTAAACACATTGGATGGAAGCAAGCTAAGAATATGTTCAAGGAAGATCATCCATTTGCATGACTCCAAACCTCAAAAAGGATTAAAAGACATTAAAAAGGATATTGGAGTAGTCTTAATGAAAGATGGAAAGATTTCTATACAAAATTTGTATAGGACAACAAAATTGAAACTCAAAGGAAATCTAATTAAAAACTTTTCAACCATAATGTAATGGAGATTCAAATTAGAACTCCTCGAGTGTTCATTATCATTTGGAACTTTTTATTGAATTAAAATAAATTGCATCAACTCTTCATTTGTAAAGATGTTAATTTGTCCATCAAAAGTATGAATATCAAACATAAAACTAATCCAAATACACACATAAAAACCTTGAGTGTGAGGCAATTAAGTGTTTAACTTTTGTCAAAATGATTTTGAATGAAAAATTATTCCAACAAAAACATTTAGCATGGTAAATTTTATCTTCTTTCTCTCTCGTTCATGAAATTTATTTATTATTTAGTCAACAAGTTATTATTATTAAAATAACAATAATCAAAGAGAAAACTAATTGGAAATTAGCACACTTGAACTATGTTAAGTAATTTAATGAAGGAAAATCAAAACAACAAGAACAAAATTAAGGCCTGCAACAACAACTAAGAGAAAATTAATTAATCTAATCTAAATTACTCCTATACCATACTAGACTAGCTGAAAATGAACTAGGTGAAAGCATAGTGCAAATATAACCACTCAAATAACTCCAAACTTGTAATCACATGTATATAAGAAATCATTAGCATGAATTGGATTAATTTAACATAAATGAATAAAATCCCAATGGGAATGAGTATGGAAGGGATTAAGGTCGCAAGAGGACATCAATACATGGCTCATAGCCACATCCCATCTCAATGTGCCTTGAGATTTATGGATTTAATGAGCTTTGCGTCAATCAAGACGTCTTACTTAATGTTGAGCATTAACATATCTCATTTTGATTCCTCCATAATCTTCGATATGGGGAGCTATCTCCAGGCTCTTAAATATGGTTTCCATTTGTACTTAGGCTCTCTCCTCCCTGTTGTTTCCTCCTCGTGCCATGACTTTTGGTAGAAACTCCACTTTGATGGCTACCTTACCTAGTTTCCACACCCTTTCTTATATTTTTCCCTCACTATAATTGACATAGGGAGAATATTTCAACTTGGTGACAACCGACTTTGTTCATATTCTCTATGATAATGGTATTTTCTTCTTTAATCTACATTTTATGTGTTATTTTACTTTGGATTTCCTTTTTCCTATTCATTTCTTCCTCCTCGGGGTTGTTATGACATATTAGCAAGCTCGTTTCCAAAGGAGAACTAAAGGTCAAGAAAATGGAGGTTGTGAAAATGTACAAGGACCACATGCTCAGTTTGACACTAAATCCTCATCCCTCCATTATCAAGATCACACCCTACCTAAAATCCAATCGGAAATCAACTCAACAAAGGAGGAACTTTTCTATGAACGTCAAGAAATTTTTTGACATAAAGGTTATGGATGGTGTTGCAACCTAGATCCTGGATACTTGGAACACTATGAGCCATAAAAATTACTCTTATATAGTATTGACCTCTATTGACATGTTAAATTACTTCTGAGGAAAGTTCTAGTCGATCAAAGGAAATCCTGAGACAACTTCATCCACAAATTGGAGCAGCTGGAGCTTTTGATGATGGATGTGGAGAGTCATATAGCTCTCCTAGAAATGGGCTCACTCTAGGACTGTCAACAACACCTCATAGTAAAGGCGACGGCCACCCCCATCTACCTAGATGCCTTTTATTACCTTGAATCATAGGTTTTTATTTCTCTACTATTATGTCTGCTCTTTTCAGATTTTTGGTCTCTCTGGTATTATCCCTAAGGTTATTTTTCCCACTTATGGGATATTCATCCTTATTTTTAGACAGATATTATTATGTTGGGCATGCAGACCCATAGGACTATTCATAATTTTATTTTTTCTTTAGTTGGTTTTACCCTTTGCAAGCAATGAATCTCTCTCTAGGTTGGGAGTTCTTTCACTCACCTCTTTTTTGGATAATGATTGACCAAAAACTATTATGTCTTTGGTCTAGTTTCCCATGTGGCAAACCAAAATAGAAAATAACTCTTAAAATTTGTAAATTCATGAATTATCAATAGAACACTAACTTTAAAAAAAAAAAAAATGAAAATAATATTATTAATAATAATTCTATCCATCATAAGCAAGATAACAACATTATTATTTAAAAATAATTTACCTCAAAAGATTTATCTTACTATGATTCGATTCTATGTTGAAACTCATCAAGATCAATATGAAATTAGTGAAGGAAAAACATAGATGAACATGATATTTTTTTAGAATCATATAAATGAATCCTAAGTAATATATCATGTGGAGGAATGTTAGTATTGATGGTATTTTTAATTCTATTTACAATAAACAAATATTAACCTTTATACAATGGAAACCTCCCTAAGATTGATTCTTCCAACAAATTCTCAATTGGGTTATCAAAATTAGGTTTAAATTTTATGAATTATTGCTAAGGATTCATCATGAATAATATTGTTGATGAGAATTATGTGGCGCAATTTCTAGTACTAGACATTGTGGAAGAGTAATAAATTTGGTGGTATCGTTTATCCTAAAAGGCAAAGCATGCATAATCAATATTTAAATTGCAATACTTTACTCTCTTGGTAAGTCCTCTTGTGTTGATATTTCAAATCACCAACAACTTGGCATAAATTAATTGGTTCAAAACATATATAATATTATACTATTTCATAAGGTAAACTATCAATACTAAAACAACTATGATACTATCATAACTTGTTAAACAAATGAAAATGTGTAGTTATATTTACATTAGAAATCATGCAAAACTAAATGAAAACTTTTAATTTACAAAAATTACACCATCATTAGTACAATGCCATGGAAATGTATTCATATAAAATTCTTTTGAAAAGTAGCAATTGAAGTATTTAAATGGAATTGAGCATCATTAAATAATTGTGAAGAATTTTCAAGAACATCACAAACCTCATCAAGATCTTGAGTTGTAGGTTCATGATAATATTTAGGTATGGATGTTTTCTCTAAAAGAATGTGATCATGTTCAATTAGAGAAGAAACAAAATGAGAATTTTTTATTATTATATATCTACTATGACATATCTCATTTTGTATTATAGATTCCAATTTGGCATTGATAACATGAGAACTTGCATAACCATCACCATAGGGTGAAGTTACTCAATGAATCAATATCAAATGAATCATCAAAAAATATTTTATTTTCCTTCAAGTCATAGAAGAGATTAAAATTATTAACATAATTAGATGAACTAAATGAGTATGCATGATCATTCCCTATTTCATATTCACATACAATTTTTTAGAAAGATTCTTTTTATGTCAAAAATTTTAAAAATCCTTTTTTTAATCTAAATTTGGGTCTATCCATAAAGAAGCACAATAATCAAAGGAGTTTCCACTATATGGACAATGATAAACAAATAGTTTTTGAATACAAAAAGGTAAAAACTATTAGAGTATACAAAATTAAATGCTTCCCTACTATGTGAATGATCTTTGTTAATTTGAATTGCTTCATTTTTTAAGGAAACATCATTGTGCAAACTCTGATAAAATGATAATCTCTAGAATTGTTCAAAATTAGAAGAAGAAGATGAGACATTAAAATCATCATTGAAATTTTCAACACTAATTCTTTCCTTTAGGATAAAATTATGGATTTATTTCCATAGAAGAAGCAATAATAGGACCTTTAGGATTATTTGAAACATCTTCTGGAAATTGTATATCATATAATCTTAGTATGTGTGATGGGAGAACATCCTTAGTGGACTCAGAGAAATCAGACCTAGAATCGTGATTTTCTAATGAAGTAACATCTTTTATAAGATGTATATCATTATAAAAATTAAAACTATGCTCATTGTTAAAATTTTCCTTCTGAATATAACAAAAAGAACAAGGATAAAGAAAAGTTTCAATCAAATTTATATTAGAAGGTTTTTCAACTAAAGGAAATCTACAACAGATTAATCTAAATTTGAAAATGAATGTTTCTACAAAATCACCTTCATACTTGTGTACATTTCTAATCCCAAACACAATTCTTCATAATTATAATTATGATGAGTATCCTAAAATAATTCCATAAATTGTTTCTAGGTATGTCTGGATTTGGTAGGAAATACCTAGAACCAGCTCTTGACTTTTGCCTTTAACATGAGAGTAAAATGTATGCATATTTCACTATCATTATATATATCGATAATATTAAACTTATGATTAAAATATGCAATATGCTCAAATCCAGAGATATCACTCTCACCATCAACTTTCAATTTTGACAAGCACATGATTATATTTTTTGAAATCCTCTCGGTAGGTATGGGAAAACTAAAAGCATATTCCAACATAGAGATGGAAGTAGGAGCTACTTTTAATTAAAAACAATCAAATATAGACTTTGGAGCATTAGCTTGTCATCCTTCCTTTAGTGCCAAATTGTTGATAGTGGAAAAAATTCCTCCACTAACAAAGAGAAAATAACTCAATAGAAATTCCCAATTGGACTTACTCTCATTTTGTGTAGTGATTTCTACTGATATGTGGGCCCAATGGCCACCAAATACATTACTCCTATAAATTAAACTTTCATTGAATCTTACTAAAATCCTAAATGCATTCATATTTTATTATGCAAATGCATTCTTATTATAATCTTAGTCTAACAATGATAAAAGGTTGATTGCAAGAATCAATTAGCTTGAAAGCAAGTAATAATTAAATTCCCTTAGCATAAATAGAATTAACATATTCAATTATCGTACACTATAAACAATTCACATAGAAAATATATTAAATATGTGCTTGCTATCAAGAACATAATCTATTCTTAGTAATTCACTAAAAAAAACCAAATGATAGAAATGCACAAACACTTGGATAGATCATGAATCAAATCTATTCTGTATTCATCCTTCAAAATAAATTCCTCAATTTCTATAATAAGAAAAAGCTTCCAGCCTCCAAATCTTTTATTAAAATTGGTAACTATATACAAGTTATAATTACAAATTTTCTGAGATATCAAGTCTTCAATTCCTTTAATTCTTCCTTTAACCTTGACATAAATATACAAGTTACAATGTTGGATTTTCCAACCTATGAATATTCAAGATTATACTCAAAGTAATAATAATATCAAGTCTTAATTATTAGGTTTCCAATCCATATATAAATAGAAAGAGTAGTCTTTTATAATTAGTTTTCCTTATCTTCTTTGGTTGCAATTACTTTCTTCGTTCTATTAATTCTTCGATATTCTTTCCTGAAAAGTGTTTTTAAATAAAAATTAATATATTTTTAAGCCATTGTATGGAAACAAGTTTACTTATTTTTCAAATTTTATTTTCTTATGTTTCCACCTATCATCTGCACAAAAAAATATAATTATAATTATTGGTATTTACATCTTTAAAAATATATTCATTAATATTATCATTAAAATGAAAGGTTTATCCAATGAATAAAACATAAATGAATTAGTAAAAGAAATGTTAATTAAATTTTTCACTAACTCATTCATGTATTCTTTTACAAGCTATGTAACAGTTGTATTATTGTGCAATCAGAAGGTATACATTACTAGCTATGTATATTGTTTTTCCACTTAGGAAACTAGACTAGTAGCATTGTTTCAAAGCTTTTGTCGATCCATGTTGTTGTGGATATTCCACTAGATAGTTCGTCACAACATATCTACTAAAATATACTAGTAAAATCTGAAATATTTGTTATGAGGGTTTGTTTCTCCTTAGTTTTATGGATATGTTAATTATTGTTTATTATGTATGTATGCAAATTCTAATTATCCAGAAATAGAGAACAACGAAATAAAACTCGCAAAACACTATTGACACAAAATATACCATGGGAAACACTTTCAAGAGAAAACCCAACTAGATGGTGAGATTGATTTGCTCTCTTTCTCTAAGTGAAAATTACATGCAAGTAAACAGAAGTGAGGCATGTGACCCATGGGTTTCTATAGTGTGCAAACCCTCTTTATTTTCTCTTTGTTGTCGTTGCTACAACACCCTCCAAAATTTTGGCCTGCACCAAATTTTGGAGCCTACCTTGGTCTTTCATATTGTTGTCGCAAACATTGAAATCCATTATTTGTGTTTTATCTAACTATTTTGTTCCCCTTTGTAAGAAAAGAAAAATGTCATTATTTCGCATGTTAAGTGTCGCACAATCTATATAAGCTTGTTTTGGTTGTTTCAATGGGTTAAATTTATGTAAATGATTTGATCTTACCATGTAAACATCCATCACACTCATTTCCAAATTTGTAAGCATTGTCGTACAAGTGTCGTCACGTTCGTCGCAAAGTGTATCTTTAGTGTTGCACTTGTCGTGAGTCATCGCAAACTTGTCACATTAAGGGAAGCATGTTTTTCATGTGTCTTGGATGATATATGTTATTGCGTCGTCAAGTATGCTAAGTGTATGATCACTATAAATTCTTATCATTGTTCACTTCAACTTCACTGATCCCACACTTAGTCAAATTTTGAAATCTCTATGACCAAGCAACTTAGCCTCATCCCACCCTCCTGAATTGGCATTGCACAGTCTCAACCCTCTAGTTGCGAACCTACCTCTTGACATTGTGCAATGCACAGTTATTTCCTCATAGGATTGTGCACTGTGAAGTTTCAGTGCTCAAGCCCAGACCTTGGCCTCCAAAACTATGTAATTCATCCCTCCAGCCTAGCCTCAATTGCACATTATGCAGTATCTGACCTCAAGCCCATCCCTTGAGCTCCTAAGTTGTGCAATTTCACAATCACCTGAACTGCTCCGCCTTCCAGAACTATGCATTAGCAAGAATTAGTGCTCAACCCTTCAGCCTCGCTCACTGAACTCCGAAACTACGCAATCCACTTGATCAGTCCAACCTCAAATATGAATTGTGCACTCTCAAGGCTCAATATTCACCCCTAACTAATTGAGTTGTGCAATTTTAGAATCACTAAGCCTCTCCCTTAGCGTTCCACCATGTTTCGTCTCAGTCAGTGGATCAACATGCAGCATCTTAGACTAGGGGTTTATTGCATTGATGTCGTCTTGTCATGAGTGAATTGCATATGTGTGTACTCTATGATACCATGATAAGTCGATGAAGAATGATATGGAGAAGGGAAAAATGTTGGAATACATCTTTGTCATTGATTATGCAAGCTAATCAATCAAGAGAAAGAAAATGGACACCATTTTGCGACCGTGGTGCAAGACCTGATATCACTGAAGTCTTCTTACCTCTAAGCCATATGGAGGTGGACAGAAGAGTATTCTCAGGAAGAAACATAACAAGGAGCAGCAAGAATGGCCTAAAATTTCCATTTCATCAATAAGTCCATGTTAGCAGTGTTGTGTCATGTTATTTCATGATTCATTGTATGCCACAAAATTCTTGTGGATTAAGTAATTTCTTATTCGAAAATGGAATGTAAAGTGGAAGTCCAAAGGACATATACAGAAGTTGAAGATTCTTGTAAAGTCAAAAATTCATGAGAAGTCAAAAAATAATTAGGGTAGTCAAAGAGTCACAAGGAAGGTGAAGCATTACCTCCCCATTGATTATATACACACCCTCATTGTATGAGAAATGGAATTTTTCACCTTGGCTCCTCCTGCAAGTCATTAGAGAGACATGTTGGTTCTTTTGAGGAGCACAGAGTGGCTCCAACGCTCCACTATTGGAGCTAGTGGTGTTCATTGTATACATGTGTCTTGGAACTTTTACTTAATATCAACATCATGATGGCCAACATGTTCTTCATGCATGGATTATGAATATTTGTAATATTTTATGTGAATGTTTGTAATTCATGTTTGTTTTCCCCTATGCTAAATTAGTTGAACTATTTCATTTATTTCAGCGCGTATCATATTGAAAACATGCTGTAATTTTTGTTATGATTGTCGCATATTTGTGGACTATTCCATTGGATGTTAGACAAATATTTCGTGTTATGTTAGTTGCAATGACCATCACATATTTTTGGACTATTCCACTGGATGTTAGACAGATACTTCTTGTATATGTGTGCCTCTAATAGGGTGGTACTATTACCTCTCCCTTAGGGGCTCACTTTTCTCTGTCTCTCTGTAGTAGAATAACCTTAAAACACCTACAAATGAACACTCACTTTATTTTTTAAGGCACATATGCAGACCTCTCTCGTACTGAAAATTAGAGGCAAGGAAAATATTTAAGAAAGCATCAACCAGACCATATTCTGGATGGAGCTCCTATCTCAAATGGTGTGAGGTCTAATTGGGACCACATATCAGTGATACCCCTTGAATGTTGTCCGGTCCAACACTGTCAACATTTCTAGCACTAGAAGGAGGGCAGCTAGATTTTTATGGCTAAAAATTCCACCCACCTTAATCCTACTTCTTCCGGTCAAGGGAATAATATTCCCAGCACCTCCCCTGCTCATATTCCTGAAGTTGGTGGATCTGGTGAGAAAATCTGTTGGTAAAAATCACATCAAAATAATTTTGGTCGATGAGTTTCGAACCAGCCAGTGTGGTTCATCATCTTGTCTTGATGATGAACCACACTGGCTGGTTTGAAACGCGTCGACCAAAATTATTTTGATGTGATTTTTACCGAAAGATTTTCTCACAATTTATGGATCACAGAAGCCAAATTCTTAATGTTGGTGGATCTTCTCAGCCCAAGCATATACAGACTTGTGAAATATCTTATGGCTAGATCCAGGCCATCTGTCCTATAACTTGTAAATTTGCAAGAGCTATTGGATTTATTTCGGGATTACACAACCTTCCTTATTTTTCGAAGAAGAACCCAACCACCCCTATCAGGATAGTGATTTATACAGTTGAAGATTTGGTTCTTGCCACCCTTGAAGAGTTATAAGAGTCTGTAGAAAATGCAGATAAATTAGAACAAGCTCCATATTATAACTATAGACATGATGGAGATAACGTTGTACTCTCATATGATAATTTTTGTGGGTTAGGCAGTGACGAAGAAGAAGAAGATCCATCATATTTTGACAAAGACGAGGAAAACAAGGATGAAGATATGGCAAACCAAGATTTAGACTAGATGTATTAGGGCCCACTTGCACTATTGGTTGTTCTAGACAATATTTCGAGGAACCCATAAAAGTTGTTAGCAAAGTATGACCCTGAAAAAGCAGTGAAACAAGAGGACCATTTAGACAACTTATACCTACACCTACAAATGCTAGAGGTATGTTACGATGATGTTGCATGTATAATTTTTTTGTGTACCTTAGATGGAAGAGTGGTTGTATAGTACCATAGTCTTCCTCTGAACTCTATCCATAATTGGAATGGGTTTTAAAAAAAATCTTGAATTTTTTTTTGATGAAACCCCCACCATGTTGTTAAGAGAGCTAGGAAATATTAATATGGAGCACAAAGAGAAAGTGAAATTTTTCAATCATATTTTTAACTGCATATTGAATAAAATCCCTACAAATACGAAACCTCATGACTCCATTACTATTGATTACTACACATCTACCTTAACGCCAAGCATCGCACAGTTTGTGAAAAGAACTGCGAAAGAAACTCTTGCGGAGAATTACGAAGAAGAAATCGGTATGACTTGCGTGAGATTGGAGTCATCGTGGATGATGAACCATAAAAGGACTCTAAAGACATGGGAAAAATGTCTCAGGCCTCCTTAGGTAAGGCCAAGGAAAATTAAGTTGTCAATCTTGAGAGCTTGACCCGCACTATCAAGTCTTTGTCCAATGAGTTGGCAGAGTTAAAGAAGAGGTCAAGCGAGACCACTGTAAATAGAAAGCCTCCTAGATTCAAGATTCTGAGAAGGGCTTCCAACTCTGGCAACAGTAACAACCAGTCAGCCAAGTCTGTGTAGAGCTCGAACGTCGTGCTAAATTTTGAGAGTATGGGCATAGACCAATATTTTTCATTCCATCAAGAGTATCATTTAGAAAAAGCATGCCCACAATGGAACCATAACATGAACACTCTAGCTGCGCATATTATTGATACAGTACTTTCTGATGAGCAGACTGAGCTTGTGGAAGAAAAGGAATAAATTATTGCAATCAAAGAAAATGTGAGTGTTGGGCAGGGAGTAAATACACTCAGTTGCATATACGCGGCTGAAAAGAAGATTGTTTAATTCCAATATGTTTAATGTTCTATAGGGACCAACAAATCAGAAAAGGAATGTTGGTCTAAGAAAATTAAAAAAAATAGAATATGAAAATGAAAATGAATTGCTCCTTATCTCATCTGGAGTGGTGTTGGAGGTTAACGAAAGGGGGAAAAACTTTTACAAAACTTTGAGGGATCTAGTGGAATGAATGAATAGACGTTGTTTCCACTTACAATACAAAAATCAATCCAATGATTCCAAGAACCAAGTTTTATCTAAACTACGGGATAAGTTTCCAAAGAATTGGTCAATGAGACATGTCAGACTTTTAATAGCAAAAACATACAACAACAAAAAAGAAGGAATCAAAAAGTAATATTCCTTTAAATGTTTTTCTATAATTATATGTATATATTACCAGAAAGCAAAAATTTATAAATATCACTTTGTTATATTTACTTTTCATATATCAATATAAAAATTAAATATTTTATTGTCATGTTACATTTTCAGGAAGATTATGAAAATCTCAAAGGATGAACGAGTTGATATCAGAAATATGCCAGTAGGAATGTCCAAAAAGGTGTACAAGGAGATGGTCAAAGAAATGGACATAATTGCATCACACGAGGAGCCATCTCAACAACGACGTACTTCAAATGTAATATGTAATCGTTGAATTTTTCGATTAGGTACAATAAATAGACAATTTAGCATTAAATATTAATTTTCAAGTATTTTCTTGCAGAAAAGAAAAGAAAATGAAACCCATTCAACACATAAAATAGGACAAGGAAGAAAAGGGTTGATATCTAAGTTTGTGAGTAATTTTTACTTCCTTATAACAACTTAACTAGATTTCGTTTTTGTATATTTTAAGTTGTTTAACAACAATCATCATTGGATGTCTTTAAACAGGTGCTAACATACAAAGAAGAACCATCAGACGAATTGATTGACATTGGGTTAAATATTGGTTGTCAGTATATGTTGGCATATCAAAAATTAATTGTGGAATTTGTAAGCATTTATCGATCTTGTTTTACTTAGCTCCGTCTATAATTAATAGAACAAAAAAATATTTTATATTAAATATATGATTTTTTATGGGGTATAAAACTTGTAGGAAACAAAGTATGGAACTGCACCAACAAATGAAATGTTGAAAGATGGCATGAAATTTGGTTTTGAAAGAATGTGTATAGTTCATGAGTCAATTCTTGCTATGGTACGTCATTTATTTTCGATTTACATTGATGTATATTATTTAATATTGCAATTTCATTATTCTCACCAATGTATATACACTCATTACATTTTGTTTTTATGTTTGTAGATGGAAGTTGAAGAAGAAGAAAACAATCAACACTGTGAACAAAAAATTCCTCAAAATAACCCCAAGTCATGGAAGTAGCTCAAGCAGTGACAACAGTTCAAACAAAGAATGATGATCAATAAGTTTTGATATCAAAGCAAGGCATTTTATTTTTTGAAATATTTGTCTGTCAAATCAGACATTTTGTTTAATGTAATGGACATAGTGTTTGAATTGAAAGACAAAGGGATGCCAATAATTGTCCCATTTTGTATGCAAAGAATGCCTTATTCATATATATATAATAAAATACGTTTTAATTTATTCTATTGTGTTCTCCATTGTCGTTGTGAAATGTTACACCATTGATTAAATATATGGATGATTAAATATTATAATGAAGAGATGCCAAATCTAATGATATGATATAGAAAATTAATCCAAACATCACATTCAAATGCACTAATAAAAATTTAATTGATATGAATATTGTTATAAGATATGTGTCGACTTTTGATGAATAATGAATTTTTTAAAATCACAATAATTGCACTGTCATAGGTCGATGTTTCTAAAGAATACAAAATGAATACTAGTGCATGTTAGTTACTATGCACTGGTGTGTTTGTATGCTAATGTGCACCGGCGCATTTCTACAACCTATGGGCACCACAAAAATACCAATACCAATTAGAACGCTCAGTGTGTTTGTATGATACTACGCACCAATGTGTTTGTATGATACTGTGCACCGGTGCGTTCTTATGACCTATGGGAACCGCAAAAATACCAATACCAATTAGAACGCCTAGTGCGCTTTATCGATGACTACCACCCGGGCGGTCTGATAGGTGTTGCATGCACCGGTGCAGTTTTCCTTTAATGCACCGGCGCGGTTTTCCTTTAACGTGTCGGTGTGTTTTTATAACTTGACGGTCGAGTGCATTGTATCACCTACAGGGCGCCCTATGCATTTTTAAACCTTAAAGGCCCGGTGCATTCACCTTCGACCGCCCTGGTGCGACTGCCTAGATGACACGCACGGGGACGTTGCTAAATGCCCCGGGGTGTCCGAAATTGTTTCCTGTCCCGGTGCTTGGTAGGTGTCAATGCACCAGTGGGTTGACACCCGATTAGCTCAACGATGAGAAAAACATCCGTAACAACCTACGGCTACCCAATTTTTTTTATTTGTGTTGAAATTTATTTAGAAGTTCTGCCAAAACCTCTCTTACCAAAAACGGATGTTGTAGAAAATGTTTTTTTGACAATTTTGGCCAATTTTATAACACTAAAAACCCCTGTTATAACCTCTTCTAGAGGATATTTTCCTTGTATTAAAGGTGATGCAAAAGGTGGATTTTGGAGTTTACTACTAAATGAGTGCTACGAAATTTCATGTACATGACTATTTTAGCAGTCAACTTCAAGTACAATTTCTAACCAAATGAAAAATAATTTTGGAAATATGAAGGATTTTTTTCTTCAGCATAAGCCCAACTACAAAAACCTCTCTCAGTTTTTGCAAATCCATCATGGTTTGGAAATTATGCACCCAAATTTGAGGCCTATTTTTCAAAATTTTCATTGGCCAGATTTGTGTAAAAATTTTAAAATTCAACTTGAAAGAGGTCCAGCTCAGCATCCACGTGGCATGATGACACATCAGCAGTCCAGTAAACTCAGCAAATTAGTTGGTTGCATTTGATAAGGGTTATTAAATGAAATGAAATGTTACACCATTGATTAAATATATGGATGATTAAATATTATAATGAAGAGATGCCAAATCTAATGATATGATCTAACAAATTAATCCAAACATCACATTAAAATGCACTAATAAAAATTTAATTGATATGAATATTGTTATAAGATATGTGTCGACTTTTGATGAATAATGATTTTTTAAAATCACAATAATTGCACTGTCACGGGTCGATGTTTCTAAAAAATACAAAATGAACACTAGTGTGTGTTAGTTACTGAGCATTGGTGTGTTTGTATGCTAATGTGCACCGGCGCATTTCTACAACCTATGGGCACCACAAAAATACCAATACCAATTATAACGCTCAGTGCATTTGTGTGATACTGCGCACTAGTGCGTTTGTATGAGACTGTGCACTGGTGCATTTCTATGACCTATGGGCACCGCACAAATACCAATACCAATTAGAATGCCTAGTGTGCTTTATCTACGACTACCACCCAGGCGGTCTGATAGGTGTTTCATGCACCGATGTGGTTTTCCTTTAACGCGCTAGTGCATTTTTATAACTTGACGGCCCAGTGCGTTGTATCACCTACAGGGCGCCCTGTGCAATTTTACACCATAATGGCCTGGTGCATTCACCTTCGACCGCCCTGGTGCGACTGTCTCGCTGACACGCACGAGGACGTTGTTAAATGCCCCGGGGTGTCTGAAATTGTTTCCCGTCCTGGTGCTTGGTAGGTTTATATTACCGTTGTGTTCAAAGTACAATGCATCGGTGGGTTGACACCTGATTAGCACAACGATGATAAAAACATCCGTAACAACCTACAGCTACCAAAAAAATTTTAGTTGTGTTGAAATTTTTTTAGAAGCTCTGCCAAAACCTCTGTTATCGAAAACCCCTTTTATAACCTCTACTAGAGGGTCTTTTCCTTGTAGTAAAGGTGGTGAAAAAGGTGGATTTCGGAATTTTCTACTAAATGAGCGCTATGAAGTTTGATGTACAAGACTATTTTAGTAGTCAACTTCAAGTACAATTTCTAACCAAATGAAAAATAATTTTGGAAATATGAAGGAGTTTTTTCTTCAGTACAAGCCCATCTACAAAAAACTCTCTCAGATTTTGTAAATCCATCAGGATTTGGAAATTATGCACTCATATTTGAGGCCTATTTTTTAGAATTTTCACTGGCCAGATTTATGTAAAAATTTTGAAATTCGACTTGAAAGAGGTCCAGCTCAGCATCCACGTGGCATGATGACACATCAGCAGTCCAGTACACTCAGCAAATTATTTGGTTGCATTTGATAAGGTTTATTAAAGGAATTTTTTGAGCTATTTAATGAAAGAAGTGTCCTTTTTGTATTCAAACTCTGCCAAACAGAAAATATCCCTAGGAAGTCTCCAAGTGATGTAATCCTATTTGAAATAGGTCTCTTAGGTAGGAATTCAAAGCTAGCACATGTGGAAAACCATATTTACGAGTCCTCACTCTATAAATGAAGGAGTTTTAGAATTAGAGGGGGTTGATGGATGTAAATGACTAGAGCTACTATTGTAATTTGTTTTCACTCAGTTAATAGACAGTTGCAAAAGTGTTTTGTTCAGACCTGAGATTATGATTGAGCTTTTATGTGTTTGTGTCCTTTTTATATTTTGAATATTGATTCAGCTTACTTATACATGAATAATTGGAATTCATAAAATATTTTGCTCCAACTTCCTTTATGTATTATGTTCGTTGTTAGAGTTATTTTGTAAAACCTCACTTGCCTCAGTTTCCATGAATGATACTTTTTGTAATTGAATTTCCATGATGAATCCATGCCCAATGATAGCCCTCACTCATCTTCCACCTGCAAAAATCATCTAAAAACATATAAGAGTTAGCCATCTTCATTATAAGTGTGTTTATTGAATATCTTACCTTTTTTCTTGAGAGAGCCCTCTCTGGTTGGAAGGGCTAAGTTCCAACCCCAAGTGGTTTGAAATAGTTACATAAAATTTATTGTTGAACAACCCAATTAGTCCCAGTTTGGTGATAACACCTGGTAACCATTGTTGTATGAAAACTCAACCGACAGAAGGTACTCCTCCCATCTCCTTTGTTGATTCATCACATACATCCTCAACATGCCCTCCAATATTCTCTTGACACTCTCTTTCTGTCTACCTATCTGCAAATGATAAGTTGTACTCAAGTCCAACTCTATATCTAAACATGCAAACAACTTCTTCCAAAACTTGGAATTGAAATTAGAATCCATGCATTACATATTATTCTTTGGAACACCATGCAATCTAACCACATCTATGATAAACACATGTGCCACATCACTATCTGAATACGTAGTCTTCACTAGAATGAACTGTACTACCTTTGTCAACTTGTCCACCACAACCATGATAGAATCATGTTGTATATATGTCCTCAGAAAACCTGTAATGAAATCGATGGAATTGACCTCCAATTTCCATTCTGGAATCATAATCCGTTGTAGTAGTCCACCTGTATTCCTACACTCTACCTTTACTTGCTGACAATGAAAACATCTAGCCACAAATTTTGCCACATCCTTCATCAGATTTTATCAATAATAAAACTTATTTACTGTCTTCAGTGTCTTCTAGTAACTTGGGTGACCTGAATACGGTTTTACATGAAACTCCCTCAAGATAATATTCTTCAAATCACTACTATCTGGAACATATATCTTGTCACTAAATATGATCAAGCCATCTGCTGAGAGATGATAGTCCACATCCCGAGCACCTGTACATGTACCTATACCTGTACCTATACCACGACATGTACTTGTACCTATGCCACAACATGTACTTGTACGATGTTGCAACCTGTGCATGAGCCATCTATACCTATCATTTTGCTGGCCTTCCTGTAAAATATGATTTTGTAAGTATATCCTATAGGAACTCATAATTTCATTGTGATTTACCTATATCCGCCGGCTAAAAGTATTTACAACCCTATTCTCTTTTCTCTTGATGTACCTAATCTCAAAATCAAACTCACTGATCGTGGTCAACCATCTAGCTTGTATGACATTCATATTTGGTTGGTCAAACAAGTGTCTTAACCCACTATGATCACTCATTAATACAATTATCCTGCCAAGAAGATATTGCCTCCACATATTCAACACATGAATGATCGTTGTTAACTCAAGATCATCTGTTGGATAGTTTTTCTCGTGCTCATGTAATTTTCGTGACTCATAACATACTACATTTCCTTCTGGCATAAGGACTCCACCAAGACCTCTCTTGCAACTATTTGTACACACTAAAAACTCTTTGTCTAGGTCTGCAATCTCTAACATTGGAGCATTTGTCAACAACTACTTCAATTGTTCAAAACTTGTTTCACATTCCTCTGTCCATTCAAATTTATTACCTTTCATCTGAAGTGACATAATAATATATGCAATGCAAGAGAAGTTCCTGATGAACCTCCTGTAGTAACCTGTTAGCCCCATCAATGATCTTATCTCAGCCACATTTCTAGGAGCTGCCCACTCCATGATAGCCCTTATCTTCTCTGGATCCACTGTTATGCCTTCCTTGGAGACCACATCCCCCAAGTAATGTACCTTTGTCTGAAAGAGACTGCATTTACTAATCTTAGCATACAACCGATGTTCTCTCAAAATTATCAATATTGTTGCTAAATGTTCGGGATTTTATTCCTCATTCTTAGAATATATCAAGGTGTCATAAATGAATACAATAACAAACTTGTCCAGATAAGGATGCAACACACTATTCATCAAGCACATAAAATTAGTTGGATAATTAGTCAAACCAAATGGAACTAAAACAAACTCATAATTCCCATACCTGGTCCAAAAATTTGTCTTGTAAATTTCCTCTTCCTTGATGCGTACCTGATGATATTAGGATCTCAAGTCAATATTTGGGAACATTGTTTCTCCCTTTAGCTGATCAAATAAGTCATCAATCCTCAACAAAAAATACTTGTTCTTAATGGTCACCTTGTTCAACTACCTATAATCAATGCACAACCTGACAGTACCATCCTTCTTCTTCATAAATAATAACGATGCACCCCACAGTGATACACTTGGCCTAATGTATCCCTTATCAAGCATTTCCTTCAACTGCAACTTCAACTCTACTAACTATGGAGTGCTCATTTTTTATGGTGCCTTTGATGTTGGTGCTACCCCTGCTACCAACTCAATGGAGAATTCCACTTCTCTGTGAGGAGGAAAATTTGATATTTTCGCTGGAAACACATCCTAAAACTATTGTAAGATCAGGTATCTGCTCAATATCTCCGCATCCTCACCCTCCTTACCTTTATCACTAGAAATATCCACTACAAATAAAACACGCCCTTTTTTCTGATTGTGCTTTGCCTGCATATTTTTCACCTTCCTAACTGATGTTTCATTATTCTTACCCTATAAGATTCTCTGATCTCCATTGTCATCCAAGCACTCAATGGATTTATCCTAACATTCCACTTTGGTCCTTAGTATCAATATATAACCAGTCCATACCTGAAAGCATACTATACGAACCCAACGGTAATATGTTCAAATGTAATGAAATAGGCATACCATTCAACTCAAATGCACAACCTCTTAACCAATGATGAACTCTATTCTTAGTACCTATAGCCAACTGCACTAACCAATATTTTGCATGAACTTATTTATTCAAATCACACGTATCCACCAAGTTAGTGTTAAAATATCTATAATTAGATCCAGGTTCAATCAAAATATAAACAACTTGATCACAAATCTTACTGTCCATATCAATGATAACTGCCTATTGATCTACCTGCCTATTCACCACCATTGCATAGATACAAGAAATTCTCTACCCAACATCCCCAACATTTTTTTCCTCATGTGCACTGCAGATCTGAGGCCTACCACACTTATTCTATAGACAATCTATTTTAATATGCTACTTACCACATTTCCAACACTCCAATCGTCTTATACCATCACCATTGTTCTGTTGTTGTGACCCATGTCCTTGTCTAACTACATTGAGATTATTATGTGGTGCAACATTCTCTTTCTCTTATGCATTTGAGGCCTTGTTATTTTTGGCTTCCATTTACCTTTACCTATATCTTTATCGTTTCCTTTCCATCCTTGTTGAGATTAATTCTTACGCTTTGACTGATCATTATAGTGCTTCAATTTCTGAATAACTTCCTCAAGTGACCGAGACTCATCATACTCAATCTGATCTCTAAATGTTAATGGTAATCCACTCAAAAATCTTTGAAATTTGGCCTTTTCATCTTTAAGATATGGTACATACCTCAATAGCTCCAAGAAATTGGTCGTATACTCCTCATCTTTCATCAATCCCATTTTAAGCTCATATAATTCCTTGGCTTTGTTGTCGTAGTACCTTTTTAACGAGTACTTCTTTTTGAAGACTCTCTTGAATTCATGCCAACTGAAATCCTTTGTCCTGATGTCTCTAATCCGTTTTACATATTTATGTAGGTTTTAACCCTGTACATAAATTACCTGTAAATAAATTATTAAAACAGAAAAATAAACAATGTCAAGAACATCAAAAAAATATACACAAAGATTTTCCCCTGGATCCCAAAACTAGGACTATTACACATACATACATATATATACATACATATATACATACATACATATATACATACATACATACATATATATATATATATATATATATATATATACACATGTTGAGGCATTCATAAACCCCAATCCGTTAACCCTAGATTAGAACATAATAGTATTTCCCTTGACCGGATCTATAAAATACCATGAGAAGAAAATCATCATGCCCAAAACCATGTGCAAAACCCATGCACAAAACCATAGGTAGGTTCGACCACCTATTATAGGGTCTGTAATATCCCAAAATGGAAAAGACGGGAACATAGAACATAAAAATGGAAAATGCAGTGATACATAAACACATAAAATGAGAGTAGATCATATATCCATTCTATTAAACATTATAGCAGCAAATGTATACAAGATCTTTAGGAAAAAGACACTTGAGCTAGGAAAAACAAGCCTCTAGAAACCTAGTACATGAAATATGAAGAACAACTGCTATACAAGAACATTGGAGGCTAAGACAGCGTAGTTTATATTATGGTTAACTACTGTTGGAAATTAAAATGCATGGATCTGCTGATATAGTGCTTATAAAATGTCGAGATCAGAGATCTAGGCTCTCTATCACTATTCCAAGACAACCCAGAAATGGTTTCCGGAAATACACAAAATTCAGAATGTGCCAAATGTGGCCCTATGGCTGAATAACGCTATGCAACTGGATCATTGGCAAGAGGTGTCTGATCTGATACGACAATGGCTTATATCCCTCACAAAATTTCTTGATGAAGGGTTCCTCCCCTCACTGGAAAACAAGGTCAAGAACTTGGGTACTTGCGCTCCCACTGCAACTACACTGCACAATAACGCAGTTTCTGTAGGATATTGCGTTTTGGGTGAATTATACTATTTGGCCTAATGTCGGATGGTGGAATAAAGCTCATGGAACTTCCTTTCTAGCCTCCCAGATGAAGGGTTGCTCCCTCACTGGAAAACAAGCTCGGGAATTGGGTCTGTCAACCCTCCACTGTTGCTGCCCTGCAAAACAACACAAACCTGAAGGAGATTGCAATGTGAATGATGGTTGAAGCTTGGCCTAATGTCGAATAGTGAAAATTATGGTCAATGAACCTCTCCTAAGTAGGCTCTTGAAGTCCCTCGAGGATGAGGGTGGTATTTCCATTCGGAAACACCCTTGCGATAAACAACACACCAGAATCTGCTAAACAGTTGAAGCGTGAAAAAATTCATACAAGACCAATACAATATCAATATCCAGAATGCCTTTTATGGCTGCCATCATCTTCCTTATATGCTTGGTGAGATTCCTCACCCTATGTCCCACTCATTTAAGATGCTACTCTCATGCTTACACTCCTCCTTTATGACTATGATGTCCTCCATTAACTCTCTGCTACCTCCATGACAGCATTGTTGATTTGGTCAACTTTGACCCAGTCCACATGCTTTATCCCTTTTCACACCTAAAGTTTCTTTATTCAGCTAATAAAATGATCCACATTCACATGAGAAGTGGTTTTATTCCTACTAAAGATATGTATGGGGCTCTCTACCCACTTATTCACATATCTTAGTATCAAAAGAGAAAATTAATATTCCAACTAGCTGAAAGCTAATTAGGAATATTACAGCCCTCCCTTACCAAATTTTTCTTGTCCTCAAGCAACAGCAAGGATGGATACTGAAAAATATCCTCTCCTTCTCCTGTAGCATCCTCATTTGATAAACTCCTCCATTGAACCCGATGAAATCCAATCAATTTGTACCCTAGTTTCTCCTCCCAAGCGTGCAAGTTAGCCCTTGGTAATAAAACCAAATGGCTCTCATCATGAAGAAGTAGGATTCCCATGGAGGCAGCTACATGTTTTCTAGAGGCCTTCTTGAGGCATGAGAGGTGAAAAATTTTGGGAATCTTAACCCCAATGAGAAGATCCAATCCCCATGCTATCATCCAAACAAGATGGATCACCCTGGGTTGCTCATAGAAAAACTTCTCCATCTCCTGCTCTTGAAATGTAGATGGGTTGTATGGCTGATCATGATAGACCAAATCGTCCATCCCACTTTTTCTCTCTCTCCATATATGATCTGTATATAGTTGTTGCTAATCTTGGGCTACAATAATGTTTCCCTCAAGAGGCCAAAATGCAATTGTACTCTCAATGATCCATTCTTTGGTTTTATGAACCTTGTTTTCCCAAGTCATCCAACATATAGTGAATAGAACATCATCACAATATGGAATCCAAATGAAAAAGATATTGAGTGTCATATGAAATTCTAGATGGTGAAAATAGTTCCCCAAGTGGAACCAGCGCAGTTTGGCTCCTTGTTGCCCATGAATATAATGTGGCAGGTAGCTTCCCAACCACTTGCTTGTTGTGTATGTTTTATCATCTAATTGGAAGTAGTAAATGACATTGGGTGTCAACTAAGTATACCCAAAATATAACAACACTTTCCCAAAGCCATACAAGAAGTGACTTTCTCCATTATTGATTTTGGTCTTAAAAATAGAATGAAGTCCAAAAAGAGGCTTGCCGTCTTGTGGAGAAATGAAGTTTATATAAATGGCAATAGAATGCAAATACTTGGTTAGATGATCAATAAGTACAAAGGCAGAACTCTTACCATGTACTGTTGGAAAACTGCTGATGAGGTCCATAGGTGATCTCTCCCATCTCTCTCCTGGAAAAGTGAGTGAATGCAACAACCTTGCAGGATGGTTGTTTTCCTCCTCAATCTTCCAGCAAACTACACATCCTCTGACATGCTCAATGCCACAGCCACATGTTGGAATACTGCCACTCCACCTCTGTTGTCCTCCTTGCAGCTGATTTTTCTCAAGAGAAGCTTTAAGTGTATGGTGTTCGATCTTCAATTGGAAGCTATTTCTCCTCCAAAACTTCCTGAATTTGGAAAATGCATGTATGAGTGCCAACAAATTATTACCATATATGGAAGGTTTCTTCTTGTATGGAAGCATCTCTTGACTCTCAAAGGCTAGAATTGAGCCATCATCAACTCCAAAAATATCATGCAAGTTATGGGATAAAGTCAACCCATACTCTCCCAAGAGTACCCAAAGAAACAATGACTCTTACTGCCTCCCCCTTGGCTCCTCGTGTGCTTTCTCATCAATGTCGAAAAATTCTCAATGGGAATTACCTTTAGTTTCCTTCTATCAAACTTTTTTATCAACCTCTAAGTAAAATATGCATAATAAATCACTCTTGCATGTTTAAAATGGTTGAACCACCAATCCTTTGCTTCACCCTCAAGGTGCAGCGCTGCAATCTCAATAGCTTCTCTTTCTACTACTAGATGTAGCAAGAAGAATGCATCTGCAGGGTCTCCGTCCTTCTTTGATTTGGATAAACTGTTGGAGAGTTAGATTCTCCTTGAAAGCCCTTGATTGAGATTTTTTCTCTGCAAGATAATCACTTAGAGTCTCATGATCTAATTTCCTCCATCTCGATGCCAATCACCTTCCTCTTCATAGAAAGTGGACATAGTATAATATTTTGGAGCTCTTTGCATCACTGGTTTCTTCTGTTGCTGATAGGAACTGCTTAAACCTTCCTCATCATGAAACCTTCTTGAGGTATCCTTTTGCCTATCCCTTCTCATTTGTTTGACCTGCTTGGAGAGATCTTGCATAGATCTGAAGAGAAGTGTGGAAAAAATTAATCATGTTGTCATTATGGATCTCCTCTTTATACTCCTTATTCTGGTGTCATAAGATGTATTGCCCACAAGCTAAGCCAGAGATCATGCTCTGATACCACTGTAATATCCCAAAATGGAAAAGCCAGGAACATAGAACATAAAACTGGAAAATGCAGTGATACATCAACAAATAAAATGAGAGCACATCATGTAGCCACTCTATTAAACATTATAGCATCAAATGTATACAAGATCTTGAGAAAAAAGACATTCAAGCTAGGCAAAATAAGCCTCTAGAAACCCAGTACATGAAATATGAAGAATAGCTGCTATACAAGAATGTCAAAGGCTAAGACAACGCAGTTTCTATCGGGGTTAACTACTGCTGGAAATTAAAATACATGGATCTGCTGATATAGTGCTTAGAAAATGTCGGGATCAGAGATCTAGGCTCTCTAGCACTATTCCAAGACAACCCAGAAAGGGTTTCCGGAAATACACAAAATGCAGAATGTGCCAAATGTGGCCCTAGGGATGAATAACGCTCTGCACCTGGATCACTGGTGGGAGGTGGCTGATTTGATATGACAATGGTTGATATCCCTCCTCACAAACTTTCCGGATGAAGGGTTGTTCCCCTCACTAGAAAACAGGGTCAAAAACTTGGGTACTTGACCTCCCACTGCAAAATAACGAAGTTTTTGGAGGATACTACGTTGTGGGTGAATGTTGCAACTTGGCCTGATTCTGGATGGTGGAATAAAGCTCAAGGAACTTCCTTGCTAGCCTCCCGGATGAAGGGTTGATCCCTCACTAGAAAACAAGCTCAGGAATTGGGTCTATCAACCCTCCATTGTTGCTTCCCTACAAAACAACACAATATTGAAGGAGATTGTGTTGTGAAACAGCAGAGAAAACTCCGCTAACAGCTAAAGCATGCAAAAATTCATACAATACCAATACAATCTCAATATCCAGAATGCCTTCTATGGCTGCCATCATCTTCCTTATATGCTTGGTGAGATTCCTCACCATGGGTCCCACTCATTTAAGATGCTACTCTCATGCTTACACTCCTCCTCTATGACTGCGTTGCCTTCCATTAACTCTCCACTACCTCCATGACAGCGTTATTGATTTGATCAACTTTGACCCATTCCACATGCTTTAGCCCCTGTTCACACCTAAAGGTGATTTATTCAGCTGATACAATGATCCACATTCACATGAGGAGTGGTTTTCCTACTAAAGAGATTTATGGGTCTCTCTACCCACTTATTCACCTATCTTAATATCAAAAGAAATAATTAATATTCCAACTAGCTGAAATCTATTTAGGAATATTACAGGGTCCAAAAATAAAATTCCCTTAGTGTTTCCCCGAACCTCGTTTAGGGGGAATATTTCCCCCCTACAAAACCCCCACACAAGGGGGGCTGCCACCTCCCCGTGACCACCCTACTGCGCCCAGCACAACAAACAAGGTTTGCTTACACCCCCCCCCATAAACCCCATGCGCGTGCGACTAGTTGTGTAAATAATATAACACATACCCAATGTACTCCCACTTGTTGTTTTATTTTCCACACAAGGGGTCACAAGAGAGCTTACTCATTGGTCCAGCGCTACAATGCCCATTGTTTCTCTACACAAAGAAAACTTCTCAATGCTCACAAATTTTTTCAATGCATCTGCAACATTATTCAAAGTGTCCACCTTTACCAACAACACCTTTTTATCCTCAACCACATCCCTCACAAAGTGATATTGAACATCAATGTTCTTTGTCTTTTAATGAAAAGTAGGGTTCTCTGCCAAGAAAATTTCACTTTGGTTGTCACATTCTATCCTTATAGCTCATTGTACCAACCCCATACTTGATCACAATCTGTGCAACCAAACCGCTTCCTTGCTTGCATGAGTGGCTACCATGTATTCAGCCTATGTAGTTGAATGAGTCAGTACATACTGTCTTTTTCTCATCCAACTGGCTACTCCTCCAAAAAGGTTAAACACATACCCACTTGTAGATCTTCTCGGATCTAGACCTCAACCCCAATCTGCATAAACAAAGCCACAAGTCTCCAAAACTCTGTCCAATCATGGTCTTCCTTGGTAGCAAAAACCATAATCACTAGTTCCACTCAAATACCTAAAAACCCGCTTCATTGTTTTCCAATGCTCCTTCCATGGTTTTGACATGAACCTGCACAATACTCCCACTGCATGTGAAATGTATGGTCTAGTATAAACCATTGCATATATCGCGCTACAAAATGCACTTGTATATGGAATATGGGACATGTCCTCTTTCTCTTCTTGTGTCTTAGGACATTGTTCAGCTGATAAATTTACACCTACATGAATAGGAACCTTCAGTAGTTTACTATCATGCATATTAAACCTCTGCAGTATTTTCTTGACATGGTTCCTTTGGTTTAACCAGATATTCCTCTTTTCTCGATATCACTTAATTTCCATGCCCAAAATATAGTTTGCAGCACCAATATCCTACATGTCGAATTTGAACGACAATTGGGTCTTCAAATCCTCAATAATTTCTTTGTCATTTCCAATCAGAAACATATCATCCACATACAAGACCAAATAAATGACATGGTCACCATTTAATTTAAAATACACACATTAATCCACTTTTATTCTAGTGAAGCCAAGTCCCTGTATATATGTATCAAATTTCTGATACCACATCCTTGGTGATTTTTTTAACCCATACAGAGACTTTTTTACCCTACATACCACTTATTTCTTATGCTTCATCGCAAAGCCTTCGGGTTGCTTCATGTAGATCTCTTCTTCCATATCCCCATGAAGAAATTTTGTCTTCACATCCATCTATTCTACCTCAAAATCAAAAGAAACAACAACAAATTAAAGTAATCTAATATAATCTAACATGGCAACAAGAGAAAAAATATCACCAAAATAAATTCCCAACACCTGGGAATAACCTTTCGCTACCAATCGAGCTTTGTATTTCTCCACCTTGCCTTCTGCATTCATCTTCTTCGTAAACACCCATTTTCTTCCAATGGGTTTCCTTCTAGCCGGAAACACCACTAGATCCCAAGCTTCATTTTTTGCCAAAGATGATATTTCATCAACCATGGCCTCTTTCAATAGTTTTCCATCCTATGAATCTACTTCCTCGCTACAGTTCTGGGACCATAATCAATAATAGATAAAGAAAAATTTGAACAAAAAGTAGATGGACTATACCTTTCTGGTTTCCTTCTCTCTCGAATTGATCTTCTCAAAGGTTGAGTTTTTGGTTCTTCCTCTTCTAAGTCATGTTCTGTTGTAGAGTGTGGTTCTTCCTCTTTTAGCTCAAACTCTATCCTCTCAGGTTCCTTTGGTAGGAATTCATGTTTAATAACATATTTCACCTCTCTAAACACCACATCTCAATTGTACATAACCTTCCTTGTTTTTGGGCTCCAAAGCTTTTAACATTTTAAACCATCCTTATACCCAATAAAGATGCACCTTTCAAATTTACTATCCAACTTGGTTCTTTTCTCCTTTGGAACATGTACATATGCATCACAACCAAATACCCTCATATGTGAAACAGAGGATTTCTTACCAGTCCATACCACATGTGGATTCCTATCCTCCAACACTAATGAAGGTGACCTATCAACCAGGTAGCGTGCAGTCTCCATCGCCTCTCCCCATAATTCTTGTCCTAAATTGGAACCACTGAGCTTGCTTCTTGCATTTTCCTTCAACGTCCCGTTCATTCTTTCTACAACTCTCTTTTGTTGAGGTGTGTATGGAGTATTCTTATGTCGTGCTATACCACATTTCTTACAAAACTTTTCAAATTCCTTCTTGCAAAACTCTCCACCATTATCTGTCCTCAACACCTTTATCTTCTTCTTTGTCTGGTTTTCCACTAGAACCTTAAATTCTTTAAACATGTCAAAGACTTCAAATTTCTTCCTGAGGAATTATATCCATGCATTCCTTGAGAATTCATCTATAAATGATACATAGTACACATACTTACCTAGTTATGGAACCAACACAAGTCCAAACACATATTTGTGCACAATCTCTAATATCCCTTTTGTGCTCTTACCACCAGAGGGGAAACTCACCCAATTATGCTTCCCATATACATAATGTTCACAGAAATCGAAATATAGAGATCAATTATACATAACTTCTACCATACCATTACCATGAATTATTCAAAGGCCCTTCTCTCCAATGTGTCCAATCCTTTGATGCCATAGCATGGTATTTTCTCCAGAGACCATAAGGTTTTCAGCTCCACTTTCAGGAACCACAGAATTTTTGCACCCATCAATAACAGTGCTACCCAGAAGCTTGTACAGAGTTCCAATATAAAATCCTTGCATCAATACCAATGCTCCCTGAACTATCTTGCAGGCATCCTTCTCGAACATTGTTTTTACACCTGCATCATCCATATTGCTTACAGAAATTAGATTTATGGCCAATGTAGGGATATTTAGAACACGACGAAGTGTTCTAATCCTTCCACCTTGCATCTTCATCTTGACTTTTCTGTGTCCTATGATTATGGCCTTCATTCCATCCCCTAATAATACATCGCCACCAACATATTTCTCATACTCGCAGAACTGCTCCCTATGGGGAGTGAAGTGAAGGATACACCTGAGTTCAATCAACCATGCCTCATGATCTACATGTGTACTTGAAGAAGAATCAAAGTACACATCCCTACCTTAATATGAGGTGGTTTTTTCCTCTGCAAAAGGAGCATCATCAGATCCCTTTCCTTTCTTAGGAGCTTTATATCTATAGTCCTTTTTGTAGTTCCAGCACACCTTTACAGGTTTTCCTGGAGATTTAGATCTCCCTCTAGATTTAGATCTCCCAATCGAGGACTTATTTTTGTTTCTATTATTGCACCTTCCTCGTATAGACAAGGCATCTTCATTCTGGATCTCCATATTTTTCCATATCATCTCCTTAGACAGCAAGGATGAGACTATTTCATCAAAATTCAAAGTAGTTGCATCGCTACCTATTGCAACAACCATACTATCCCATGAATCTGTTAGATAATGCAACAAACTGAAGCACTTATCTTCGTCTAAAATTGTAATATCAACAAATAAAAATTGCCTTACCATAGTATTAAATGTGTTCATATGCTCTTTCACTGAGTCACCATCCTTCATCTGCAGGTTCTACAACTTTTTCCATAGGAATAGACTGTTCACCGAAGACTTATATTGGTACAAAGTCCCTTACTTGTCCCATAAATCCTTCACCGTAGATTCCCCTAATACATTCAAAAATATGGAATCTGAGATACACAATGGTATTGTGCCCTTTGCCTTTCGATCCAACTTTTCTAATATGAGTATGAATGTTAGTTTTTTTGTGATAATTTCATTTTCAGATTTAAAATTTACTTGTTGGTCTTATGCTTGAGGTACATATGTTTCCTTGTTTCTTATCTGTGTCAAAAAGGTAATTTAACTGAGTTTTTATGAGTGAATTCAAGAGAATAAAGTATGAAATTAAAATTATTAATAGTAGCAACATAAATAATAGCAAAACCATCACAATTGATCCATCAGCACGGAGTTTTGATGAAGGATTTCACCCCTCCTGGGCTACATCTCCTTGGTCCATCTTCCATGGCTTGGGCCTCTATATTAGCTCAATAGTGAAAAAATTGATATTTGGATGCATCAAAATCTCCTGAAACATACTAAAATGAGTTCATAATGTCGAATTCTATCAGAAATGACTATTCATTTACTCAATTTGGCCTTCAGCTGATCTAGGCATGGCCTTCCTTCCTAGTGGCCCTAGGCTTCAAAATTCTTCAAAGTGACAAGAAAACATGTATAATTGCTCCTTTTCCTCTACAACATGTTCCAATTTGTTCAGAGCATGCCAATCTACTAGGAATGACTCTTCTTGAGCCAAAATTGGTTGAAAATTGTTCAAGATATGGTTCATTCAATTTTTCCCTAGATTCCTCCTCCAAATCTGGAAAGGACTCCAGATGAGTCCGCCAAACTGGTGGTTCCGCCGAAAATGGTGGTTCCACTAATTCTGCCACCAATGAGGAATTGGATTAATTAGCAACAAATATGCGCTTAACTGCAAATAAGTGTGTATTAACTGTGTTATGGAATTCAAATTTGGTTGGTCAAACAAGTTTCTTAACCCACTATGATCACTCATCAATACAAATATCTTGCCAAGAAAATAGTTCCTCCACATATTCAACACATGAATGATCGTCGTTAACTCAATATCATCTATTGGATATTTTTGCTCGTGCTCATGTAATTTTTGAGACTCATAACATACTACATTTCCTTCCTGCATAAGGATGGCACCAAGCCCTCTCTTGCAACCGTTTGTACACACTAAAAACTCTTTGTCTGGGTCTGCAATCTCTAACATTGGAGCATTTTTCAACAATTGTTTCAACTGTTCGAAACTTGTTTCACATTCCTCTGTCCATTCAAATTTCTTACCTTTCATCTGAAGTGACATAATAAGATATGCAATGCAAGAGAAGTTCGTGATGAGCCTCCTATAGTAACTTGTTAGCCCCATGAATGATCTTATGTCATCCACATTTATAGGAGCTGCCTACTCCATGATAGCCCTTATCTTCTTTGGATCCACTGTTATCCCTTCCTTGGAGACCACATGCCCCAAGTAATGTACCTTTGTCTAAAAGAGACTGCATTTACTAATATTAGCATACAACTGATGATCTCTCAAAATTATCAATATTGTTGCTAAATGTTCGGGATTTTATTCCTCATTCTTAGAATATATCAAGATGTCATCAATGAATACTATAGAAAACTTGTCTAGATAAGGATGCAACACACTCATCAAGCACGTAAAAGTAGTTGGAGCATTGGTCAAGCCAAATGGAACTAAAACAAACTCATAGTTCCCATACCTGGTCCAAAAAGTTGTCTTGTAAATTTCCTCTTCTTTGATGCGTACCTGATGATATAAGGATCTCAAGTCAATATTTGAGAACATTGTTTCTCCCTTTAGCTGATCAAATAAGTCATCAATCCTCAACAACAAATACTTGTTCTTGATGGTCACCTTGTTCAATTACATGTAATCAATGCACAACCTGAGAGTACCATCCTTCTTCTTCACAAACAATAACGATGCACCCCACAGTGATACACTTGGCCTAATGTATCCTTTATCAAGAATTTTCTTCAACTGCAACTTCAGCTCTACTAATTATGGAGTGCTCATTTTTTACGGTGCCTTTTATGTTGGTGCTACCCCTGCTACCAACTCAAAGGAGAATTCCACTTCTCTGTGAGGAGGAAACTCTAATATTTATGCTAGAAACACATCCTGAAACTGTTGTAAGATCAGGTATTTTCTCTATATCTATGCATCCTCACCCTCCTTACCTTTATCACTAGAAATATCTACTACAAATAAAACACACCATTTTCTGTGATTATGCTTTTCCTGCATAGTTGTCACCTTCCTAACTGATGTTTCATTATTATTACCCTGTAAGATTCTCTGCTCTCCATTTTCATCCAAACACTCAATGGATTAATCATAACATTCCACTTTGGTCCTTAGTATCAATATATAGCCAGTCCATACCTGAAAGCATACTATACGAACCCAACGGTAATATGTTCAAATGTGATGAAATAGGCATACCATTCATCTCAAATGCACAACCTCTTAACCAATGATGAACTCTATTCTTAGTACCTATAGCCAACTGCACTAACCAATATTTTGCATGAACTTATTTATTCAAATCACACGTATCCACCAAGTTAGTGTTAACATATCTATAATTAGATCCAGGTTCAATCAAAATAGAAACAACTTAATCACAAAGCTTACTATCCATATCAATGATAGATGCCTATTGATCTCCTTGCCTATTAGCCACCATTGCATAGATACAAGGAATGCTCTACCCAACATCCCCAACATTTTGTACCTCATGTGCACTGCAGATCTGAGGTCTACCACACTTATTCTACAAACAATCTATTTTAATATGCTACCTACCACATTTCCAACACTCCAATCATCTTATACCATCACCATTATTTTGTTGTTGTGACCCATGTCCCTGTCTAACTACATTGAGATTCTTATGTGGTGCAACATTCTCTTTCTCTTATGCATTTGAGGCCTTGTTATTTTCGGCCTCCATTTACCATTACCTGTATCTTTATCATTTCCTTTCCATCCTTGTTAAGATTAATACTTGAGCTTTGACTGATCCTTACAGTGCTTCAATTTCCGAATAACCTCCTCAAGTGACCGAGACTCATCATACTCAATCTGATCTCTAAATGTTAACGGTAATCCACTGAAAAATATTTGAAAATTGGCATTTTAATCTTTAAGATATGGTACATACCTCAATAGCTCCAGGAACTTGGTCGTATACTCCTCATCTTTCATCAATCCCATTTTAAGCTCATATAATTCCTTGGCTTTGTTGCCGTACTACCTTTCTGACAAGTACTTCTTTTTGATGGCGCTCTTGAATTAATTCCAACTGAAATCCTTTGTCCTGATGTCTCTATTCCGTTTTACATCTTTATGTATTTTTTAACCTTGTACATAAATTACCTGCAAATAAATTATTAAAACAGAAAAATAAAAAATGGCGAGAACATCAAACAAATATACACAAACATTTTCCCCTGGATCTCAAAACTAGGACTACTAGATTGATTTTTCATTATATTCCTTTCAATGTTACAATACATATATATACATGTTGAGGCATTCATAAACCCAAATATTTTAACCCTATATTAGAACATAATACTATTTCCCTTGACCGGATCTATTAAATAGCATGGGAAGAAAATCATCATGCCCAAAACCATGTACAAAACTCATGCAGAAAACCATAGGTAGGTCAGACCACCTATTATAGGGTATGTAATATCCCAAAATGGAAAAGATGGGAACATAGAACATAAAACTGGAAAATTTAGTGACACATCAACACATAAAATGAGAGCAGATCATATAGCCATTCTATTAAACATTATAGCAGCAAATGTATACAAGTTCTTGAGGAAAAAGACACTCAAGCTAGGAAAAACGAGCCTCTAGAAACCCAGTACATTAAATATGAAGAAGATTTGCTATACAAGAATGTCGGAGTCTAATAAAGTGCAGTTTCTATTGAGTTTCACTGCTGCTAGAAATCAAAATACATGGATCTGCTGATATAGTGCTTATAAAATGTCGGGATCAGATATCTAGGCTCTCTAGCACTATTCCAAGACAACCTGGAAAGCGTTTCTGGAAATAAACAAAATGAAAAATGTGAAAAATGTGGCCCTAGGGCCGAATAACGCTATGCAACTGGATCATTGGCGGGAGTTGGCTGATCTGATATGACAATGGCCAATATCCCTCCTCACAAAATTTCTGGATGAAGGGTTGCTCCCCTCACTGGAAAACAAGGTCAAGAACTTGGATACTTGACCTCCCATTACAACTGCACTGCAAAATAACGCAGTTTCTGCAGGAGACAGCATTGTGGGTGAATTCTAATGTTTGGCCTAATGTTGTATGGTGGAAAAAAGCTCATGGAACTTCCTTGCTAACCTCCTGGATGAAGGGCTACTCCCTCACTAGAAAACAAGCTCAGGAATTGGGCCTGTCAACCCTTCACTGTTGCTACCCTGCAAAACAAAATAATCCTGAAGGATATTGCGCTGTGAATGATGGCTAAAGCTTGGCCTGATGCCAGATAGTGGAAATTATGGTCAATGAACCTCTCCTGAGTAGGCTCTCGAAGTCCCCCAAGGATGAGGGTGGGATTTCTTCTCGGAAACAACCTTGTGCTAAACAGCAGAGCAGGCTCTGCTAAACAGTTGAAGCATGCAAAAAGTCATACAAGACCAATACAATATCGATATCCAGAATTCCTTCTATGGTTGCCATAATCTTCCTTATATGCTTGGTGAGATTCCTCACCCTGGGTCACACTCATTGAAGATGCTACTATCATGCTTACACTCCTCCTTTATGATTGTGATGTCCCCCATTAACTCTCCACTACCTTCGTGACAGTGTTGTTGATTTGGTCAAATTTGACCCAGTCCACATGCTTTAGCCCCTATTCACACCTAAAGGTGCTTAATTCAAATAATACAATGATCCACATTCACATGAGAAGTGGTTTTATTCCTATTAAATATATTTATGGGGCTCTCTACCCACTTATTCACCTATCTTATTATCAAAAGAGAAAATTAATATTCCAACTAGCTGAAAGCTAATTAGGAATATTACAGTCCTCCCCTACCTAATTTTGCTTGTCCTCAAGCAACTACAAGGATGGATACTGCAAAATATCCTCTCCTTCTCCTGTAGCATCCTCATTTGATAAACTCCTCCATTGAACCCGATGATCTCCAATCAATTTGTACCGTAGTTGCTCCTCCAAAGTGTGCAAGTTAGCCCTTGGTAATAAAACCAAATGACTCTCATCATGAAGAAGTAGGATGCCCATGGAGGAAGCTACATGTTGTCTAGAGGCCTTCTTGAGGCATGAGAGGTGAAAAATGTTGGTGATCTTAACCCCAATGAGAAGCTCCAATACCCATGCTATCATCCAAACAAGATGGATCACCCTAGGTTGCTCATAGAAAAACTCCTCCATCTCCTACTCCTGCAATGTACATGGGTTGAAAGGATGATCATGATAGACCAAATTATCCATACCATGTTGTCTCTCTCTCCATCTATGATCTGTATAGAGTTGTTGTTGATCTTGGGCTACAATAATGTTGCTCTCAAGAGGCCAAAAGGAAAATGTATTCTCAATTGTCCATTCTTTGGTTTTACGAACCTTATTTAACCAAGACATCCCACATATAGTGAATAGAACATCATCACAATATGGAATCCAAATGAGAAAGATATTGAGTTTCATATGAAATGCTGGATGGTGACAATATTTCCCCAAGTGGAACCAGCGCTGTTTGGCTCCTTATTGCCCATGAATATAATGTGGCAAGTAGCTTCCCAACCACTTGCTTCTTATGCATGTTTTCTCATCTACTTGGAAGTAGTAAATGGCATTGGGTGTCAACTGAGTATACTTAAAATATAACAACACTTTCCCAAAGACATACAAGAAGTGAATTTCTCCATCATTGATTTTGGTCTTAAAAGGACCATGAATTCCAAAGAGAGGCTTGCCCTCTTGTGGAGAAATATGTTGTATATAAATGGCAATAGAATGCAAATACTTGGTTGGATGATCAATAAGTACAAAGACACAACTCTTACCATGTACTGTTGGCAAACTAGTGATGAGGTCCATAGGTGAGCTCTCCATCTCTCTCCCGGAAAAGTGAGTGACTGCAATGACCTTGCAGGATGGTTGTTTTCCTCCTCAATCTTCAAGAAAACTACACATCCTCTGACATGCTCAATGCCAAAGCCACATGCTGGAATACTGTAGGTTTTAACCCTGTACAGAAATTATCTACAAACGAATCTAAAAAATATAAAATAAACAATAGCGAGAGCATAAAACATAAAACAGATATACACAGAGATTTTACCCCGAATCCCAAATCAGGACGACCAGCTTGATTTTTCATTATATTCCTTTTAGTGTTACAACACATATATATACATGCTGAAGCATACATAAACCCCAATCCATTAACCCTAGATTAGAACATAATCGTAGTTCCCTTGACTGGATCTACAAAATACCAAGGGCCGAAAAACATCATGCCCCAAAACCATGTGCAAACCCATGCACAAAACCATGTATTGGCTTGAGGGGTCCTGACCCAGGTTCAGTGTGCAAGGTTTGCCAACAAACCCCTATACTACTGGCCCTTTCAGCAGTGACCTGCTTGTGTAGGTCAAAGTCTCACCCAAAGTAGTATGGGTGGGTGTTGGAACCAGGTTTCTGCACCCTGAGAAAGGATGGGTAAGGCAAGCAGAGTTGCGCTAGGTCCTATAATCCCAGATTACCTTGTTTCGTGCAGGGTTAATTAGGTCTCTATTCGCATCCACATGTGCTAGATCTATATTTATATGATTTTATGAAAACAACACAACATTACATAAACAGAATAGAATAGATCCAGATCCAGAAATACACTTACACCAATCTTCGCAGCTTAAAGATAGAAAATGCACACTACAGCAATTACCAACAATTCGCACAAGATTACTCACAGATTCAGTTCTCTATCAATCCTTTTTATTCATTCATTCATCAATTCTTCCTTACAATTCCCTTCCCAACCTATGCACACAGCATCAGGGTCCACTCACAGCTGGACTTGGATCTCCGCGCACACAGCTAGCAGGAGTCCTTTCCCCAAAACCCAAACAGATAGCTTAAACCACAATTCGCATCAATAGCTCATCATTATTGTCCTTTACAATACAAAATGCTCCTCTATTTATAACAATCTAGCCTAGACTTTCCTATGGTCCGTAAACCGGGGTTTTCGGACCCCTAGTTTACCCTTTTACCCATTACAATGCGTTCGGGGCTTTGACTCGCCCTAAAACCCCTGTGCTAGACTAAATATAATCAAAAATATTCCAAATGGACCAATTTCACAGCTTGCTAGGAGACCCTATTCCAACAGTCCCCCAACACAATCTTGTAACTTGTCCTGAGTCACTATGGTGGTGTGGCTTCTATTTGCGCGCGCAAGGTAGAAAGAGCACGGACGAGCGGAGGGAGCACTTCCTAACTCTGGGCTACAGCTTGCTGTGCAATGTTGACAAGTGTCAGGGAGGCAGGACCGTCTGGAGCCGCGGTAACTCGTTCTAGCAGCTGGTGGAGGTGCGCATCTTGGGCGAGTTGGAGTGCGGTTTCGGCCCATGGTTTCAACCGTTTTCGGATGACATGCTTGGTGCGGCGAAGGTTCTCAAGCGTGTTCATGATGGCTAAACACTGTGTGGGGATGTCGGAGGGGGAGGAAGTTCTGACCTGATCCATAGCATCTTCTGCCTACTGTAATTCCTTCTGAATATGCTTAATCATAGAGTGGTATCAGACTGCTGTCCATAGTTGCGTAGCTGTTTCGACCAACTGTGCGCCCTGCGTAAGCTACTCCTGAATAATATGTGTTGCGTCGGTGACCAATGCAATCCATTGGGCCCGTACTTCCGAAGGTATGTCAGACTGTTGTTGCGTAGTTTGAGCACGGTGGCAAACCTCTTGCAACACTCTGGTGTATACTCCTTGGAGCATTGTGCGAGATAGCAGCGCCAAATATATTTGGATTTCCCCCGCGTTCAGATCATGATTTTTAACTACGGCAGTGCGAGGGAGTGAACAAAAATTGCTTCTGTTGGGCAGTACTCTAGAGTTGTGGAGAATTCGCAGCATGTCCCTGTATCTCAGCGTTCCTACTTGGCGTAGAACCAGTGGTGACCGGACCGCGATGCTACAGGAGGGGACTATGGTACTAACGTACCTTCTTCTGCGCTCAAGGCCATCCAGCTGGGTCCCGCGGTTGTCCCTGGAGTGCGAAGGTCAATTATTCCCATTGCGCAGTACTGGTGCCTTTATGTGCATTGCTCGTAGCCAATTATTTCTGCAGGAAGCCCGCGCTTGATCCTTTGACTACACTCAGCATTCCCATGCCCTCTTGAGACGATGTCTGCGGTTACTGAGCAGCTCGGGAATGGATCATTCGGTGGGTTAGGGTCCATCTTAGCAATAAGAAAACGGGCGTCCTAGAGAATGTTAATGATTTCAGAAAACCAGTAGGAAAATAGCAGGAGCATGGTGGAGAGCAAATAAATAGCCTGGTGCGAAGTCATCCAACCAACCGCACACCGTACAGAGCTATTTAATGGTGGAGGAGCCCGTTTTTGAAACATACCATCGACCATTCAAAGTAATATTACCATAATAGGCCGCATTGATGATCTGCCGCCTATTTTACGTACCCGTAAGGTTCCTTTCTTATCAGATTGGGATGTGCTGACGGTCGTCATTTGTGCCTGATGTCTCTTCCACGGAATTTCAGATTCTGAATGACGCCTGCGTGCTATTCATGCACCCTGAATTAATGTTGATGCTAGGTGTTCCATAACAGGGTTCAGGTACCAGATCTGCAAGTTGGCCACCAATCTTCTCGAACCATGCTCGTCGCCCTCGGGTGGGACGTCCTGTTCTAGTAGGGTTGCATCAAGCATCCTTGTGCCATCTGTTACTTGAAGTGAGTGCAAATTCTCCCAATTTCATGTGGGTTCAGGTGGGTCCGTAATCGAAGGCACAATTAGGGCAGCGGTAACCAGGGGAGCCTGTCTGGGCAGGGTTCGATCACACCCTTGAGTGTTGTATGTCAGAAAGTATCTGCATAGGTTGACTTTCCGCAGAGCCCATCTGGAAACTGGGGTCCCTAAGAGTAGGATCACACTATTCCAATAATTCTCCTAAATGAAGAATATCGGCCCTTGCGCAGGTGCTCCACGCGGTGTTAGTGGTAGTGCTCCTAGCCTGCGTTCTGTGGGAATTTTAGGTTCAACAATCTTCGTACTATCTCCTGCGTCACCATGGCAAGGCAGGTCTCTTTCCTTGGTAGAGATGCGACGGAAATTCCTGGTGGTCCGAAGACATCGTAGCGCCGAAACCTCGTGCAACTGACCTTGCCAATTCTCCAGCTCCTCATCAGAGTCAGAAAAAAATTCACTGTCTTTTTCCCAGTAGAGTACTCCTTAGTTCATGGGGTTAACCCGATCTTCATCCCGTGCAGTCAATTTATAAATTTGATCTATCTTCTCCTCCTCATAGGTTGGCTCTGTATACCGCGTGCCTTCTGCCAGATATAGTGGCACTATGATGCACGTACCTTTGTTTTCAAACACCATGTTGCGCTTCTTGAGATTGATGACACCCCCCATGTCTATAGCCCAGTCCAATCCGAGGAGCGCAGGATAGGGATTCGCATATTCCACAATTTCTATTACTTCAAAGTCAGCTAGGACCCTTACCCCTGCGATGTCAAACATGACTTTTGGTAGCCTTCCTAGAGGAATGATATTTTTTTTATTTTCCATGTGGAGCTGGATGGTGGACCATTTTAATTTAGGCTCTCCCATTCGTTGCCATGTCTGCTTTGGTAATACATTCGCATCCGATCCAAGATCTAAGATGACCTGATCCATTTCGTAGTCACCAATCTGCGCAGTCAACCGCATTTCTCTTCCAGTGTGTTTCTTATAACTGTATATTTTATGTACATCCTTGGTCCCAGGGATCAAATTGGGTCGCGCTGCACAGGTATTCAGTAGTGCTTGGAGATTTCCTATGGCCTGCAGGTTTTGTAGCAACTTCAGACATGCCTTCAAAAAGGGCTCAACTCCTTCTTATATCTAGAGGTGCGTCGGCTGCTGCGTGGGGCCTGCCAATGGTGCTTATTCCTTGACATTCACTCCTTCTCGAGGGGCAAGCTCCTCCTCCACTCCCTGGGTGACCATCCCACTGCGTGTCATGACTTTTACACTTGGATTCGTATTCCTTAGCTCAGTTTTAACTCTTTGTACGTTCTGCGTAGGGGTGGGCTGTTTTTCCTGCATCTTGGCTATTAAAATTGGGCAATCATCCACCACATGGTCCAGCTGCCTACAATACTTGCACGATGGTCTGGTGGGATTTGGGCATTCTCTGGAAAAGTGTCCTATTTCCCCACAGTTATAACAGATTAGTTGCCCATGTCCTCGCCCTGCGCTTCCTCCCCGACCCCCTCTGCCTCTGGCTGGTGATCCTCCAAAGTGCGCAGAAATTCTTGGCGACGTAGCGTCTGATTGTACCCCATATAAGTTCCCACAATCCATCATTAAATCATAAGTATGACAGTTTTGCTCATCATGTCCCACTGATCGGCAGAATCTGCACCATTGTTGCTTCAGCTCTAGGACATATGCACCTAGCCACGGGAAATGGTCTGTATGATGCAGTCCTGCTACTCGACAGTCATCACACCATATCGCAGGTCCGCTTGACCCTGGTCGTGACAGAATAGGTTCCCTACTTGCTCCTGGGTGTACCAGACTAGGTCCTCCCACTTGCATGTAATCCGTTAGTAAAGGGCACTGATCCTTTATGTGGCCAGAAACCTGACATCGTATGCACCAAAGATCTGCGCAACCGTCCTTTCCTCACTCCTTTCACAGGTTATGTATTTCCATATGCATGGCCCCAAGCTGTTCCTGAATTTTTTGTACCCCTGCAGACGTATGCTCTCGAGGGGCAGCTTATAGTTTCATAGCGACCTCCACAGCTTTCTCCTGTAACTCAAAGGTCTGATGACTCATCGGCATGCGCAGGTGAGGTAGCAACATAGCGATGAACCATTCTGTATGCTGTCTATCATCATATTCGAATCCTCCTTCCCTGATTGCCTTCTTCAATCGTTGATCAGCCTCCCATACTGACTCAGACGTACCTTGTTTTAAGTCCTTTACTTCCGCTACCAACTGGGAATAAGATTTCGGCTTTCGAAATTGTTGCTTCAGAGCGTATTTGATATCTTGAATGGATGCGCTCCCATTCTGGGCAATGTATCTCATATACCAGTCTAGGGCCCTTTCCTCGAATTCTAATGACAATTGCACCCTCTTCACAGTGTCACTCACCACATTCTGCACAGTCCAAACAGAGTCTGCCACGAACCAAAATTGGTCCATATCCTCATCTCCTACCCCCTTGAAGGTAGTTAGTTTCAGGTGCACAACCATATCACTGTCTAGGGGGGGGGGGGGGGGGGGGGGTGGTATGGGTGAGTTCTTACCTCTGTGCGGCCTGGGTGGCGGTGTAGCTGGGGGGTCTTGCGTAGCTGGTTCTTGCAACAGAATATAGGCGGATCTTCCTCCGTCAAGGTTGGTCCGATAATATTTACCACTGTGCGTCGCACTTTCACCTAGATCCGAGGTCATTAAGTTAGTATGACTACACATAATTCTCTTTTCGCACAGTAATATCTTAATTAGCAACCATAACGTCCTCGGAAACTTGCCCCGAAACCCTTTAAAGAATCATCGTTCGGCCTCGAAGTATGAGACAAACTGATCAATGTCAAATTCTGTCACAAATCCTCCCAGTACGCTACCCACCCAGTGATCTACCGTGCGCGTGATAGTATTATTAGTCTTTTCCAACTATTGGATCAGCTCTAGGGTCCATTGAGTGACTCGTTCGTCCTTCCAGCACTTCCAGAATTCTAAAATTCTGGCCAACCACTCCTGGAGGTCAATCCCAAATGTCACAAAGAATATTTCATAGCTCTCTGTAAGAATATACCTATGTTTCCACCTTTCCGCTGTTAACTCCTTACTACGATTTTCTTTTACCGCGAACTCTTGGATCTGCCTTTCGAACCAATCTTCGATCTCCTTTCTTTCAGGCTTCCAGTATTCTCTTGTCAGTACCCAATCCCTCTCTCAGACTTATTTCGGTCCCAGCAACGGATCCATTTGTTGGCTTGAGGGATCCTGACCCAGGTTCGGTGTGCAAGGTTTGCCAACAAACCCCTATACTACTGGACCTTTCGGCAATGACCTACTTGCGCAGGTCAAAGTCTCACCCGAAGTAGTATGGGTGGGTGCTGGAACCAGGTTTCCGCACCCTGAGAAAGGATGGGTAAGGCAAGCAGAGCTGTGCTAGGTCCTGTAATCCCAGATTACCTTGTTCTGTGCAGGGTTAATTAGGTCTCTATTCGCATCCACAAGCGCTAGATCTATAGTTATATGCTTTTATGACAATAACACAGCATTATATAGACAGAACAGAATAGATCCAGATCCAAAAACACACTTACACAGACATTTGTAACTTAAAGACAGAAAATTCACACTACAAAAATTACCAACAATTCGCACAAGATTACTCACAGATTTAGTTTTCTATCAATCCTTCTTATTCATTCATTCATCAATTCTTCCTTACAATTCCCTTCCCAACCTGCGCACACAGCGGGACTTGGATCTCCGCGCACACAGCCAGCAGGAGTCCTTTCCCCAAAACCCAAACAGATAGCTTAAACCACAATTCGCATCATAGCTCATCATTCTTGTCCTTTACAATACAAAATGCTCCTCTATTTATAACAATATGGCCTAGAATTTCCTATGGTCTGCAAACCGTGGTTTTCGAACCCCTAGTTTACCTTTTTACCCATTACAATGTGTTTGGGGCTTTGACCCGCTCCAAAACCCCTGTGCTAGACTAAATCTAATCAAAAATATTCCAAATGGACCAGTTTCGCAGCTTGTTAGGAGACCCTATTCCAACACCATGGGCAGGTCCGCCCACATTAGGGGAATTTTGAGGTCTAAAATGGGCCTCCTAAGAAAAATGTACAACAAAAATAAACTTTATAACAACCAATAGGATTCAAAATGATGACGTCAACCATGGGGGATGATTTACCATTTTTTAAATAAAACGTCAAAAATATTAAAAAATAATATGAGTAAAAACTTTGGGAGATAAGTTGAAAATATGAGTTGAAAAAGTAGTTTTTTCATTTTTCCCTCTAAAATTTGATAATGTCATCAAATCTTATTTGATTTTTTCCACTATTATTTTATAATTTCCTTAGGAGGCCCATTTTAGACCTCAGAATTCACCTAATGCTGGAAAAGAAGGACCAAAAAAAATTTCCCGGGGCATTGCCACCCCCCCTGTGACCCCCCTGCTGCGCCCAGCGCAATGTACAGGGGGGCTATCGCCCCCCCTGTGAACCCCCCACGCGTGACTATTCATGGAAATAATATAACACATACCCAACATTCTCCCGCTTGTTGTTTTCTTTCTGCAAGGGGCCACAAGAGAGCTGAGTTATTAGCCCAGCTTTGCAACACCCATTATTTCTCTACACCAAGAGAACTTCTGAGTGCTCACAGACTTCGTCAATGCATCTACAACATTCTTCAAGGTGTCGAACTTTACCAGCAACACCCTTTTAGCCTCAACCATATATCTCACAAAGTGATATTTAAAATCAATGTGCTTTGTCTTTGAATGATAAGCAGCGTTCTTAGCCAAGAAAATTTCACTTTGGCTATCACAGTCTATCCTTATAGCTTGTTGCACCAACCCCATACTTGAACACAATATCTGCAACCAAACTGCTTCCTTGCTTGCATGAGTGGATACCATGTATTTTGCCTCTGTAGCTGAAAGAGCCACTACAGACTGTCTTTTACTCATCCAACTGACTACACCTCCAAATAGGCTAAATACATACCCACTTGTAGATCTTCTTTGGTCCAGATCTCCAGCCCAGTCTGCATCAACAAAACCACGAATGTCCAACACTCTTTCCAATATTGGTCTTCCCTGGTAACACAAGCTATAATCACTAGTGCCACGCAAATATCTGAAAACCCGCTTCACAGATGTCCAATGCTCCTTCCCTGGGTTTGACATAAACCTGCTCAATACTCCCACTACATGTGCAATGTCTGGTCTAGTATAGACCATTGCATACATCAGGCTACCCATTGCACTTGCATATGGAACATGGGACATATCCTCCTCTTCTTCTTGTGTCTTGGGACACTGTTCAGCAGACAACTTTACACCTACAGGAATCAGAACATTCGCCAGTTTACTATCCTGCATATTGAACCTCTGCAATATAGTCTCTACATACTTCCTCTGGTTTAACCAGAGCTTCCTCGTTGCTCGATCTCTCTTAATTTCAATGCCTAAAATATAGTTTCAGCACCAAGATCCTTCATGTCGAATTTGGAGAACAGTTGGGTCTTCAAATCTTGGATAATTTATTTGCCATTTCCAATCAACAACATATCATCCACATACAAGACCAAATAAATAACACAATCACCAATTAATTTAAAATAAACACAGTGATCCTCCTTGCTTCTGGTGAAGCCAAGTCCCCGTATATAGGTATCAAATTTCTGATACCACATCCTTGGTGATTTTTTTAACCCATACAGAGAATTCTTTAACCTACATACTAGCTCTTTCTTCCCCTTCACCGTAAATCCTTCAGGTTGTTTCATGTATATCTCCTCTTCCAGATCCCTTTGAAGAAATGTTATCTTCACATCCATCTGTCCTACCTCAAAATCAAATGCAGCAGCAACAGATAAAAGTAATCTAAAGAAGTAATTTTGGCAACAGGAGAAAAAATATCACCAAAATCAATTCCCAGCACCTGGGAATAACCTTTTACTACCAACCGAGCTTTATATTTCTCCACCTTGCCTTCTACATTCATCTTCTTCTTAAACACCCATTTTCTCCCGATGGGCTTCCTTCCAGCCGGCAACTCCACTAGATCCCATGCCTCATTTTTTATGCAAGGATGTCATTTAATCAACCATAGTCTCCTTCCAGGATTTTCCATCCTCTGAATCTATAACCTCCCTGACGGTTCTAGGATCATCATCAATTATAGTTAAAGAAAAATTTGAATAGAAATTAGATGGACTATACCTTTTTGGTTGTCTTCTTTCCTGAACTGATCTTCTCACAGCTGGATTTTGTGGCTCTTCCTCTTCTGAGTCTTCTTCTGTTGTAGAGTCTGATTCATCCTCCTTTAGCTCAAAATCTATCTTTTCAGGTTCCTTTGGTAGGAATTCATTTTTAAAAACATCTTTCACCTCTCTAAACACCACATCTCGACTGTACACAACCTTCCTTGTTTTCGGGTTCCAAAGCTTGTAACCCTTTAAACCATCCTTATACCCAATAAAGATGCACCTTTCAGATGTATTATCCAACTTGCTCCTTTTCTCCTTTGGAACATGTACATATGCATCACATCCAAATACCCTCAGATGTGAAAGAGAGGGTTTCTTACCAGTCCATACCTCATGTGGAGTTTTATCCTCCAACGCTGATGAATGTGATCTGTTAACCAAGTAACATGCAGTCTCCATTGCCTCTGCCCAGAATTCTTGTCCTAACCCAGTACCACTAAGCATGCTTCTCGCCTTTTCCATCAGCGTTTTGTTCATTCTTTCTGCAACTCTATTTTGCTGAGGTGTGTATGGAGTAGTCTTCTGCCGTCCTATACCACACTTCTTATAGACTCTTCAAATTCCTTCTTGCAGAACTCCCCACCATTATCTGTCCTCAGCATATTTATCTACTTCTTTGTCTGGTTTTCCACCAGAGCCTTGAATTCTTTAAATCTATCAAAGATCAAATTTCTTCCTCAAGAAATGTATCCATGTATTCCTTGAGAAGTCATCTATGAATGAAACATAGTACATAGACTTACCTTGTGATGGAACTGACATAGGTCCAAACACATCACTGTGCACAAGCTCTAATATTTTTTTCACCCTCTTAGCACCAGAAGGAAAACTCACACGATTTTGCTTCCCATATACACAATGTTCACAGAAATTGAAATCCAAAGAGCTACTAGACATACCTTATACCATACCATTTCCATGCAGTATCTGAAGGACCTTCTCTCCAATATGTCCAAGCCTTTGATGCCATAGCATGTTCTTTTCTCCAGAGACTGCTATGCTTTCCACTCCACTTTCGGGAACCACAAAATTGTTGCACCCATCAATAACAGTGTTTCCCCGAAGCTTGTACAGAGTTCCAATCCGAACTCCCCGCATTAATACCACTGCTCCCCGAACCATTTTACAGGCATATTTATCGAACACTATTTTTACACCTGCATCATCCATCTTGCTTATAGAAATCAGATTTCTGGCCAATGCAAGAATTTGCAGAACACCAGGAAGTGTTCTAATCCTTCCACCTTGTAGCTTAAGCTTGAATTTTCCACGTCTGATGATTATAGCCTTCCTATCATCACCTAAGAAGACATCACCGCCATCATATTTCTCATACTCGCAAAACCACTCCCTATGGGGAGTGAAGTGAAAGGATACACCCGATTCAATCAACCATGACTCATGATCTACATGTGTATTTGAAGAAGAAGCCAAATACACATCCCCACCTTTATCCGAGGTGGTTTTTGCCTCTGGAGAAGGAGCATCATCAGATCCCTTTCCTTTCTCAGGAGCTTTAGATCTGCAATCCTTTTTGTAGTGCCCTTCCTTTCCGCATTTCCAGCACACATTTATAAACTTTCTAGGAGATTTAGATCTCCCACTCGAAACCTTATTCTTGTTTCTGTTCTGGGACCTTCCTCGTACAGATAAGGCATCTCCATTCTGACCCTCCATATTTATCCGTGTCATTTCCTCCGACAGCAAGGCTGAGACAATGTCATCAAAATTCAAGGTAGTTGTATTGCTACCTATTGCAATAACCAGACTGTCCCACGAATCTGGTAGAGAACACAACAAACTGATGCAATTATCTTCATCTAAGATTTTAATATCAACATATGACAATTGACTTACCACAGTATTGAAGGCGTTCAGATGCTCTGTCACCGAGTCTCCATCCTTCATCCTCAGGTTATAAAGCTTTTTCCGCAGGAACAATTTATTCACCAGAGACTTAGATTGGTACAAATTCCCTAGCTTGTCCCACAAGGTCTTCACCGTAGCTTCCCCAGATACATTCAATAATACTGAATCTGAGACACACAATCGTATTGTGCTCTTTTCCTTCTAATCCATCTTCTTCCATTCTTCATCTGACATTTCTGTTGGTTTAGTACTCGGATCTACCGCGATCCACTGATCTTTATCCATCAGTAGATCCTCCATCTTGAGCTTCCACAACTCAAAACTCTGACCATTAAATTTCTCGATCTCTATCTTCCTGTCACTCACCATCTTCTTTCACCACAAGAATTAATCTTGCACATCTCCCACTGAACAGGGTCTACCTCAGGCCTGAGCAAAAAAAACCCTCAGCAGCAAAGGCGTCCCCTTGAAACCAAAACAACTCTGATACCAAATGTAGGTTTTGACCTTGTACAGAAATTATCTACAAACGAATCTTAAAAACACAAAATAAACAATAGCAAGAGCATAAAACATAAAACAGATATACAAAGAGATTTTCCCCTGGATCCCAAATCAGGATGACCAGCTTGATTTTTCATTATATTCCTTTTAGTGTTACAACACATATATATACATGCCGAAGCATACATAAACCCCAATCCATTAACCCTGGATTAGAACATAATCGTAGTTCCCTTGACCGAATCTACAAAATACCAAGGGCCAAAAACCATCATTCCCCAAAACCATGTGCAAACCCATGCACAAAACCATGGGCGAGACCGCCCAACGGAAAATAAGGACCAAAAAAAAAATTTCTGGGGCGATGTCACCCCCCTTGTGACCCCCCTGCTATACCCAGCGTAACGTACAGGGGGGATATCGCCCCCCTTGTGACCCCCTGCGCGTGACTATTCATGGAAAGAATATAACACATACCCAACAAATACTGCCACTCCACCTCTTATGCCCTCATTGCAACTACTTTTGCTCAAGAGAAGCTTGAAGTGTATGGTGGTCAATCTTCACTTGGAAGCTATTGCTCCTCCAAAACTTCCTGAATTTGGAAAATGCATGTTTGAGTGCCAACAACTTCTTACCATATATGGAAGGCTTCTTCCTGTATGGAAGCATCTCCTAACTCTCAAAGGCGAGAATTGGGCCATCATCAACTCCCAAAATATCATGCAAGGTATGGGAGAAAGTCATCCCATACTCTCCCAAGAGTAACCAAAGAAACAATGACTCTTACTACCTCCCCCTTGGCTCCTCATGTGCTTTCTCATCAATGTCGAAAAAATTCTCGATGGGAATTACCTCTGGTTTCCTTCTATCAAAATTTTTGATCAACCTTTGAGTAAAATATGCATAAGCAATCACTCTTGCATGTTTCAAACGGCTGAACCACCAATCCTTTGCTTCACCCTCAAGGTGCAGCGCTGCAATCTCAACAGCTTCTCTTTCTAGTACTAGATGTAGCAAGAAGAATGCATCTAACTTATTCCTCCAAGATTTTATTGTGCTTGTGGATGACCCATCAAATGTAGGAAAAAGGAATCCATTATGTCTCTTTCTTCTATTGCTACTTCAGGGTCTCCATCCTTCTTTGATTTAGATAAACTGTTGGAGAGTTAGATTCTCCTTGAAAGCCCTTGATTGAGATTTGTACTCTACACGATAATCACTTAGAGACTCATGATCTAAGTTTCCTCCATCTCCATGCCAATCACCTTCCTCTTCACTGAAAGTGGACACAGTATAATATTGTGGAGCTCTTTTCATTATCGGTTTCTTTTGTTGCTGATAGGAAGTGCTTATACCTTCCTCATCCTAAAACCTTATTGAGGTCTCTTTTTGCCTCTCCCTTCTCATTTGTTTGACCTCCTTGTAGATATATTGCATAGATATGAAGATAAGTGTGGCAAAACTTAATCCTACTGTAATTATGGATCTCTTCTTTATACTCCTTCTTTTGGTGTCATAAGATGTATTGCCCACAAGCTGAGCCAGAGATCATGCTCTGATACCACTGTAATATCCAAAAATGGAAAATACAAGAACATAGAACATAAAACTGGAAAATGCAGTGATACATCAACAAATAAAATGAGAGCAGAACATATAGCCACTCTATTAAACATTATAGCAGCAAATGTATACAAGAACTTGAGTAAAAAGGCAGTCAAGCTAGGCAAAATAAGCCTCTAGAAACCCAGTACAATAAATATGAAGAATAGCTATTATACAAGAATGTTGGAGGCTAAGATGGCGTAGTTTCTACTGGGGTTAACTGCTGCTGGAAATTAAAATGCATGGATCTGCTGATATAGTGCTTATAAAATGTCAGGATCGGAGATATAGGCTCTTTAGCAATATTCCAAAACAACCCAGAAAGGGTTTCCAGAAATACACAAAATGCAGAATGTGCCAAATGTGGCCCTAGGGATGAATAACGCTCTACATCTAGATCACTGGAGGGAGGTGACTGATCTGATATGACAATGGCTGATATCCCTCCTCACAAACTTTTCGGATGAAGAGATGCTCCCCTCACTGGAAAACGGGGTCAAGAACTTGGGTACTTGACCTCCCACCGCAAAATAACACAATTTTTGAAGGAGGCTGCATTGTGGGTGAATGTTACTACTTGTCCTGATTCTGGATGGTGGAATAAATCTCAAGGAACTTCCTTGCTAGCCTCAAGGATGAAGGGTTTCTCCCTCACTGGAAAACAAGCTCAAGAATTGGGTCTGTCAACCCTCCACTGCTGCTTCCCTGCAAAACAACACAATCCTGAAGGAGATTGTGCTATGAATGATGGTTGAAGCTTGCCCTGATGCTGAATAGTGGAAATGATGGTCAATGAACCTCTCCTGAGTAGGCTCTCGAAGTCCCCCGAGGATGAGGGTGGGATTTCAGCTCGGAAACACCCTTGTGCTAAACAGCACTGCAGACTCCGCTAAACAGCTGAAGCGTGAAAAAATTCATACAAGACCAATACAATCTCAATATCTAGAATGCCTTCTATGGCTGCCATCATCTTCCTTATATGCTTTGTGAGCTTCCTCACCCTTGGTTCCACACATTGAAGATGCTACTCTCATGCTTACACTCCTCCTCTATGATTGTGTTGTCTTCCATTAACTCTCCACTACCTCCATGACAACGTTGTTGATTTGGTCAACTTTGACCCAGTCCACATTCTTTAGCCCCTGTTCACACCTAAAGGTGCTTGATTCAGCTGATACAATGATACACATTCACATAAGAAGTGGTTTTATTCCTACTAAAGAGATTTATGGGTCTCTCTACCGACTTATTCACCTATCTTATTATCAAAAGAAAAAATTAATATTCCAACTACCTGAAAGCTATTTAGGAATATTACAGGATCCAAAAATAAAATTCCCTCGGTGTTGCCCCGAACCTTGTGTAGGGGGGTATTCCCCCCCTACAAAACCCCGACATAGGGGGGGATGCCACCCCCCCATTACCACCCTACTGCGCCCAGCACAACGAACAAGGTTTGCTTACACCCCCCCTATAAACCCCATGCGTGTGCGACATAGTTTTGTAAATAATATAACACACAGCCAATGTTCTCCCACTTGTTGTTTTATTTTCCACACAAGGGGTCATAGGATATCTTACTCATTATTCCAACCCTAAAATGCCCATTGTTTCTCTACACCAAGAAAACTTCTTAGTGCTCACAGAGTTTGTCAATGCATCTGCAACATTCTTCAAAGTGTCCACCTTTACCAGCAACACCTTCTTGTCCTCAACCATATCCCTCACAAAATGATATTGAACATCAATGTTCTTTGTCTTTGAATGAAAATCAAGGTTCTCTGCCAAGAAAATTTCACTTTGGTTGTCACAATCTATCCTTATAGCTCGTTGTACCAACCCCATACTTGAACACAATTTGTGCAACCAAACTGCTTCCTTGCTTGCATGAGTGGCTACCATGTATTCAGCCTCTGTAGTTGAAAGAGCCACTACATACTGTATTTTTCTCATCCAATTGACTACTCCTCCAAATAGGTTAAACACATACCCACTTGTAGATCTTCTCAGATCTAGACCTCAAGCCCAATCTGCATCAACAAAGCCATAGATCTCCAAAAATCCGTCCAATCATGGTCTTCCTTGGTAGCACAAACCATAATCACTAGTGCCACGTAAATACCTAAAAACCCGCTTCATTGTTTTCCAATGCTCCTTCCATGGTTTTGACATGAACCTGCACAATACTCCCATTGCATGTGCAATGTATGGTCTAGTACAAACCATTGCATATATCGCCCTACAAACTGCACTTGTATATGTAATATGGGACATGTCCTCTTCCTCTTCTTGTGTCTTAGGACACTGTTCAGTAGATGAATGTATACCTACATGAATATGAACCTTCACTAGTTTACTATCATGCATATTAAACCTCTGCGGTATTTTCTCGACATACTTCCTTTGGTTTAACTAGAGATTCCTCTTTACCCGATCTCACTTAATTTCCATGCCCAAAATATAGTTTGCAACACCAATATCCTGCATGTTGAATTTGAACGACAATTGAGTCCTCAAATCCTCGATAATTTATTTGTCATTTCCAATCATAAACATATCATCCACATACAAGACCAAATAAATGACATGGCCACCATTTAATTTAAAATAGACGCAAAAAAATCAAAATCAAAATCCAACAACAACAAATAAAAGTAATCTAATATAAGCTAACTAGGCAACAAGGGAAAAAGTATCACCAAAATAAATTCCAAACACCTGGGAATAACCTTTTGCTACCAATCGAGCTTTCTATTTCTCCACCTTGCCTTTTGCATTCATCTTCTTCGTAAACACCCATTTTCGCAACAACAATAGATAAAAGTAATCTAATATAAGATAACTTGGAAACAAGAGAAAAAAAATCACCAAAATAAATTCCCAAAACCTGGGAATAACCTTTTTCTACCAATCGAGCTTTCTATTTCTCCACCTTGCCTTCTGCATTCATCTTCTTCGTAAACACCCATTTTCTTCCAATGGGTTTCCTTCTAGCCAGAAACACCACTAGATCCCAAGCCTCATTTTTGTCCAAATTTGTTATTTCATCAACTATGGCCTCTTTCCATAGTTTTCCATCCTATTAATCTACTCCCTCCCTACAGTTCTAGGATCATCATCAATAATAGATAAAGAAAAATTTGAACAAAAGGCAGATGGACTATACCTTTATGGTTTCCTTCTTTCTCGAATTGATCTTCTCAAATGTTGAGTTTTTGGTTCTTCCTCCTCTAAGTCTTGTTCTGTTGTAGAGTTGATTCTTCCTCTTTTAGCTCAAACTCTATCCTCTCAGGTTCCTTTGGTAGGAATTCATGTTTAATAACATATGTCACCTCTCTAAACACCACATCTCATTTGTACATAACCTTCCTTGTTTTTGGGCTCCAAAGCTTTTAACATTTTAAACCATCCTTATACCCAATAAAGATGCACCTTTCAAAGTCATTATCCAACTTGGTTCTTTTCTCCTTTGGAACATGTACATATGCATCACAACCAAATACCCTCATATGTGAAAGAGAGGATTGCTTACCACTCCATACCTCATGTGGAGTCCTATCCTCCAACACTAATGAAGGTGACCTATTAACCAGGTAACATGCAGTGTCCATCGCCTCTCCCCATAATTCTTGTCCTAACCTGAAACCGCTAAGCTTTCTTCTTGCCTTTTCCTTCAACACCCCGTTCATTCTTTCTACAACTCCATTTTGTTGAGGTGTGTATGGAGTATTCTTCTGTCATGCTATACCACACTTCTTACAGAACTCTTCAAATTCCTTCTTGCAAAACTCTCCACCGTTATTTGTCCTCAACACCTTTATCTTCTTCTCTGTCTGGTTTTCTACTAGAACCTTAAATTTTTAAACATGTGAAAGACTTCAAATTTCTTCTTCAGGAACTATATCCATGCATTCCCTGAGAATTCATCTATAAATGATACATAGTACATAGAATTACCTAGTGATGGAAACAACATAGGTCCAAACACATATTTGTGCACAATCTCTAATATCCCTTTTGCGCTCTTACCACTAGAGGGGAAACTCACTCAATTATGCTTCCCATATACATAATTTTCACAAAAATATAAATACAAAGAGAAATTATACATACCTTCTACCATACCATTACCATGAAGTATTCAAAGGCCCTTCTTCCCAATTTGTCCAATCCTTTGATGCCATAGCATGGTATTTTCTTCAGAGACCACAAGGTTTTCAGCTCCACTTTCAGGAAGCACAAAATTTTTGCACCCATCAATAACAGTGCTACCCAAAAGCTTGTACAGAGTTCCAATCCAAACTCCCTGCATCAATACCAATGCTCCCTGAACTATCTTGCAGGCATCCTTCTCGAACATTGTTCTTATACCTGCATCATCCATATTGCTTACAGAATTATATTTCTGGTCAATGTAGGGATATTCAGAACATGAGGAAGTGTTCTAATCCTTCCACCTTGCAACTTCATCTTGAATTTTCCACGTTCAATGATTATGGCCTTCATTCCATCCCCTAAGAAGACATCACCACCAACATATTTCTCATACTCGCAGAACTACTCCCTATGGGGAGTGAAGTGAAAGGATAAACCCAAGTTCAATCGACCATGCCTCATCATCTGCATGTGTACTTGAAGAAGAATCCAAGTACACATCCCTACTTTAATATGAGGTGGTTTTTGCCTCTGCAGAAGGAGCATCATTAGATCCCTTTCCTTTCTTAGGAGCTTTATATCTACAGTCCTTTTTGTAGTGCCCTCCCTTGTTGTAGTTCCAGCACACCTTTACAGGTTTTCCTGGAGATTTAGATCTCCCTCTAGATTTAGATCTCCCACTCAAGGAATTATTTTTGTTTCTATTATGGCACCTTCCTTGTATAGACAAGGCATCTCCATTCTGGATCTCCACAATTTTCCATCTCATCTCCTTAAACAGCAAGGATGAGACTATTTCATCAAAATTCAAAGTAGTTGCATCGCTACCTATTGCAACAACCATATTATCCCATGAATCTGGTAGATAACACAACAAACTGATGCACTTATCTTTGTCTAAAATTGTAATATCAACAAATAAAAATTGGCTTACCACATTATTAAAGGCGTTTAGATGCTCTTTCACCGAGTCACCATCCTTCATCCGCGGGTTCTACAACTTTTTCCATAGGAATAGACTCTTCACCAAAGACTTATACTGGTACAAAGTCCCTTACTTGTCCCATAAATCCTTCACTGTAGATTCCCCTAATACATTCAAAAATATGGAATCTAAGATACACAATGGTATTGTGCCCTTTGCCTTCTGATCCAACTTTTTTGATCTGAGTATGAATGTTATTTTTGTTGTGCTAATTTCATTTTCAGATTTAAAATTTACTTGTTGATCTTATGCTTGAGGTACATATGTTTCCTTGTTGCTTATCTGTGTCAGACAGGTAATTTAACTGAGTTTTTATGAGTGAATTCAAGAGAATAAAGTATGAAATTCAAATTATGAATAGTAACAACATAAATAATAGCAAAAACATCACAATTGATCCATCAACACAAAGTTTTGATGAAGGATTTCACCCCTTCTGGGCTACATCTCCTTGGTCCAGATTCTATGGCTTGGGCCTCTATATTATCTCAATAGTGAAAACATTGATATTTGCATGCATCAAATTCTCCTGAAACATACTACAATGAGTTCATACTGTCGAATTCTATCATAAATGACTATTCATTCACTCGATTTGGCCTTTAGCTAATCTAGGCATGGCCTTCCTTCGTAGTGGCCCTAGGCTTCAAAATTCTTCAAAGTGATAAGAAAACATGTATAATTGCTCCTTTTCCTCTGCAACATGTTCCAATGTGTTCAAAGCATGCCAATCTACTAGGAATGACTCTTCCTGAGCCAAAATTGGTCGAAAATTTTCCAAGATATGGTTCATTCAATTTTTCCCTAGATTCCTCCTCCAAATTTGGAGAGGACTCCAGATGAGTCCGCTAAAAATGGTGGTTCCACTAATTCTGCCACCAATTAGGAACTGGATTAATTAGCAACAAATATGCGCTTAACTGCAGATAAGCATGTATTAACTGTGTTTTTAAAACATGTTTCATAAACTACTTTAATTAGCCTAAACCTCGCCTTAATAGGATAATCCCTCAATTAGCAGTTAATCCGTTGTTTTAGATTTTCGCCCCGCGCTTGTGGTTACGTGGAAAGGTCATATGGGAGGGGGTTTGCCCCCTCCAAACCTGTCATTGGAGAACACATGCATTTCAAATAGAGGTTGGGCGTAGAGGCTTTACAAGCCCCGCCCCATGGTCTATTGGTAGAGCGTTGTAACTTTTGGGGGGAGGTCATGGATTCGACCCTAACCTCTGCCCCTATACATATATTTTTCACCACAAAATTTAAACCATAGTTTCAATAAGCATTAATATGTGCCCAAACCATATATAATAAACCTTTGTATTGATATTTGATTTGGCCATTGGTCAACTTTGTAATACGCTCAGTCCAACCTTAATTCCACCATTTAATACATCGCCCAAACCTTAGAACTTGCTTGTGGACTTTGTAATAATATGTGCACCATTTGAATAGTTTAATCCGGCACCATTAAAATTAATCCATCCTCAGACTATGGTCTAATTAGGACTATGGTCTTCAGACCTTAGGTTTAATAATATCAATCCGACCCAAAACCTAACCTCACCATAAATATAAAATGTGGATTTACACCATAGTTAACAATGAAATTTGAACCTTAGGAGCAGATTCCATAATAATAATAAAAGAATTCAACCTTAGGAGAACATTGGGCAATTTCACCTTCTCAAACCCAAAGTAGTGAATCCTGTTGTGACAGTTGTTATAGTTCCACTGGGAAAAAATTGAAGAATATTCCCTGCATGTTGACTGGGTTGTCATGTCATCAACCTGTCACTATTTTGCAATTTTTTTTTTAATTTGCCTGTTCTGAACGGCGGTCAGCAAACTATAACTTCTTCATACGGAGTCAATTTTCGATGAAACGAGTTGCGTTGGATTCCTGGCGACGGGTCGGTCGTTGTCGTTAAATTTCCAATCAATTTTGAGCACTTTAATTTTTGAGCTAAATATTGAGCCTCTAATCATTTTCCCAATCTTCTAATAAAATTTTCTTTGGTTTAGTACCCGGATCTACTGTTGAGTCTCAAAAGTGTTTTCCATATTCATACATATTTCCATTATATCATAACCATTTAGCTCTTATTTCATAGCCATATGACCTAAAACCCTACATCAAGTAACCATTTTCATAAATATATGGGTTAGGATCCTTGTCTTCCAAAGTTATTTATTTTATGTATATAAAGTGAATTTATGACTAGAAACTAGAAAATTAACATAGTTTCATATATCTATATATGTGTTATGAGTTTTGTGACATGTGTAGGTCAAAATGAGACTTCTAGAAGACCCTTATGTGGCACTCTAAGGCCAAATTCGAATTTGGTTGGAGAAGATCATGGGATCATGAGAAAATGTGTCTCATTTCCTTGTTGTATTGAAACTCTAAGAGGATATGTGTCTCATTTCTTAGTTGTGTTGAAACTCTAGAAAGACATGTGTCTTATCATTTCCTATTTTGATTGTAACTCTAGAGATGGATGGAGAGATTCATGGACTCCCATTAATGAGATAACTTCTCATATTTTGTATAAATAGGAGAAGCTTTCTCCTATCATGGGTAGTGAAAAAGTAATGAAAAAATAGGAGAAGGAGAGAAAGGAATAGAGAGTCTTTTGTAACAAAGTTTAAGATGGAATGGGATGTAGATTTGTGAGTTTTTTTAATAGAGAAATTCAGTTCTTTGATGTTTTTTTGATTACAACTTTAAGGAGCTGAAGAATTTCACCAAATTGGTAGCAGAGGGCCCCTGCTATCCAAGGAGGCTTCTACATGCTTTCTAGATAAGTAGTTTTTAATTATGTGTTGTTAGCTTTTAATTCATGTCTTGCATTATTTGTTTAACTAACAGATCCTCATGATGTTATAGTTAGTCATTTCTTAAAGTTTTTCCAACATATCTCTATTCATGGAATGGATTTAATTGTGACATCTTCAGTTACCAGCACCTTAGTTTTTTTTGTTATTTATATTAAAAGATCCTCATTATCTTACAACCATTCTTTTTCTTAAAAGCTCTTCCAACATATCAATATTAGATGAAAGAGATTTGGTTGTATTATGTTGAGTTAATTAGCATTTTCTGTTTTGCAATTAGATTAAAAGATCCTCATTATCTTACAACCATTCTTTTTCTGAAAAGCTCTTCCAACATATAAATATTAGATGAAAGAGATTTGGTTGTATTATGTTGAGTTAATTAGCATTTTCTATTTTGCAATTAGATTAAAAGATCCTCATTATCTTACAACCATTATTTTTCTTAAAAGCTCTTCCAACATATCAATATTATATGAAAGAGATTTGGTTGTATTATGATTGAGTTACATTTCATGTTCATTTGCAAGCTAGGATATCCATGGATTAGAATGTTCTGTTTTTTTCATCATTTTCCTAATTAGGGATAGAATTTACAATTACACTTTGTTTTGAGTCTAAGGTTTCCTTTTCTTTTCTTTTTGACATAAATTTGATTTCATCTTTTGAACATAAGTACTAAAAAGACAAAACCCCCAAAAACATCAAGAGAATGGACAAATGACTACAAGAGAATGGTGTCTCTCTAAGAGACCAATTTGTTTCATAAGAGGATGATCAGCAACAAAGAGGAAATATGTTGATGCAAAATCAGATCCAAACACTTGAAAAACTTTCAGATACTATTGTCTCCATCACATCCATACCTCATAATAAACCATTCACCTCATTTCACTTCATGTTTTCCATTTACATTCACATCCACTTTCCATTTCTTTTTTTCCATTCATAACACACAAATAAAAGCAAGAGGCTCATTCACATGCTTATTGCCCATTGCCATCTTCCATTTTCATCTTCCATTTCTTGTCATTTTCATTCCGCAAATAAGCCCTGCTTCAATACAAATTATTGAGTCCATAGTCCTTTGAGTCTAAGTTCTTTGTAAAAACACCTTGAGGCTTGCATGCCTTAATGGTAAGTTCTCATGCTAACAAACAATGGGAATACATTAATGTCCCTTGTTCGTCAGATCTTCTAGGTGACTCGACATCGGCAAAATCATTCGTACCTAGCAAAATGTGTTTGGGCATCTTGACTCTCATTGTCATCAATGGTGAGAGTTCTCGTGGTGACTAGTGGCATCCATTAATGGCCACTAATTCAACAATTTCCTACTATGTTCGACATCAGAACATCTTTTCACATAGTAGGAATTGTGCCAATGAGTTTTGAAGACATGAAGACTATTATTTTCAGCATTTTGGAGCAGATTCAGCAAGTTTTAGTAGGAGCAATAAAAAGTCATCTTATCTCTTTATCCATGACTCCTCTTGTTCAGCCACTTGAAGAAGAATATGATCAGAATTTTGCAGCCACCACACATACAACTCATCCACATCTAAGGTAAGTGAAGGTATGTTGTTTTCTAATTTTTAGTCATGTAATTCATTAGAATGTTAAAATTGTAACTTTGGAAAAATTCCTCACTCCCTTTTTCACATTGTCATATCTTTAGTTGGGGGGGAAAGGACATCATTTCATATCCACATGTCATACACTATCACACATTTTCATTTCATTTCCACCCACATATACTTCCCAACCAACTATTGTTGCAACATGATCCAAAAGAATATATGCCTTGCAAATGATCAATTCATTGATGAAGTAATTGATTCTAAATGTTTTCATGAACTTTGATGCAACAAAGAAAATAAAGCATTGTTACACAAGAGCCATTTCTCAAAAAAAAAAATTGGTTGTCACACAAGAACCAACCATTAAAAAAAAAAAAATGTTGCAATCAAATGTATTATACTTTGCCAAAAAGAAAATATCAAGAAGCAAAGTTTGGAACGAATCTATATGAGTCAAAACTCATAAAATATCAACTCATGGACAAATGAATCATTGCAATAGTTGCATGAGGACATGCAACAACTTCAGTTGGGGGGTATGTTGAGTCTCAAAAGTGTTTTCCATATTCATACATATTTCCATTATGTCATAACCATCTAGCTCTTATTTCATAGCCATCTGACCTAAAGCCCTACATCAAGTAACCATTTTTCATAAATATATGGGTTAGGATCCTTGTTTTCCAAAGTTATTTATTTTATGTATTTAAAGTGAATTTATGATTAGAAACTAGAAAATTAACATATTTTCATATATCTATATATGTGTTATGAGTTTTGTGACATATGTAGGTCAAAAGGAGACTTCTAGAAGACCCTTATGTGGCACTCTAAGGCCAAATTCGAATTTGGTTGGAGAAGATCATGGGATCATGTGTCTCATTTCCTTGTTGTATTGAAACTCTAAGAAGATATGTGTCTCATTTCTTAGTTGTGTTGAAACTCTAGAAAGACATGTGTCTTATCATTTCCTATTTTGATTGTAACTCTAGAGATGGAGGGAGAGATTCATGGACTCCCATTAATGAGATAACTTCTCATATTTTGTATAAATAGGAGAAGCTTTCTCCTATCATGGGTAGTGAAAAAGAAATGAAAAAATAGGAGAAGGAGAGAAAGGAATAGAGAGTCTTTTGTAACAAAGTTTAAGATAGAATGGGATGTAGATTTGTGATTTTTTTTAATAGATAAATTCGGTTCTTTGATGTTGTTTTGATTACAACTTTAAGGAGCTGAAGAATTTCACCAAATTGGTAGCAGAGGGCCCCTGCTATCCAAGGAGGCTTCTACATGCTTTCTAGATAAGTAGCTTTTAATTATGTGTTGTTAGCTTTTAATTCATGTCTTGCATTATTTGTTTAACTAACAGAACCTCATGATGTTATATTTAGTCATTTCTTAAAGTTTTTCCAACATATCTCTATTCATAGAATGGATTTAATTGTGACATCTTGAGTTACCAGCACTTTAGTTTTCTTTTGTTATTTAGATTAAAAGATCCTCATTATCTTACAACCATTCTTTTTCTTAAAAGCTCTTCCAACATATCAATATTAGATGAAAGAGATTTGGTTGTATTATGTTGAGTTAATTAGCATTTTCTGTTTTGCAATTAGATTAAAAAATCCTCATTATCTTACAACCATTCTTTTTCTTAAAATCTCTTCCAACATATCAATATTAGATGAAAGAGATTTGGTTGTATTATGTTGAGTTAATTAGCATTTTCTGTTTTGCAATTAGATTAAAAGATCATTATTATCTTACAACCATTCTTTTTCTTAAAAACTCTTCCAACATATCAATATTAGATGAAAGAGATTTGGTTGTATTATGATTGAGTTACATTTCATGTTCATTTGAAAGCTAGGATATCCATGGATTAGAATGTTCTGTTTTTTTCATCATTTTCCTAATTAGGGATAGAATTTACAATTACACTCTGTTTTGAGTCTAAGGTTTCCTTTTCTTTTCTTTTTGACATAAATTTGATTTCATCTTTTGAACATAAGTACTAAAAAGAAAAAACCCCCAAAAACATCAATAAAATACATACAACGAAGTAAGGAAGAGGTCACTTAAGCACATATAGTGCACCACACTTCATCAGTTTACTAGCCCTGGTTGATAATTTATGTTAGCAATTTAGGACACTAAATTGACTAGACATCTACCACGATCCATTGATCTTTATCCACCAACAGATCCTCCATATTGAGCTTCCACAACTCAAAAATTTGACCATTAAATTTCTTTATCTCTATATTTCCACTGCTTGTCATCTTCTTTCACTGCAAGAATCGATCCCACAGATCTCCCACTGAACACGGTCTACCATAGGTCTAAGAAAAACCTCTCAGCAGCAAAGGCGTCCCCTTGAAGCCGAAACATCTCTGATACCAAATGTAGGTTTTAAACCTGCACAAAATTTATCTACAAATGAATTCTTAAAACAAAAAAATAAAAAATGGCGAAAACATAAGCCAAACATATACAGATATTTTCCCCTGGATCCCAAAACCGAGACTACCAAATTGATTGTTCATTATATTCCTTTCAATTTTACAATACATGTATATACATGTCGAAGCATTCATAAACCTCAATCTATTAACGTTATATTAGAACATAATTGTAGTTCCCTTAAACGGATCTACAAAATACCATGGGCAGAAAATCATCATGCCCAAAACCATCTGCAAAACCCATGCACAAAACCATGTGTAGGTCTTCCCACTTGTTATAATGTCCGAAAAAAATTCCCTCTCCTATCCAGAGTATCCAATAATCTACCATCTATGATCATGTCATCTCTATATGACCTGTGACCACCATGAGACCTACTGCCATATGCCCAATTAGTCCCATCCTCTTTTCCATAGCTGATCTCGAGTGGTCCTTTTCTCTGCAATTCTGACAAACTATGAAGAATTATTGCATTGGCTTATGCTTGATTTTCTTGTGACTACATGATTATGTCATTAGCTACTTTTCAACTCCTTATTTCTTCCTTCAAATAACTCAATGTGTCTACTAAGTCAGAAGAGTGGCCGACACCAGGCTACTCATCTGATTCATAGGGAGAATATTTATAGTCTACCATCTTGCTAGTCATCTTGATTTCTTCCTGTACGGAATACTATGTCATCTAAAACAAATCATAAACAAACCAACGTACCTTAGTGTAACTTGAGGAGGATATCTCATCTGCAAGACCAGATAGATTAGCACAATACATATATAAACATAATAATAACAATATATAGATATCATCCTAACCATAATCCAATCATCAATGCATGACCATATCAACCACACATCATGACCTCAGGAAAGACAAATACAACCATCTCAATGTATGCACGAAACATATAAACACTGACATGCATAAACAATGCATAACAAATCATACACTCATGACGACACATCCCACAACAACCCCATCAATTTTCACATGGTGATACCATTGAAACCATGACCACCACCATGCATATGCAAGAAGCATATAGACAATATTATAAGGAACACATATGTAACCAACATGAATGCATGACCAGCACACTGCCCATCCAGTCCAAGGGGTGAACCATGCTTTGATACCACTTTGTAACACCCTCCTCCCACATTTACCAATTTAACAGGTCTATCGGGGTAAACATCTGACGGGAGGCTACTATGATCCGATTCAACCTCCAAGGTCACCTTAAGAAAGTGGAATCGACAAAACACAACCAAACTGATGATCCACACAACCAACAGAACCTCCAAGAGCTACCCCACTTTTCCGGGTGACCAAACCCTCAGGGAACTCAACAATTCAAGGACCTAGAGCCCTAGTCTTCCAAGCCCTCCAAGCGACAGAGAGATTCAGTCTCTCCAATGAGCCTATATGAGTATGACTACAACCTTTTTCTACCAGTACTATGCCAGTGACTGGGGGATTTAAGGCTAAATTTCATAGTTGGGACCCAGTCATTGCCCATAACTTGTTGGAATTAACATAAATTGAATGAAATATAGAGACAATGATACCGATGAAAATTACTGAACATATACTTGACTGGACCTCTACTATCCATGACAGATGTTTCATCAAACATGTCACAAATATGTATTCTATCAGTTTAAACAACGGATATGAGCATAAGGGTCTCATACTTATCTAATAATCGCTAAGAATCATTGATGTCATATCACATTAGTTGTATTATCATATATTAGAAAATATATTCATTTTCCATTCATTTACAAATAAAAACATGATGAGAACATATCCATAACGAACATATAAAGAACATAAATAATAAGGATACAACAACCATAAATACCACATATAATAGAGTATATTTACACAGAAGATACCAAGGAAAGAACCTCTTATTAATGAATGAAAAATCCAACCCGGTATGGGACTACCATGTTCCACCTGACCATAGATTAGTTGAGCCAAATTTCTTTTCAGTCAATCACCCCCGTGCCATATTCCAATCATGAATGTGGGACTCAAACCAAAAGAACCAACTAGCGCTTCCCGAGGCTAAACCACCACACCCTCGTCAATAGAAATAATCTTCACCATAATCCTCACCAGATCACTAGGCCATAAACCAACATGGATGCCACCAGATTTCTCCACCTACACCATGAGGAATTTTCTTGTCTCCCAGTCTTTAGGCTTTACAACAATCCATAGTATGATCCAGAGATCACTAGGCCATAATCAAGACACCACCCTCCAGGATTTACCATATATACGGCCATTCACCGATAAGGATTCCTAGGCCTGATCAAGGGCAACCACCTCTAGGATTTATCGTGCATCCCTCCATTCACCGATCGAGGATTCCTAGGCCCGCCGAGGCACACAATACTTGGTTTACCGCAAACCAAAGTCCGGTTTAGGGGTTACTAGGCCAGTGGCTTTACCACAATCCACAATCTGGTTCAGGGATTACTAGGCCATGTGTTCTTTCATTCAAAGATCCACCTCACTTGGTTTGGAATCCATCTGGAAATCTAGCTCAACCAAAACATGAGAACCACAACACACCATGGCTATCCCGAAATGGAAAGGCAAGGCTGCAGAACATTGTCACACCTCGAAAAACCCATGGCATTGATAGTAAGAGAACCAAGAACACACATGGATAACCATGCATGCCAAATATAGCAAGGAAATCACACATGCAAGTTGATACCTGCAAGTAAACATGTTTTAGTTGCTTGATCTTTCTCTTCCTTCCTTAATCTTTCCTTCCTTTTTTCCTTCTTTGCCTTTCTTGTTCCAATGTTGAAGTGATAAAAGAAAACTCTAAGTGTCCAAGAGTCTGAGAGAGAGAGAGATCCAAAATTCAACTGAAAAAAGGTACGAGTTGATCCTTAGAAGCCTTTTTATCAATTAGGCCTCTATTTTATTCATTTTCCATTATTTTCCTCCTCACATGCAACCTGTGACCTTTCACCTTCCTTTTCTCCTAATTTCCATTATTTTCATAAATAATTGCCAATTAATTCCACTTTGCCTTTCCAAATACTTTTCCATTTCTTTTTCCAATTTCCTTAGCCATAATAAACCAAATGAACACCCACGCTAGGATGTTTTGCTCAACCTTCAGCTTGGAATAAGTGTCCCATAACTGTGGTTATTATTTTTCCTTTATTAACTTTTATTTACACTGAATTTTCATCAGGGTTGTTACAAGTACCTTGCTCCTGGAGCAATGGTCTCCTCATAGTTAATTCCGTCAACCTGAGATAACCCCCTGGTCACAAATCTAGCCTTGTATTTCTCTATGCTTTTGTTTGTTGCATGCTTCACCTTGTAAAGCCATCTCAAACCCACCACTAATTTATCCTATTTTCATTAGACCACTTCCCAAGAATGACCATGGATTCATATTCCTCTACCATAGCATCAACCCATAAGGCTTCTCTACTACTTCCTCGAATGACGATGGTTCAATCTCTACTAGCTTAGTCATCATAGCCATGTAGCTAGTGTACCAATCTGGTGACCTCTTCTACCTACACTATGAAGTGGGTGCTCCCACATTATCTCTAGCATCATGAAATAATCTATCATCTTCCCTGGTTCATTTCCTTCCTCCTCTGGATGTCTCTGCTTGAGTGGTTGTCTCCATTCTTTTCCCCTCTCCTTGTGGCTACTCCACTACTTCCTCGATTTCTTCCTTTGGAACCAAAAGCTCCTAATACGAATGCAACTGAAACTCCCTCTCAAGATAACACCTCACTACCTTCTCCTCGTCAAAATTCATATCCATTCGAATAACTTTCATTCTGAGGGATGGCAAGTACACACAATAGTTGTGAGGTGTTTCTGTGTACCCCACAAATATCCGCAACTTTGTTTTTGTCTCCATATTTTTTCTTGATTCCTTGGAGACATGGCAATATGTTGATGCTCCAAATATCCTTAAGTGTGGCACATCTGGTTTCTTCCCTAAAAAGCTTCTTCTGGTGTACTCATCCAAGGATTTTGATGAGGAATATTTTTTTGCAAATAGACGGATGTGTTGCATGCTTCAACCCACAAGTCTAGTAGTAGGACTTGGTCATGCAACATCACCCTTGTTTCCCCCAAAATTCCTTTGCTCTTCCTCTCATCCACCCCATTCTATTGTGGGTTGTCAGGTGTTGTCAACTCCCGTTTAATGCCTTCCTTTGCACATAAATTTTTAAACTCATTCGACACGTACTCACCTATGTTATCGCGACTGAGAACCTTCACTTTCTTGCCAGTTTATTTCTCAACAAGCGCTTTAAATTTGACAAACTTGGAGTATGTATGGCCGTTGTTTTGCATGAAGAAGATATAGCACTTCCATGAGAAATAATCTACAAATATAACATAATACCTATGCTTGGCAGTTGAGGGTTTCGAGAAAGGTCCACAGACATTAGAGTGGATCCTCTCAAGGACTACATGCGCCTTGTTGTGCTAATAATTGAAGGTGTTTTTTGTGTACTTACCCAAGGTACACCCTTTGCATGTATCATGCTACTCTAGTGATCCTTTGGGGAGGCTTGTGGCGATCTGTTGCATGATCTTCAAAGTTCCATGATGCAAATGGCCAAGTCTTCTATGCCATTATTCGTCGACATCATGGATCTACACCTTCTCTGCCTTTGTGCTCAATGAAAACAAATATTCCACATCTAGCTTGTATAGGTTCTTCGCTCGAACCCCAATTTGCTTCACATTTCCCATGGCGCGTGTCTCAGGAATGCCTTCCCTTTGCTAAATATCACATCATAGCCACATTCTTCCACCACCGCGACAGAAATCATATTCTTCTGTAGAACTGGTACAAACATCACATCCTTGAGCTTGAGAGGGGAGCCTGACTCCCTCTGAAAGGTGAGTGTACCAATATCAGTAGTGTTGTACCTTCCATCATCTCCCATCTCGATGTGCATCTGGAGATATTTCTCCTCTAAGTCACCAAAAATTTATTTGTTCCCTGTAATGTGGAATGAGGCACCACTATCCAAATACCACACATTCCTCATTACTATGCTTGTCATGCATGCAATGAGGGTGAAGTCAAGCTCAAGCTGTGAAGCCAAAAATTCACCAGTCACTCCTCCTGAGGTCTTATTTCTTGCCTTCTTATGTGGAAACTTCGTCGCAAAGTTCCCAAATTCATGGTAGTGAAAGCACTTGATTCTAGAAAAGTCTTTCTTCTTGCCCCATTGACTAGATTCTGGTTTGGATTGGAATTTATTCCCTTTTCCCTTCTTTTCCTTTCCAACTATGGCACAACTTTATTCATCCTCGCCCTTGGATGAAGTATTATCTCTAGTACTTCACCTCATTTCCTCCTCTACCAAATCGTACCATAACCGCTCCCAATTCAGTAGTTTCTCCCTCCCATTCATCGAATCTTGGTAGTTGTGTCAACTCTTGGGAAGGCCTATAAGCGATAGGCTCACCAAATTATCATATGTGACTGTGATACCAACTCCTGCAAGTTCATGACGACATTGTGTGAACCTACTCAGATACTGTTGAATTGAGTCATTCTTCTGCATCTTGATACTTCGAAGTTTATCCTTGAGCGCAAGTTTTTGTGGTCGCTAATATTCTCGAACAAATCTATCAATGATTTCCACATTGCATACAGTGTCTCTTTCCCATGGAAATTTAAGAAAATGTGGTCTTGTACTCCCTCTAATATGATTCTCCTTGCCTTGGCTACACACTTCTTCCATTCTACTAGATTCTGAGTATTAGTTGTTGTTGGTTTTGGGATATCAGTATCAATAAATTCCTTCAACCCATTATCTTCCAATACTGCCTCCATGTGGTCCTTCCAAACAACATAATTCGAGCTTCCCTCAAGGTCATACTCGAGTCTTAGTCCATAGAAATCCATACTTCTAGCTCTGAAGAATTGATCCCACAAATCCAATCCTCCTGTAAAGAAAACTTCAAAATCTCTTCTCTATTATGAATCCTACTCTTATACCATACAGAAATTAATGTGTAGATTCAAAATTTCTCGTGAAATTTAATAAATCACAACACTCAAAGCTACTCTACTGATCTGTGGAAGTTAATTCATGGTCAAGAACACAAAACATAAACATGCAAGAAGACACATCACACATGCACAGAGATTTATCTAGGGAAAAACAACTGCTCAAAACCCCTCACTATATATATTGCATTAATCAAAGAATGGAGATGAAATACAATGCTTGGTCAAGCTTGAGCACAACCTGCAAGTGTATAGTTTATCTCTATACCTAAATTACTGACTCTGGCTAACGCTTAGCCAATTTTCAAGCCCTCCAAGCTCCTAATTCCTTTATTTGTTCCTTGAGGAATCAACCCCTATTTTTTAGGGAAATTACTCAATTGGATTGTGCAATTCCTATAGGCCCATTCTCTCACTGTATGCACCACCTGTACACATGGGACTAGTCTAAATGATATTACATTGCCTTAGAATCTCCATCTCAACTGGGTAACTCGAATTCTCTTCATGCAACAGTTATTTTGGGTTGATTGATCAGTTAATTGGATGGCCACTTAGTGTGATTGAATTTTCACTACACAAATTTACCTTCCACTAGTTTCTCCAAAGTTGGAACTAGTTTAACTGAGAATAAATCAAATTAACTGAAATATATTGCTACAAATTAGCAATCAATCATACTAAATTGAACTCAAGCTTCTCAAACTCGAATTTACGGATTTAACTGAGTGACAAGTGCCATGTCACCTCAGTTAACTACCTCCAATATTCTACTGATGTGGAAATTCCAATTTTTCTCTAGTTTGACCAAGGCAAGGTCAAACTTAGATTTTCTTGTTGCATTTTCAACAATTTTAAATAGATCTTTTGTATTATGTTGGTTGCAATGAGCGCCGCATATTTGTGGAATATTTTGCTGGATGTTAGAAAAATACTTATTGTATGCGTGTGTCTCTACTAGGGTGATACTATTACCTCTCTCTTAGGGGCTCACTTTCAACTCTCTCCGCAGTAGAAGAACCTTGACACACTATTGTAGAGGTAAATCCCCTCTGCGAACAGAGGCGATCCCTACTAGCCCAGATCGGGTCTAGCAACAATCGTATCACGCTAAGGTGAAAGTTCCTAATTGTAATAGATTAACTTGCGATGAAGGCCTACCTCAAGTCCAATGTTTTTGTTTGTAGAGAAAATGGCGCTCTCGTTTCCTTGCTCCAGCAGATCACAATCCTCTCGCTCGCCGCGATCGAACACCTGCACACACAAGAAACACGACAAACACAAGCGTAAAACCCGATATATGCAATTATGTATCAGTCAAAGAAGACACAACTCATGATCATAATGAACAATACGAGTGACACCATAACCAAAGTCGCTTATCATCAATTAATACAAAGGAAAATACAACCTGGCTCTGACAATGAATCTTCCTTCGGCGGGTCGTTAGCGGAATACGTCTTGGTAAAGCTCGTCGGGGATGGGGACAAGCCTCTCTCTTCGATCATCAATCTCCTTGCTACTGATTTGGCACTATGAGGACTATTGCAGCATTCTTTAGGCTATGAAGGCTCTTGGATATTAGCTTGCAAAGGGAAATGGCAAGCTTATATAGATGGTGGAAGGGGAGTTGGGATACCTACAATCATGGGATTGGCCCTATCCTTAAGGAAGCTTCCATGAGAGGTGGAAAACTACTTCCTCTACATGGAGAACTGGAGCCAAACGTCCCAACTCGATTTAGAGTCCAGTTCAGGAGTTTGTTGGAGTCAATCTTCCGCCATTTATTTTTAAAAAACACTCTTTATTAAGCCTAGCACGGGTACAACACTGAGACAGTGCGCCAGTTGGCGCGCCCTCTTTGGAGGATTTCCCCCATTGGCGCGGGTATGACACTGAGCAGTTGCGCCAAGGATAAAAAGGCTATTTTTAGGGTTTTTCACAAGGAGTTGTCTTCAGAGGAATGAAAGTCCATCTTCAGGGGAATTCCATGAAAGTGTTTTCAGATCATGTCATTTCTCACAGGTCACGTAATAAGCCCTCCAATGTGCAAGACGGGGAATTGCAGGGACGATGACAAATTGCTGAGTAACAGATGCCCCCTAAAGCATGAGGCCCGAAAGAGAGAGAGGGGTGAAATTCTTTACGAGAATGTGTCCAACTGAAAACACTATCATCGGAAAACCTGCGTAGAGAATTACAACTCAAATACATGATATATATGTGGTATGGGCGCAGCCATCCATAATACAGTATACAAGAATCCAGATCCAAGGCATGGACGCAGCCATCCCGTAAGGACCGATAAATAGACTCAGGTATGGTTGCATCCATTCAATCAGTGAGTCATGTAACCAATCAGAATAATCCACAAAATTGCAGCCTGGATTGTAACAGACAAAATCCAGGGTCTTGCACTCCATCTCGATCTGAACAAAGTACAAGTTCAAGCATGTGAATAAGTGAGCTGAAGTCGAACATGCAAGAACATCGCCTGATTACCAGCCAATGATGAAAGTTGTTAAAAAACACGAGAGGTACCACCAATAATGACAATGGCCCTCAAGGTACTATAGGTACAATATACGGCATGTGAATTAGTGAGCTAGCGTCGAACACCCGTAGAATCACTCGATCGGAGGCCAATGATGAAAACCTCACGTCGAACGCGAAGAACCTATCATTGAGGCATGCAGGCTCCAAGGTACCAGAAGGGAGTCTCTAGATCAACTTCCTGGTTAATGGGTTGAAGTCGACAGGAAGTGACCTTGATCGAAGGTGGGCCATAGTGTTTCCCACATCATCGACACAAGACAGAGGAACATTATGTCTTTGTGAATCAGGATCAGATGAGAATAAGAGGAAGGTTGAAACTTGCAGAGGTCAACTTCTCTTGAAAATATCGGCGGCACGACAGTGGATTTGGCAGTATTTGAAGTCAAAAGATCAGAGGTCATGATGACGAGGCAAAGAGTAGATGAGAGGTCAAAAGGGATCACCCAAACCCATGGAGGCAAGTGGAAAACGAGATGAGATGTCCCCAACCCGACACGAATGCAGACAAGTGCCATGTTCAAGAGTGACATACTGCCAACACGACAATGATGCTAGTTCCATTTTCCCCACCATTTCTGGCGAGTACCTCTTTATTTTTACACAAGATTGAAGAGGATACCATATGCTTTTCATATAATTTCATCCTTTGGACAAACCCAACCTAGTACATTTAATGAGCCCTAGGAAGGAGAAACTCGAATATCGTCATTATGACTGAATCCGATGTCATCAGGGTTTAGCGAGTCTAACAAAGGAAGAACTCGACATCTTTTCATGTTTAGAGAGTTTGAAAAGACAGCAGAAAAGTAAACTCCAACGGTCCCTTTTCGTAAATAGTTCCTCAGATCCAAAAAGGTAGAAAACTATGTCTGAGAAAACCTCCTAGTTGCGATAGGCTAGGGTATTCCTTTTTTGTAAGTAATCTATCCCAGCTTGAAAAAGGGGTAAACGTATACTGGGTAGATGTCGTTTCGTAACCACTTTAACGAGATCAAAACGACAAGCGACTCGGCAATATTTTCATGTTTAAGGAGTCAGAAAAGAGCTGAAAGTTGACTCCTCCTGGAGGAACGAGTGGTATAAAGGGTAGCAACTAGTTTCGGTAATGGTGGAACTGCTCAGAACAAGTAAAGGTTAAGAGGTTGGCTAACAAGAACACTCATCGCAGCGGTTCCTTAGGAACGGGTAAAACAACCAAGTGAAGGCATATGACCGGCCAAGCAGATAGTGACGATGGAGTGAGAAAACCAAGGCTCATCTGGCAAAACAGGCTGATAAAATGGAAATCACAGGAGGTAAAATGGGAATGGTTTCACTTTTACACAATCTTGAAATCAAGAAACTCTGCTTGAAGTTGGTTTCATTTTTACACAAGCTTGAAACAAAGATAAACTATGCTTGAAACTGGTTTCATTTTTACACAAGCTTGAAACGGAAACAAACTATGCTTGAAAAAGTAACCATGCCCCCAGCATGGTGACTCAATTCGAGGTACATGCCCCCCAAGCATCAGTCCATATGTAAGGTAGATGGAGTGAAGGTTCAAATTACGAGATCAAGAGAAAGAAACGACTGGGATTTTACGAGATCTTATCAAAGACTCGAATTGAACGGGAAAGTGTTTCATTGTTTTAACGAGGTTGACACATTAAAAGAACTATCCTCAGGACACCTTGTTTCATGGTTTAAGGAGCTTGGCACAAGACAAGGAACTCTGTTCCGACAACCTTGTTTCATTTTTTAAGGAGCTTGACACAAGACAAGGAACTCTTCTCCAACCAGCTTGTTTCATTTTTTAAGGAGCTTGACACAAGAAAATGAATTGTGCTCTGATCGACCTCATCATAATGAACAAGAAGTCATCGCTTCCAATATTTCCACAACCGATGGAAGGAAAACATCCTGGAAGTCAGGACCCAATGCCCCCAGCACCTGATGCACAATGGCACTATCACTGGGTACAGGCACGAGGTAGGTAGCCACATAGTTGACCTGCAGTGGGGCAGATACAACAGGTGGATAAAAACCAGGAAGGGATTATGGTGGGCCAGTTAACACATCAAGACCAAAGAACGAAAGTTGATCAATGGTCACGATCCATCCTTCAGGTGGAAAATAGACCACACGAAAAAGGGAGGAGACAAGAGCTCCCATGGCATAGATGTAATCGCCCCCCAAAAGAAGATTGAAATCCAAGGGGTCGGGAACAACCATCACGTCCATAGGGACGGTTTTACCTCCCAAAGTAACAGGTAACCCCGGAAGGATCCCTAACGGTTGACTAGTTCTTATGTTAAACGCCAACAGATTCTACGTAACAAGCACAAGCGGAGGCGAACCAAAAGCTTGCCAAGTAGTTGAAGACAGAATACTAACAGATGCACCTTCGTCTATAACCGTGCTGGGTATGACCAAACCAAAGGCCTGTACCGTTATCTCAAAAGGCACATAAGATGGAAGGCGGTATCCTGCAAATCGACTCCAATCAAAGGAAGCGACCAAACTACTCGGAGGGGCTACCATCGAACCGAGATGGTCTTCCCCTGGTGTTAAAAAAGAAGTAGGAGCATCCTCCACAACCTCCATCTCGAAGGTGGGAGGAGTGTCCTCCGGGACCTCCATCACGGGAGGCGGAGGAGAAACTTCTTGAGATATAGGGATATGAGAACCTTTCTCCAAGTCCGAAGAATCTGAAGAAACAAGAAGAACATGAGGGGTGTGAGATCCACTCTCCATGGAAAAGACCTGGTGCACCGTAGATGGGGCCAGTTCAACCGATCCCATGACCAATGGTTGGTTGGGAATGGATTCCTGAATTTGAATTTTCGAGGGAGCGGGATCGACCAAGGATTACTCTTCACCAATCATAGGATTAGCTGGTGGAGGACTCAAAGAAAGTTGTTTATAACCAGTTGGAAGGCACGGTGCAGAAACAACCGAGTTGTCCAAAACTTGCTTAGCTTCATCCATATACGGACAAAGGTGAATGGCATGGTGCCCCCCACACAACTTACAGGGATTGGTAATCTTACCCTTCTTCTTAAGAGCCTTACCAGCACTAGTCGGAGACATGCCCCCAACATGACTCCCAGAAGTCAAAGGCAACAGTGGACAACCGTTGGACCATACTTCGAGCACCTTGGGAATGTCAGGGCAGTCTTGAAGAAGATGGTCTCCCGTGCACAACATGCAAGGGAACTTAACTTTCTATGGAGGGTTGGAAGGTTTATCAAGAGGAGGTGCTTTAGAAGCAGTAGCTGTATATTTAGCCTCTCTCTTATCGGACTTCTTCTTCTTTGTCTTCTTCTTCTTCTTCTTAGCCACCTGGTTACCAAATAACCGTGAACTGCAATATACACCTTGGTTTCAAAATGAAAGAGAAATCAACCAAGGACTTGACGTATGTGCAGGCAATCTCCCCGAATGCTGTGTCCGGTGTATCACGGGTACAAGGCGGCAGACTCGGCTTCCTATGGATAAAGGATAGCAACCTAGTGGGGTCTCCCTTTATATACGCAACGGTACGGGGAGCACAAGTCCGTACTAGTGATGTCTAAAGCCAAGAGGCGAACGACAACTACTAGGTTTAAAGACGCCGAAACACGTCTCTAGCCTAGACCTCTAAATGTTTTGTTAATGTTTCAATGCTTCCTTAGGTAAATTGAATAAATTTTACGGTTGATCTTCAATTATGTCTCGGTTTTCAGGCCCTAACGAGTGTCATGTGACAATCTCTCGTATGCATCTATATGAGAAAATAAAACTTTTCAATTCGATGAATGCTATCTAGTTAAGGGAAGAGCTTCAAACAATGATGCAACAAACAACAACACTGAAAATGAAAATTTTCAAAACTAGATGACTTTCACTATCCAAAAGTAATTTCAAACATTCAACGATGCGAATAATGCAATGTAATCTATGCAAAATCCCCTTTTTCGAAAACTATGCAATTGTAATCTATGCACAATTTCCTTTTCCTTTCAAATGATAAGAATGCACTCAATGCATTTGTTGATGAAATGAGAATCTACTTAATGCATGCTTTTAATGAAAGAGAATGCAATCAAAGCGATTTCTAGCTTTCAATCATTAAACAATGTGATCTAAGTTCAATGATAAATCTCACAAATACTTTTCAATGCAATGTGATCTAATGCATTTTAACGAAAAGAAAACTTTGAGATGAAAACTAAATAAACGCAAATCTTCTTAATGAAAGGATGAATGCAAAAGGGATGCAAACAAACACTAAGAATGCAATCGTTGTTTTAAACTCTTGTAACGAAATTCCTCAAAAGGTGACAAAACACAAAGAGGACTTCCAAAGCATGAGATCAAAACACGGCATTCATTCCCTTTTACATCAAGAAATCATGGAGAGAAGACATTCCAAACAATGAGCAATGTAATCTATGCTCATACAGAGAAAAGACCGGAAGGGAAAGACACACTGGTGAAGGATTTAGGGAAAAAATCTCAATTTTCACACACCCTGAAATTGGCACGACTTTGGTAGGTGAAACTAGCGCCAACTGGCGCGACTTGCTCACTGACAACTAGCGCCAATGGCTAATTGGCGCGGGTTGCTAACTGACAACAAGCGCCAATGCCTAAAAATGAAAAAACAAAGAATTTCTCCCAACCAAGACCAGACTCACCACTTCAAGCAGAATATAAAACAAAACCAGAAGCAAAGTACTGACCAAAAGAAACTTCCGAACAAGGGTAAACCCTAGCACCTACAGGAGATGGCGCGACTGTATGGCTATAATCCGCGCCAGACAGGGGATGGCGCGAGTGATGAACTGGAAACCTGCGCCAATTGGCACGACTGTCAGGCTGGAAACCGCGCCAATCAAGCCAACCATGAAAAGATGAAAATTCGGAAAAACAGAGGTCACATCTGATCCTCTGGGGGCTGAATAGAGGTTTAAACTATAAAAAAGCGAGCCAAAATAGCTAATCAAGCAAGAAAAGTCAAGAATCGACCAAAAAGACAAGACAATACTCCAAATCAACGATCCCCAGCAGAGTCGCCAATTTGTTGTAGAGGTAAATCCCTTCTGCGGACAGAGGTGATCCCTACTAGCCTAGATCGGGTCTAGCAACAATCGTATCACGCTAAAGTGCAAGTTCCTAATTGCAATAGACCAACTTGCGATGAAGGCCTACCTCAAGTCCAACGCTGTTGTTTGTAGAGAAAATGGCGCTCCCGTTTCCTTGCTCCAGCAGATCACAATCCTCTCGCTCGCCACGATCGAACATCTGCACACACAACAAACACGACAAACACAAGCGTAAAACCCGATATATGCAATTATGTATCAGTCAGAGAAGACACAACTCATGATCATAATGAAAAATACGAGTGGAACCATAACCAAAGTCTCTTATCATTAATTAATACAAAGGAAAATACAACCTGGCTCTGACGCTGAATCTTCCTTCGGCGAGTCGTCAGCAGAATATGTCTTAGTAAAGCTCGTCGGGGATGGGGACAAGCCTCTCTCTTCGATCATCAATCTCCTTGCTACTGATTTGGCACTATGAGGACTATTGCAGCATTCTTTAGGCTATGAAGGCTCTTGGAGATTAGCTTGCAAAGGGAAATGGCAAGCTTATATAGATGGTGGAAGGGGAGTTGGGATCCCTACAATCATGGGATTGGCCCTATCCTCAAGGAAGCCTCCATGAGAGGTGGAAAACTACTTCCTCTACATGGATAACCGAAGCCAAACGTCCCAACTAGATTTAGAGTCCAATTCAGGAGTTTGTTGGAGTCAATCTTCCTCCATTTATTTTTAAAAAACACTCCTTATTAAGCCTAGCGCGGGTACAACACTGAGACAGTGCACCAGTTGGCGCGCCTTCTTTGGAGGATTTCCCCCATTGGCGCGGGTATGACACTGAGCAGTCACGCCAAGGATAAAAAGGCTATTTTTAGGGTTTTTCACAAGGAGTTATCTTCAGAGGAATGAAAGTCCATGTTCAGGGGAATTCCATGAAAGTGTTTTCAGATCATGTCACTGCTCACAGGTCACGGAATAAGCCCTCCAATGTGCGGGACGAGGAATTGCAGGGACGGTGAAAAATTGTTGTGTAACACACACCTACAATTGAACACTCGCTATGCACACTCACTTGATTTTCTAAGGCACATATGCACTCCTCTCTCTTGTTGATAGTTAAAGCCAAGGAAAACTTTTAAGAAAGCGACAACTGAGTCATATTCTGGATGGGGATCCTATATCAAACGGTGTGAGGTCTAATTGGGACCACATATCGGGGAGACCCCTTGAATGTTGGAAGGTTTAGCACTATGAACACTCTCTCCTATTCACTCTTATATTTTCTACTCATCTATGGAATAAAATGCACTTAAATAGAATGGAACTCATTTTTCCCCTAGTGGGTCGATTATAATAGAACATGATAGCCTACTAGTGGTTAAGTTTGACTCCTTAAACTCTTAACTAGGGTTAAAATATGGAATCTTCTAGAGTCTTATTCATTGTGATCATGTGGCTAGTCTATTTTCAATTAATAATGGGAGCTAACATGTCATCCTTTCAAATCGCAGTGGTCAGAACAAGAAGGTCAACTTCTGGATGGCATAACTTTTGCATGCAGACTTCGATTGAGGTAATTTTTGCATTGTTGGATAGGTCTCTATGTGTACATTATCATTACATAGTGTTGCACTAAAGAAACAAAGTTTTACCCCCCATAAAACACTACTTTATGTCTTAAACTACTTTTTTAAGGTTTCAAAACCCAATTTCCCAAACTGGGTCCCACTTGTAAAAATGGTCCTATGAGTTGATTCCTCCACTTTTCCCACTTTGAAAGCATGAGTATGGAAGAAAAATAATATTATGATATAATAAAGATCATTTTTATAGATAAATAGTTTGAACTTGAAAACATAAAACTAACGTCATCTAAGATTGCAACCATGTTGCTAGTGTCATATATAAAAATAATAAAATTAAAATGAAAAGAAAGTGCATCCATTTGGATGGTGAATAACTCTGAATAGTATCAACGAATTCATACTCCTCTTCAGAAGTAGAAAACTCAAAGTTTGCAATATTTTTTAACTACGATGGAAACATTTTCAATGAGTTTTCTTGTCTCTTTTTGCATCTTGTTGATACACAAAAGGATATCCTATAGAGTTTGAAAGTGGTCAACTAAAAATTTTCATAATGGTATTTAATTTCCAATGTATATCAACAATCTGCAAATATATATTTTTTTAGAGTCCTTGTGTTTCTTGTGTTAGGAACCCAACCTCTAACCTCCTCATCAACCTCAACATCTATAATAAGCCTCCTCTATATTATAGCTTCCATTTTTGTATCTAGTATCTCTCATTGGATTTCAGGAGGAGTTAATTGCACATAGATGGCGCGAGAATGGTCCACAAATAATTGGGCTCGAGAGTTGGAGGGGGATGATGGCCTCTTCTTCCTTTGTGACCCTTGAGTGAGTTGAGTGAACCATTTTTACAGGGATATAGACTAAATTCACTAGGCCAATTACACTGAATGAGCGGGAGGTTGGGTTGGCCACCCAAACCTCTTAACAAGAATCGGGGAGGTGAGGATCGAAAGGAGGAGAGTGGAGAGATGGCAGGTGAGCCTAGACAACATGAAGCCAAATTATGCAACCAAGGGTCATATAATGTTAACTAAAGAAAAACCAAAAGATGCCTTCCACTAAAGTAAATACAAAAAAAAAAAAACAAGAAATAATTAATGATGAGGGGTCCCTAATATCAAGGAATAAACAGTAAGAAAATTTCACAACATGAAAAAGTCACACTTAGTGAAGGCACCTCCCAAAAAAAATTGACAAAACACCAAAATGGAAAAGAAATAACAATTAAACTAAGACTAACTTACATAAGGAAAGCACGCCCATAACAAACCTAAAACCCAAATTTTTGTCAGTCAGTTGGAGTATTTTTTTTCAAAGGAAGACTCAAAACCTGCTTAGTTCCACTGAGGACTACTATTGTTTCTTCCAATGACATGGAAACTTGAGCTTCATGTCCACATAATAGAGGTATCAGACTTAATTTTGGCTAGGGTTGGAACCTCCCTATGAAGGAAACTACCACTATTAGAGACTTTACCAACCAAATAAATACATTATAGCACAAATAAGATATAGGTCCATATGAATAAATAACTTTCGATGCCAAAAGGCCTTCTAAAATAAATATACATAATTATAATTAACCAAAACCCATGAGGGTTCCTTACCAAGGACTTATAGAGAGTTCAACATCCTCAGGTTCTCACCCTTTCCCCTGCCATGAAAGCATTACAGAAAAACATACCTTCTTCACAATAATGATACGGTGATAGGGAGGTCACTCACTTAGTATTTGAGGCATACTTGAGGTTTTCTGCTAACGTTCCTCTTATCCATATGGGTTAAGTAAATATCATTTCCAAGTGGGAGATGAAACAAACTTCTACCACCCACTGCCATCCTATCAATAAATTGCCCGTTGTCATGTCATCAGGATCACCCGTTGTGTGGATTAAATCATTCATTTATTTAGAATTATAGTTTTTTTTTTCTTAAAATAATTGAAAAATCATTATTATAGAAACTAAACATTAACAAAATCCTCAATTACTAAATATTACCAAAATCCTAGTATCTAAAATGATTTTTTATTATTGTAGAAAATTTGAATAACTGATATATTATTCACCGAGATTCTCCTGATCACACACTATTTTATCTTCATGCACAATACAGAATCTCTTCTACCATTGATCATTACATGCGGAAATAAAATCAATTGCATGCGCACATTAAAACCATAAAAATTCACACATATGAACACAGTATTTCATGGGAAAGCTTAAAGCTGAAAACCCTAACTATATGTATATTATATGTCATAGAGATCATGTAACAATCATTGTACAAGGCTCCTCACAAGCTCTCAGCAAAACCTCCAATTTCTACACACTAATCAAGCTAGATCTAGAAAAACACATGCTCCAATCTCTGCCACCTGATAGCCAACCTCTATTGTGTAATCAATGTTGTAGGATGGCTCATAAATAACTTTGAACCACTTGGCTTGTACTGCGCAATCCTCATGGGCTCCTCCAATCACTGGTTGTTGCAAATATACCTTGATATAGTCTGGCCCGACAATTCTTTGCTCTTTCACTATTTATGTACTTTGAGATGCTCACTTTGAAAGACTATCCATGCACTAAAGTTAGCGAGTGTATTCTTTAGTTGATTAATGAGTTTATAATTACTGAATTAATTAATAATTAATTCACACCACTCTCACTAGTGTATCAATCAGTTAGAATAGATACAACTAGCTCAACTATGTTTAGATTAGTTAAACTAAACACAACTCCATTAACTTCCTTAATCAACTCCACCAAAATCTCTCACATGAGTTCTAACTGAAGTATCCATGTAATAGCTCCACTTAACCCTCAGGAATAGCGTAATTCCTTCTGTCAGCTCCTGTGCCACATCTGTGCACTTAAGTGAAGTGCTCCAAGAGAATAAGATAATGCTTATAGTCCAAATATTATTAAGAGCTAATAATATTCGACATATCTATTTTTAGACTGGCAATCTAAAAATAGATTCCGCCCAATATGTCTAAAAATATAATTCCATCTATTTTTGACTTGACAACCATACACAAATAGCATCCTGCAACTCATAGAACATGATCCATATGTCTAAAAACCAGACTTTGCGCAGATAACTGCGGGGCCCACTTAGTGAAGGCGACTCTTTTCACTAAGTTAATCATCTTGTTGAATCTCAACACTCCCTCTCAACAAGATAGGGATTATCTGCCACCCCAATCCTGTCTCTATGGTATTCGAATTTGCTCTGGTGAGCGCCTTCATCAGAATATCTGCTTCCTGATCCTCCGTAGGAATGTAAGAAAGCAACATGATCTTCCGCTGCACACAATCTCTGATATGATGGTACCGGATGTCAATATGTTTAGATATATCATGAAATATCGGGATTCATGAGAGTTTAATGCAACTCTTATTATCACAATAAATCACGGTAGGATCTAAGTATTGAACCGAACAACTGACAGGGGGATCTTCCTCATCCATATAGCCTCGCATGCAACCAAAATCGTGCCATGTCGGCCTCTGGGCCGAGTGCACAGTTTTCTGCTTCTGCTGAACAGCTGTTGTCGACTCGTACGAAAATCCCTCCGGATATTGCTCTTTCTATGCGGGCTCCACACTTGTCTGCATCCGTGTCTGACTTCACCTCATCACTTCCAATACGTTCAACAGTTGATGTCCCCGATGCTGCCCCTGCGAGACTCATCTCAATACATGCTTCCCCACCTTCCAAAAGAGCTTGGTTGGCTTAACCATAGCTTGTGAAAGCTGGTTAACAGCATAGCATATGTCGGGTCGTGTATTGACCAGATACATAAGCGACCCCACCAACTGTCGATAAACAGTGGCATCCACTACCTCCACCGAAGTAGCATTCTCCTTCCTCCAGATAGCAAGAAAAGGAGTATCAACAGGCTTGCAGCCATGCATGTTGAACTTCTCTAGTATCTCCCGGGCATACTTACCCTGAGAAACAAACAGTCCATCACTGTGCTGCCAAATTTCCAATCCCGGGAAATAATGAAGGAGGCCCAAGTCCTTCATCTCAAACTCTTTTGCAAGATCCTCCTTGCATGAGAGTATCAACAGCTCATCACCTATCAAAATCAAATCATCTACATAAAGTACAATGATCAACAACTTACCCTCCACCACTATCTAGTATAGGTTCGGATCCGCCTCACTCTTGGAGAATCCAAGTCCGGTGAAATAACTATCTATCCGTGTGTACCAAGCACGAGGTGCTTGTTTCAACCCATACATCGCTCTCTTGAGCCTACACACATGCGACTCGTTGTTGAAGATCTCAAAACCTTCGGGCTGCTCTATGTACACCTCCTCCTCAATGACTCCGTTGAGGAACGCAGTCTTCACATCCATCTGATGAATGTGCCACCCCATCTGCGCTGAGAGAGCAAGAATCGTCCGTATGGAAGAATACCTTGCAACAGGTGCAAAGGTCTCGTCATAATCGATCCCCTCAATTTGTGAAAAGCCTCGGGCAAAAAATCTTGCCTTGTACTTCTCCACACTCCCGTCAGCTGCCTGCTTCACTTTGTAGATCCATCTCGAACCCACCATTGATTTCCCTTCCGGCCTCGGGACAATCTCCCATGCATTGTTTCTGACAATCGAATCATACTCTTCCGCCATGGCATCTACCCATGCGGGGTCCTCCACAGCTTCCTCGAAAGAGGATGGCTTTGTCACGATACACTTGCTCATAAGAGCCATGTATCCAGTATACCGGTCAGGTGACTGTCTCTGTCTGCGCTGTGATGTAGGTGCTCCTACAATCCTCTCTACATCTTGAGCCAGTCGCTCAGCTTCTGTAGTGCGCTTCCACCCTCTGATGGTTGGCGCTGCATGAGTGGTCTCTTCCACTCCATGAACCTCCTCTTGTGGCTGATCCACATCCTGAGGCTCATCCTTAGGAACTAATAGCTCCTCATCTGCATGGAAGTGTGGCTCCCTCTCAAGCGAACACTTCATGGCTTTCTCCTCCTGAAATTTGATATCCCGTCGCACAACAGTCTTGCGACTGTCTGGAAAATACACACGATAGTTGTGGGGCGTATCAGTGTACCCCACAAATATCCCAACCTCTACGGTCGGCTCCAGCTTCTTCCTGGCATCCTTCGTCACATGAATGTAAACAGGTGAACCAAAAATCCTCAAATGGGAAATATCAGGCCTCTTACCAAAAAATGCCTCCTCGGGTGTACTCATGCCAAGTATCCTGTGAGGACAACGGTTCTGCACATATACTGCAGTATTGCATGCCTCAGCCCACAAGTGTATGGGTAGGCCCTGATCATGCAACATCGCCCGTGCAGCACCCATGATCGTTCTGTTCTTCCGCTCAGCAACCCCGTTCTGCTGTGGGTTATGAGGTGCTATGAGCTCTCTTCTAATTCCTTCTGCGCTGCAAAAGTCCTTGAATTTGCCAGAGATGAATTCACCACCATTGTCACTCCTAAGAGCCTTCACCTGCTTCCCCGATTCTTTCTCAACCAGTGCCTTGAACTCACAGAACTTTGAGTATGTCTCGCTCTTCTTCTGCATGAAGAAGATCCAGCACTTACGAGAAAAATCATCAGCAAATATCACATAATACCTGTGCTTTGCTGTCGAAGCTACTGAGAAAGGTCCACACACGTCTGTGTGAATTCTCTCAAGGATCGTCGTGGCGCGACTATCCTTCTCGTGAAAGGTGGCTTTCACAAATTTTCCCAAGGTACATCCCTTGCACTGATCTGACTGCGCAAGAGTACCCTTAGGAATCCTAGTAGAAATCTGCTGCAATATCTTCAAAGCTCCATGGTGAAGGTGGCCCAATCTCTGGTGCCACAACTTGCCATCATCCCGGCTCACCACTCCTTTTGTCTTGTTTGCCATTGATGTGCAGCCATCTACCTGCAATTGATAAAGGTTCTTAACTCGAACCCCTATCCTCCGGGTCTCACCAGTTGCCTTACTACGTAGGAAAGCCTTTCCCTCGCTAAAGACAACATCATATCCCTTGTCTTCTAACATTGCCACAGAGATAAGATTCTTCTTCAATCCTAGAACATGCATCACTTCCTTCAATACGAAGGTTTTACTAGACTCCCTCTCAAAGGAAATGGTACCGATACCGGTCGCACTGTATCTACCATCATCGCCCATCTCGATGTGCACTCCAAGATCTTTCTCATCGAGATCAGTAAACAAATCTCGATCTCCTGTCATGTGAAAAGACGCACCACTGTCAAGAAACCACACTGAACCCATCACACTTGAGACCAAGCATGCGATCAGCGAAAAATATAGCTCAAACTGCGAGGCTAAGGCCTCTCCAGCTACAGATCCAGCAGCCTGCTTATTTTTCTTCTTCTGTGGACAACTAGTGGCATAATGTCTATGTTGGTGACAGTGAAAGCACTTCACCTTGGACATGTCCTGCTTCTTGCCTTTCGCATCGGATTGAGAATCTTGCTTCTTGCTCTTCCCCTTCTTTTCTTTGGTAGCCAAAGCACAATTCTCTTCATCAGAGTTATTTGATGAAGATTCGTCCCTGGTACTTCGCCTTATCTCCTCCTGCACAAGATCCGACCAAAGTCGCTCCCATCCTGGTAATTTTTCCCGACCATTGACAGAGTCCTGATAGGAATGCCAACTCTTCGGAAGCCCAAGGAGAGCCAAGCTCACCAAGTCCTCATCATCAGCAGTAACCCCCACACTTCCCATCTCATCCCTGCATTGGATGAACTTCATGAGGTACTTGGGCATATTGTCGCCTTTCTCCATTTTTATGTTTCTAAGTTTATCCTTGAGCGCCAACTTCCTCTAGTCGCTCTTGCTTTGGAATAAGTCTGTCAAAGCTTTCCACATCAAGAATGGAGAAGCCTTACCATGAAGGTTGGACACTATGTGATCCTTTACACCTTCCAACAGAATTCTTCGACACTTTGTTGTCTTCTTTTGCCATGCGTCAAGTACAGCAGCATCACTAGAAGTAGGTTTTGGAATTTTTTCATATATGAACTCCTTCAACCCATTGTCATCCAGCACCACCTCCATCCTGTCCTTCCATGCAATATAATTCGAGTTTACCTCAAGGGCATACTCCAATCGCAATCCGTTGAAAGACATCTCAACTTCGACACCAAGAAAACACTACTGCAAATTCGAATTCCACCAACACAAAACTCAACCACTTCAATGTTTTGCAATTGCTCCAATGATCAATATCGCTCCGATACCATGTAGAAAATTTGAATAACTGATATATTATTCACCGAGATTCTCCTGATCACACACTATTTTATCTTCATGCACAATACAAAATCTCTTCTACCATTTATCATTACATGCGGAAATAAAATCAATTGCATGCGCACATTAAAACCATAAACATTCACACATATGAACACAGTATTTCATGGGAAAGCTTAAAGTTGAAAAACCCAACTATTTGTATATTATATGTCATATAGATCATGTAAAAATCATTGTACAAAGCTCCTCACAATCTCTCAGCACAACCTCCAATTGCTACACACTAATCAAGCTAGATCTAGCAAAACACATGCTCCAATCTTTGCCACTTGATAGCCAGCCTCTATTGCGTAATAAATGCTATAGGATGGCTCATTAAATAACTTGAACCACCTGGCTTGTACTGCGCAATCCTCATGGGCTCCTCCAATCACTGGTTGTTGAAAATATGAAACAGTATAGCCACAACTGATAGTTAACCTGCTCTTTCACCTATTTCTGCACTGGTCTCCACTGAAACTGTCCATGCACTAAAGTTAACTGATTTATTCTTTAGTTGATTAATGAGTTTATAATTAGTGAATTAATTAATAATTAATTCACACCACTCTTCACTAGTGTATTAATCAGTTAGACTAAATACAACTAGTTCAACTATGTTTAGATTAGTTAAATTGAACACAACTCCATTAACTCCTTAATCAACTCCACCAAACTCTCTCACATGAGTTCTAACTAAAGTCTCCATGCAATAGCTCCACTTAACCCCTAGGAATAGAGTAATTCCTTCTGTCAGCTCCTGTGCCACATCTGTGCACTTAACTGAAGTGCTCCAAGAGAATAAGATAATGTTTATAGTCCAAATATTATTAAGAGCTAATAATATTCGACATATCTATTTTTAGACTGGCAATCTAAAAATAGATTCCGCCCAAGATGTCTAAAAATAGAAGTCCATCTATTTTTTCCGACTTGACCAACCATCCACAAATAACATCCTGCAACTCATAGAACATGATCCATATGTCTAAAAATAGACATAGTCTAAAAATAGACTTTGTGCCAAAAATAGCCTGTGGGCCCACTTAGTGAATGCAACTCTTTTCACTAAGCTCATCATCTTGTTGCAATCTCAACAATTATTTTATTTTTTCTACGCTCTTTGACTTATAAACTCATTCTAAATACTTGCATAATTTACAAAATATGAAAATAGTAAAAGTTCAAATGAAATTATTATAAGCGCAATCAAATAAGATTTTCAGCATTGGACCAATTTGTAAATAAAATTACACAAATTAAATTTAAACAATAATTTTGGGCAATTAAGTTTTAACCTTTTCCATCTTTTTTTTGGGCAATATTTTGGTCTTTCTTTAAACAGAATCATGTGTCTTTTTTTTAACCATTTTTTGAGGCATTTTTACTTTCTATTTGGCAAAAATAATTTTCCCAAAATGCTCCTCACATTTCCAACTTTCCAATGAGCCATTTCTTGCTTGATTTGGTCTTCTAAAACTCAAGATATGGCTCGAGAAAGTTAATACTCATCAATCATTTGTTTTTCCATTAGATTATTTTTGACCATTGTTCTACATGTTCATTTCTTTATTCAACATTCATTGTCGAATTTCACTGTTATTTGTTTATATTGTATTTTCCACCCAACTTATTTTTTTGTGTGAAACCATTAGGAATATGGATTGTTAGGTTCGTGTAAATGTTTGTCTGAATTCTAATAAAAAAAATAAAACAAAACAAATAACAATAAAAACAAAACTCATTGGATTCCATCGATCATCAGGCCCCCAATCCCCTCAATCATCAAGAAAATTAAGAATCATAGAAAATCGAAATTCCCAATATCCTCATAACCTGGTACCTCGAAATCTCGATATCTCGGTACCTCGACATTTCACTACCCCAACATCCTGGTATCCTAATATCTCAAAATTTTCATTAATGGACATGAAAAATTCTCATTAATTGGGCTCTATCAACGTACTTAAAAATATATATATCAAATTTTGTTAACTAATATTAATAAATAAAAATAAAATAATGATAAAATTTAATGTCATCCACATCATCTTCCATGTCAATACATTTAGTATAGTTATTTTCCACGTGAACCTAGGGGACATGTCTTTTTTCATGTCACCAAAACATGATGATAGTATAGAAACTTTTGAGGGCCATAACTTTGTGTCTTGAACCCAAAATGAGAAAACTTTTATATAATCAGAAATCTCTCGATAAGTAGATGATGGTAGTGACCTCCACATTTGAAAATTATGAAATTAATAGAAGCAAAACTTTATATTAACCTATTTAGTGCCCTAAAAGAAAATTACTCACAAATTTGTGACTTATCAAATACAAAACAAAAAGAAAATCAAATATTGAATCCCACAAACAAAAAATAGTGAAAGAATAAATAGTAAATTAGCAAGATTAAGCATTAAATTAAAATTGGTTGGGGGACCTTTACTTTTAATTAGATAATAAAAATAAAAGGGATGGTTGTTGAAGGCATCAACATAGAGTAAGGGATCTGGCAAGCATTCGGCTGAAGGAAGGACTTTTATAGACAAAGGAGGGGATGTGTACTTAACTTCGACAAGTACACAATCGAATCACAGGGAGTGGTTCTATGATTATGAAGAATATGATGGAAGGGATGTCTATATGGTGGAGGAATCAACAACCAGGATAATTGATTGAGGTCGAGGTTGAGTTTGATTGGTGTTCAAGGATGATCAAAGTAGAACATTTATAGGTGTGCTACACATTTCAATTTTTTCCAGGAACCTAATAGATGTTAGTTGAATGGAAGACGCAGGGGTGAATATCGTATTTGAGAAGGATTCCTGTAAGATGGTTTATGGTGCGATAATGTTGATGAGAGGTGTTAAAATTGGGGCATTGTACAACTTGTTAGGGAAAATCAACCTAAGTGGCTGCAATAGTGTATTCATTCATAGAACTGACAAGTAAACTTATTTTCCTATTGATGAGACCATGTTGTGGCATCAAAGGATGGGACATGTTGGGGAGAAACGTCTTCGATCTATGCAAAGCTAAGGTATAGTAAAATGTTTTCCTAGAAACTCTCTAGAAGTTGAATTTTGTGAACATTGTATTTATGGGAATCATAATCGTGTTATATTCCCATATGGTGTTGCAATAGAAAAGAGATCCTAAAGCTAGTTCATAGTGATGTATTTATGCCAATACCAGTATAGTCACTAGGTGGATCTCTGCATTATGTTTCCCTCAGTGACGATTCATTTAAGCTGAAATATATGTATTTATTGAGGAAGCAATCTGAGGTTTTCATAAATTTCACGAGTTTAATTCTATTACGGAAAAATAGATAGACAGGGAGATAAAGGTACTAAGAACTGATAATATATGTGAATTTTGTGGGAAAGAGATTAAGTAGTTCTAAAAACATCATATTATAGTATGTCAAATGAATACTCCATATACCCATCGACATATTCAATTTGTTAAGAGAATGAATGAGACATTGATGGACAAGACAAGTAGCATGCTTAGTAGTATGGGATTAGCATAAGAAATCTAAGTAGATTCAATCAACATTGCAGTTTACATGATTAATAGGTGTCATTCATCAATGTTGGTTGATGAGACTCCACATGAAGTATCGTTTGGTAAAAATATGTCACACACATCGAAGAGTTTCTTGCTATGATGGTTTTTTCCATGTTCCAGAAGGGAAGAGGACAAATTTGGACAACAAGGTGGTCAAGTGTATTTTAATCAACCATAAGGGTGGAGTGAAAGGATGTGGGATGCAGTGACAAGGAAAACAATTTATAGTTGATATGTGATAATAAAGGAAATTAGGTGTGCTTCTAATATTTAAAAGGCTCCAAAGTAGGAGGAACAACAAAAGCTAATGTTCAACTTGACAAATGAGGAAAATAATTCAAATAAGTTGACTAAATCAAATAAAGAGGTGAAACATCAAGTTCTATCCTTGAGGAGGTCTTGTTGAGTAAAGAACCAACTTGAAATGTATAATCCACTAGATTTTCAACCTTATTTTATGTTATATGCCATCGATTAACCTAGGTTAGTTAGGGAGGAAATCAACTCATCAGAGGGTAAACTTTGGTTAAAATCCATGGTCGAGTAAATGGAATCTTTGCACAAGAATGATACATGGAACTTGTCCCACTTACCTAATGGGAGGAAGCTCATTGCTTGAAAGTGGATATTCAAGAAAACGTTGAATGTAATAGGTAAATTTGATAAGTGCTCAAATGGTGGTTAAAGGTCATTCCCAAGTTGAGGGAGTCAAATTTTGTCAAATATTTCCCCCTATTACAAAATTAATTTCCATTAGAGAACTAATGTCTCTAGCTAAAACATTTTATCTGGGGATAGAGGAAGTGGATGCTCAGATGAGGGTAGTTTGTAAGCTAAGGAATTCCATTTATAGTTTTAATCAATCATCGAAGATGTGGTTCTATAATTTTGACACATGCATCCATGGATTAGGATTTTTGAGAAGTCGAGTTTATCAATGTGTTATATATCTCAAGACGGAAGGTAGGTGTTTCATATATGTAGTGTTATAGGTTGATAACATGTTATCAATTGGAAACAACATGGGTGAAATCAAGGATATGAAGATGTAGTTGTCCTCCAAATATGACATGAAGGATCTTGGCGCTACACATTTCATTCTTGGAAAAGGGATCAAGAGAGACCACACAGTTAGGAAATTCTAATTCAATCAAAGGAATTACCTTGAGACAATTATTAATAATTTCAACATGTAATATTTCAATCTAGTGAAGGTACCAATTCCCATTACGACAAGGCAAATTATTGAATGGTTTCCAAACATACAGGAGGAGATGGATTACATGGCGATGTTTCCTGTTCTAGTGTTTTATGTAGCATGATGTATGCAATGGTATACATTCAACTGGATATTTGTCTTTGTAACACCCTCCTCCCATATTTACCCAAGTTAAAGGGTCCACTAGGGTAAAAATGTGACGAGAGGCCAATATGATGTGATTCAACTCCCCATGTGCAGTTAAGAAAGTGGAACCGACAAAGCAAAACCAATTTGACCTTCCTCGGGAGCTACAGACCCTTCAAGAGGCAACCAACCATTCCAAGTGCTTAACCCCTGAGACAACTTATCATTTTTTTTATCTAGACCCTCCATTTCTCCCATGGAAATCCATGCATGCAACTGAGGCCTTCTAGCCGCTCCCAAAACAAGGCATGCAAATGATTGTGGACTTTTCTAGGCAAATCTGAGTTAGTGACCCTAGACTTTGAGCCACTTTTTCAAGGCTAGGTCTCAGGCCACTGCCCATAACTTCATGAAACTCCCAAAAATGAGTAACAACAATGGAATCAGGTTACTAATGCAATTATTGATATAGGTACTTGATCTGACCCATACTAACCAAGACAAGCATTTTGTCAAACATATCACAAATATGTCATAACAACATATCTGAGCATGGGGGTCTCATACTTATCTAAGATTTGTAAAGAAGCATTGATACCTTATCACAATAGTTGAATTATCATATATTAGGTCATATATTAATTATTCATTCATTTTCTAATCAAAACATGATAGGAGATATGCATCAAGTCTATCATAAAACATACTCATAACCAACATATAACCAAAAAAAATAACAAGGATATAACAGCCATAAAAACCACATATGAACAGTATGTTTACACTTGAAATACCAAGGAGAAGGAACTCTTATTAATGAATGCATAAGCCAACTAGGTCTGGGACTTCCACGAACCACCTAACCATAGATTGGGTTGAACCAAATATTTCTTTCATCCAATCACCCTCGTCCCATATTCCAAGAATGAATGTGGGACTCACAACAAAACCAACTAGGGCTTCCTCAAGCTTTACAACAATCCCCACCAGATCACTAGGCCCAAACCCTCATTAATACAGCCAAGATTCACCACAATCCCCACCGAATCACTATGACCTAAACAAGCATGGATGCCTCTGAATCTCTCCATCTACACTGTGAGGAATTTATCTGTCTCCTAGTCTCTAGGATTTACCGTGTATTCCTCCATTCATCGGTCAAGGATTCCTAGGCCTAATCGAGAATCCAGTCTCTAGGCTTTACCATTTATCCTATCATTAACCGGTCAAGGATTCCTAGGCCTAATCAAGACTCTAGCTCCAAGCTTTATTGTATATCCTATCATTCACCAGTCGAGGATTCGTAGGCCTGATCGAGGGCACACACATCTAGGATTTACTATATATCCTACCATTCATCGGTCGAGGATTCCTAGGCCCACCGAGGTACATAAAATCTGGCTTTACTACAATCCCACCTTTACCGGTCCAGGGATCACTAGGCATTGTGTTCTTCTTCAGAGACCACCCCACTCAGTTTTGAAACCATCCGACATTCCAGCTCAACTGATAAGAGAAACCACCATCACACCATGGCTATCCAGAAATGGAAAGGTAAGGTTGAAAACCATTATCACACCTGGCAAAACCCATGCCAATGACAACAAGAGAACCAAACACACACATGCATGTACCATGCATTCCAAAACTAGCAAGGAAATCATACATGAAAATCAATATTGCAAGAAATCTCGTTGTAGTCGCTTGATCCTACTCTTTCTTGCTTGATATTTGCTTCCCCTTGCCTTCTTTTCTCTTCCTTTTCTTTTCTTGATCCAATGTTAGAATTCTCCAAGAATGATCTAAGTGTCCAAGGGTGTGAGAGAGAGAATAAATAGAGAGTTTCAAGCCAAAACTGAGAAAAAGCTACCAACTGATCCTCAAAAGCCTTTTTATCAACGAGGCCTATATTTTCTTTATTTTCCATTATTTTTCCTTCACTTTCCTCCTCACATGAAATTTGTGACCTTTTTCCTTCCTTTTCTCATAGTTTTCATTATTTTCATAAATAAAATGTCAATTAATGCCATGTTTATTTTCAAAGCCTTTATCATTGCCTTTGCCAATTTATTTTAGCCATAATAAACAAAATGAACTCCCACACTAGGATGTCTTCCCCAACATTCATATTGGAATATGTGTCACATGACCTTGGTTATTGTTTTTCCTTTATTAACTTTATTTGCATGGAATTTTGACCAGGGTTGTTACACTCTTGCAATGGGAGTATTGGCAAAGTATAAGAAGAAACCTAGTAAATAACATTACACCATTATCAGAAAAGTATTTAGGTATTTTGATCTAGGTGGATATTGGTTGCCACCCGCCTATTCCACTTGGGGCCCCACCATTGTTTCTTTCAATTTTTCAGTTCCCTTAATTGTAGCACAGTTTACTATTTTTAGCAGTTTTTCGGGTCCTGAACTTCTGGAGCTGTTTTTAGGCCCTAAACAACATTTGGAAGTTCAAGTCCCGAAAAACTACAAAAAATAATAAATTGTGCTACAATTAAGGAAACTGAAAAAATGAAAGAAATAATGGTGGGACCCCAAGTGGAATAGGTGGATGGCCACCAATATCCACCTGGATCATTCCTCCCCCTTTACAAAGCAATGGTCCCCATTGCATTGAGTTCCTCCGTGAGATGAGGAATTTCGGATGTGTCCAGTAATGGCGGAAAGTATGGCCAAAGGCGATCCACATTGAACACTGGTTGTCAGCCAAGGAATGGGAGAATGGTGAGCTTAAATGCATTTTCGCCGACAACCTTGATAATGATGTAAGGCCCATATTAGAGTGGTCTCAGCTTCTGATGAGCTCTGGTTAGGCGTTATTTTTTCAAATGCAACCAAACTTGGTTGCCCATCTGGAATTTGTGTGGCACCCGATGTTGATCATGTCAATGCTTGTACTTGGCATTGGATTTCTCCAAGATTTCATGGATCTATTAGATGCGTTCAATAAAAATGTTTACTTTATCATCCTCTAAAAGTACATGTGTGGATTATATCTGTGTGGTCACATGAGGTATGGAACTATCAGGTAGCGATGCGCACTGGGTCAAATCAATGGAGTGCTTGACCTGACAGTGTAGAGGAACCTCTGTGGGTGAGGAGAAAATGTCCTTATATTACTCCACGACTTTTTCAATCTGTCGTTGTTGTGTAGGGGAGCCCTGTTTGGAGGTTGTGGCCACAATATTCTTCTTGCCATGTGGGCGAATTGTAATGAAAATGAATCTCCTCATTTTGGGAAATAATTTTATTCTGTTGCTTTGCAGTAATCAAAGAGATGGTGGGAGGCGGTACTACCTCCGGTATCATTTACAGCTTATTTCCCAGAGTACTGATAACAGTTTGAGGCTTAGACTCATCCACATCATGTCACTTCCACAAGTATGTTTGGCCAAATAATACATCAGACACGTCAAGAGGAGAAACATCGCACAATACCTCATTCATGAATGGCTTGATGTTGTATGGAAGGCGACACTATTGGCAGATGCAGAGATCTCTTCCTCAGTGAAGACCCCCAATGGTATACGCTTGTGGGTGTGTTGTGGTCGGTAGGCCAAGTCACTTCATGACCTCTGCTGAAATGAGGTTCTTTTGCCTTCTGTTATCGACAAGGAATTGTGGTGGAGAACCCTTCACCCACATTTGGGAATGGAAGAGGTGCTCCCCCTCCTCTAGATATTTGCGTTCATCCTTCTAGATCTTGGTGGTGGCGACGGTGGCGCTTGGTTCCACATCGATTATTTTATTCCCTTTTTCATTCCCCTTGTCTAGTTCTGACTCATAATCAGAACATGCATCTGATTCATATGCCTTCAGTTCAGCCACCAGTGATTGTTCGGTCTGAGAATTTCTTGTGTTGTGAGTGGGGATGTTATGAAATTCACACCACTTCCCTGTGTCCTTCTTTGGATTTGTGGTGTCATTCTAAGTCGCCTTTCTTTGGATTTTCCCCTTGTTCTATAGTTTGAGGGCACCTTTCCCTGGCTTCAGATTCACGTATCCAAATTCTCGCTTGTTTGCTTAAATTTTTTCTCGATATTGACAGCATATCGATATTCCGCACCAAGCGAGGTAATGTCAAGGAACTCCATTTCCTCCCGAATGTATCGGTGCAAAAAAATGTGGTACTTGAGCACCAAATGTCTCTCTGAATATTTAACACCTGACTTTGTGTGTAGTGTATGGAACAAATTCGCCAGCTTGTGCACATATTGATCCCTTTGTTGTCACATCATAGGCCATTGGATGTACTTGTCCTCATATCTCCCCACGGGGTAATATTGTTCCTTGATTCCATCTCAAAATGAATTCCAAGTGGGTGTGGCCGAGAACAGAGAGGGTTCCCTCCTGTCCTTTTTCTCATAGTAGGTTTCCCACCAGTCTTTGAAATGGGGGGCAGCTTTGAGGAGTGCAAAAGTAACCTTTTCTCGGTCGGAGAAATCATGGACCGAGAAATACCCTTCCAGCAAATTCAACCATCTATTTACCCGTCTGCATCTATCCGGCCTTCAAATACAAGAATGTCAAATTTTACCTATACCTTGAAGGCAGTGGTGCCTCTAGAGTAGCTGCTAGAAGCATATGCGTCATAGGTGGGCAATCGTTGAAGGATCTGGGTAAATTTATCCATCATCATGTTCCTTTGTTTCTCGAGGGCCTCCTTGAGCAATATTTTGATAGGATCTCTTGCTCCCTCATATTTCTTTTCTTCCACCATAGGAGGTCGTCAGGGTTTGCGAGGCTAAACTCGCAAGGGTTCAACCAGATCGAGCCCTAACTTCTTATACCATGACCTCGTTGGGACATGCAAAGAAAAATAGGCAAAGAGCAAACTGCGCTAATACCACTGATCCGGATTTATGAAGGAACACAACATAATACAAATATAACCATAAATACAAATATGCAGCAGAAATATAACTTCATTTCATTAATATCAAATGAATGAAATATGCTTACAGACGAAATGAAAATAAAATAGCTAGGGCATTGGTAGCTTATCTTTGTGAAGAGATGTGGTGGCTACAGGCCTCTGAAATATGTTGCAATGAGGCTAGAAGGCCTATTTATTATTGAGAAACAATGGAAAACCATAAATATCTTAAAACCTAACCCTAGGAGATGAAACACTAGACTATGGGCCCCGTCGGGGTATATTGGTACATCAATTTCTAGGGGTCGTAACTTTGGCATACTATCTCTGTTTGACGCACATGATACATCGTTAGAAAGACCTATTTGAGCACTACAACTACTGACAGCTAATATCGAGTCTCCAACTCATATTCACCCATGAATATGAGTCATAGACTCTATATTCGCTATCAAAAATTGTAGTCCTCAGATAGATATTTCTAACGATGTATCATGTGCATCAAACAGAGATAGTATGCCAAAGTTACGACCCCTGGAAATTGGTGTACCAATTTACCCCGACGAGGCCCATAGTCTGGCATTTCATATCCTAGGATTAGGTTTTTGGATGTTTAGGGTTTTCCATTGTTTCTAAATAATAAATAGGCCTTCGAGCCTCATTATAACATAGTTCAGAGGCTTGTAGCCACCACATCACTTCTCAGAGAGAAGCTACCAGCGCCCTAGCTAGTTTATTTTCATTCCGTTTGTAATCATATTTCAGTCATTTTATATTAATGAAATGAAGTTATATTTCCACTGCATCTTTGTATTTATGGTTATATTTATATTATGTTGTGTTCCTACATAAATCTGGGTCATATTTGTATGGCACAAGTGATCATGTTATCTGCTACCATGGAAGGTCTAAGGATGAGAATGAAACAATTGTACATGTACTTGTCAGTGCCAATTAGGTTGGTGATTTGGACAAAATAAGGTCAAATACTGCATATATATTTACTTTTTTAAATGGAGCTATTAGTTGGATGAGTAAGAGGTACTCAGTCATGGAACTATCAATGACGGAAATTGAAAACATGGTACCACTTGTGCAAGCAAGGAAGTAATATGGTTGCAATAATTTTGTTCAAAGATTGGCTTTGCTTAAGAAGTATTAAGAATAGGTTGTAACAAAACTAGTGTAATATCCTTGGAAAAGAACCCATCTTAATACCATTTCATTAGAGACACGACAAATAATAATAAGATGTTGCTAGTAAAGATAGTCATGATTAAGAATGTTGTAGACTTTCTTATAAAGTCAATGAGAGTTGTGATGTTCACTTGGTGGAGATAGATAGTGTAAATTGGTGCCCTAGTTCACTAATGCATGGTATTAATAGTTCATGCAAAGAGGATAAAAAATAGAAGAATGTGTAGGTGTTATTTTCTTCACAATGGAAACTAGAGTTCAATTGGTCAATCGTCTATGTAGAAATTTTAATACAAATTATGTATTGCCTGGATTCTCCTGATCTAACAATTATATGCCACTGTTAAATACAAAATCACCTCTACAAAAATTCTTTCAGAATTTAAAACACGATCACCAATTGCAATATCAAGAAGAAATATCAATCACACATAACACAGATGTTTTTACTGGGAAATCATAAAGCTAAAAAACCCACTATCATATATTATGTATATATCATGGATCATGAAACAATCTCATACAAAAATCTAATCCAAGAGATCTTAGTACAATATAAAATCGTCTCACACTGTCTTGCAGAAATTGGCAAATGCCTTAGCCAATTTTCTGCCTCCCAACAACCTGCCTCCACTGCGCAATCCAAGATGATTACAAAGACCAATTCGATGCAATCATGCCCTCCTTGACTGCGCAATCCTCATGAGCATATCCAATGTGTGTTTGGCTTGCATGAGTGCAACCCAATATAGTACAACTAATATTCAACTGTCCCTTTCACCTACATCTCAACTGGGTCTCCACTGGATCTAACATGCATGTGGTTAACAATAGTAAATCTTCAGTTGCATGTGAGACCACTGATTGTGAATTAATTAATAATTAATTCACTGATCTCTCAATAGTGTATCTTCAGTTACAACTAGCACAATTGAATTTAACTCACTTAACTGAGTTAAACAACTTTACAACTCACATAACTACACATCCAACTCGCTTACAACTTCGAATCACTCAGTTACAACTAAGTCCACTTGCATGTCCCACCAACCAACCTTTGAACTCGAAATTCCTTCAACTAACTAGTTTTCCACTTCAGTTAACTGATTTTAAGTGCTCCATGAGAATAGATTAATATTTATTGTCCAACTATTATTAAGGGATAATAATAGTCGACATGCATCTATAAATAGACATGCAATCTATAAAGAGAACTCGCACATACATCTAAAAATATAACATGACCTATAAATAGAATTTTCTCACCATCTATAAATAGACATCATCTATAAATAGGATTTTCTCATCCATTTTAAAAATAGACTTCCACCTAAAAATAGCCTGAGGCTCCATCCTAGTGTAGGTGCTTAATTTTCACTAGGATCTTCTTGTTGAATCTCAACGCTCCCTCTCAACAATATTAAAGGGATTATCCTTCACCCTGATCCTATCTCTATGGTATTCGAATTTTCTCCTGGCGAGTGCCTTCGTCAGAATATCTGCATCTTGGTCTTCCGTAGGAATGTACTGAAGCAACATGATCTTCCGTGGCACACAATCTCTGATATGACGATACCAGATATCTATATTCTTAGATCTATCATGAAACACATGATTAATCAAGATTTTAATGCAAATATGATTATCACAATGAATCATTGTAGGATCTAAATGAGAACCAAACAAACCAACCAGGATCTTTCTCATCCAGATAGCCTCACATGCAGCTGGACTTGCTACCATGTATTCCGCTTCCGCTAAACTGAGTGCCATGGATCTTTGTTTCCTGCTGTACCAAGGAACAATTGTAGATCTGATATTAAAGATCCCCCTGATGTGCTCTTTCTATCCGTTGGGTTGCCCACCCAATCTGCATCGGTGAAGCCATGCTACTTCACCTCATTCATCTGTCTATACCACAAGCCATACTCAGATGTGCCCCTCAAGTATCTAAGGACATGCTTGCCCACCTTCCAAAAGATCTTGGTAGGCTTAACCATCGCTTAACTTAGTTGGTTAACCGCATATCATATATCTGGTCTCATATTCACTAAATACATTAGTGAACCCACTAACTGTTGATAGACTGTAGCATCCACTACCTCTCCAGATGTAGCGTCCTCTTTCCTCCAGTTTCCTGGAAGAGGAGTATCCATGGGTTTGCAGCCCTCCATGTGAAACTTACCCAGTATCTCCCTTGCATACTTGCCTTGAGACACAAAAATTTCACCATCTCGCTACCATATTTCCAATCCAAGGAAATAACGAAGGAGGCCCATATCCTTCATCTCGAACTCCTTTGCAAGGTCCTCCTTGCATGAGTGTATCAGATGCTCATCACTAGTCAGTATTAAATCATCAACATAAAGAACAATGATTAAAATTACCCTCCACCAAAATTTGGTATAGGTTTGCATCTGCCTCACTCTTGATGAAGCCAAGTCCGGTGACATAGCTGTCTATCTGAGTGTACCAAGCACGAGGTGCTTGCTTCAGCCCATATAGCGTTGTTTTGAGTCTACACACATGCGATTTGCTGCTGAAGATCTCAAATCCTTCAGGCTGCTCAATGTACACCTCTTCCTCAATGATCCCATTGAGCAACACAGTCTTCACATCCATCTAATGAATGCGCCAACCCATCTGTGTTGAGAGAGCAAGGATGGTCCTTATGGAAGAATACTGTGTGACAAGTGCAAAGGTTTCTTCATAATCAATCCCCTCGATCTATGAGAAGCCCTGGGCCACAAATCTGGCCTTGTATTTCTCAATACTCCCATCAGTAGCTTCATTTACCTTGTAGATCCATCTCGAACCTACCATTGATTTATCAACCGGTCTTGGAACAATTTCCCAAGCATTGTTTCTGACAATGGAGTCATACTCCTCCACCATTTCATCTACCCATGTCGGCTCCTGCACTGCTTCCTAAAAGGAAGATGGCTCAATCACAATACATTTTCTCATGAGAGACATGTATCTAGTAAATCGGTCAGGAGACTGTCTTTGTCTGCACTCTGAATTAGGGGCTCCTACATTCTACGTAGCATCAAACCTCAGCCTATCAGCTTATGTGGTACGCCTTCTGTTAGTTCTTATGTTTCACTCTGCGTGAGTGGACTCCTCCACCATGAACCTCCTCCTGTGGCTGATCCACATCTAGAGACTCATCTTTGGGAACCAACAGTTCCTCCTCCGCATGTAATTCCAGCTCCCTCTCAAGTGACAACTGCATGGATTTCCCCGCATCAAATTTTCTATCCCGTCGCATAACAGTCATCTTACTGTTAGGAAAATACACACGATAATTATGGGGTGTTTCTGTGTACCCCACAAATATCTTAACTTTAGCAGTCGGCTCCAGCTTCTTCCTAGAATTCTTGATCACATGCACATAAACAGATGAGCCAAAAATCTTAAAGTGAGAAACATCTGGCTTCTTACCAGTGAAAGCTTCTTCAGGTGTACTCATGCCAAGTACTCTATGAGGACAATGGTTTTGCACATAAACTGCAGTTTTGCATGCTTCCGCCCAAAAATTCATTGGTAGACCCTGATCATGCAGCATTGCTCATGCTACACCCATGATCGTTCTGTTCTTCCTCTCTGCGACCCAATTTTGATGTGGGTTATGAGGCGCTATGAGTTCTCTTCGAATTCCTTCTTTGCTGCAGAAGTATTTGAATTCGTTAGAGATGTATTCTCCACCATTATCGGTCCTCAGAGCCTTCACTTTCTTCCTTGACTCTTTCTCCACCAATGCCTTAAACTCACAGAACTTTGAGAATGTTTGATCCTTCTTCTGCATGAAGAATATCCAACATTTATGAGAAAATTCATCAACAAAAATAAAATAATACCTATGTTTTGTTGTTGAAGCAACTGAGAATGGTCCACACACGTCTGTGTCAACTCTCTCCGGGATCACTGAAGCATGGCTCTCCTTTTCATGAAAGGTGGACTTTACATACTTCCCCATGGTGCAACCCTTGCACTGATCTAACTGAGCAAGTGTTCCCATTGGAAGTCCAGTAGATATTTGCTACATGACTTTCAAGGCTCCATTATGAAGATGGCCCAATCGCTTGTGCCATAATTCGCCCTCATCCCAGCTCATCACTTTTTCTTCCTTTCCCATCGTGGCAGCACAACCATCTACCTCCAGCTTGTAGAGATTCTTAACTCAAATCCCTATCCTCTTGGCTTGACCCATTGTTTTATGTTGCAGGAAATCTTTTCTGTTGCTGAAAACAATGTCATAGCCTCTTTCCTCCAACATTGCGACTGAGACCAAGTTTTTCTTTAGACATGGAACATGCATAACATCTTTCAATTGAAATGGTTTACCTGACACCCTCTCAAAGGTAATGGTACCAATTTCGGTCACACTGTATTGTCCATCATCGCCCATCTATGTATGCATTTGGGTATCTTTCTCCTCCAAGTCACTGAAACCCTCCTTATCTCCTGTCATGTGGAAGGAAACACCACTATCTAGATACCACACCAATCCCAATGCACTTGACACTATGCATGCGATCAAAGAAAAATAAAGTTCAAATTGCGAGGCAAGGGCCTCACCTGCTGCAGCTCCAACAACCTTCTTGTTCTTCTTCTTCTGCGGACTGTTAGTAGCGAGATTCCCATGTTCATGATAGTGAAAACACTTCACCTTAGACAAATCCATCTTCTTGCCTTTAGACTCAGATTTTGAATGGAATTTCTTCCCCTTCCCTTTCCTCGCCTTGGCAGCCAAAGCACAATCCTCTTCATAATCATGTTTTGATGAAGAGCCATCTCTAGTGTTTCGCTTGAACTCCTCCTGCACTAGATCCGACCACAGTCGTTCCCAATCCGACAGTTTTTCCCGTCCGTTGACAGAGTCTTCATAACTGCACCAACTCTTAGGAAGTCCCAAGAGATCCAAGCTCACCAAATCATCCTCAGCAACAGTGATTCCCACACTCCCCATTTCATCCCGACATTGGACAAACTTTGTGAGATACTTTGGAATATTGTCGCCATTTTCCATCTTGATATTCCTGAGTTTATCTTTCAGCGCCAATTTCCTATGGTCGCTGCTGCTTTGGAAAATATCTGTCAAAGCCTTCCACATAGCATATGGTGTGGCTTTCCCATGAAGGCTTCAGACAATGTGGTCTCGCACACCTTCCAACATAATCCTTCTCACCTTCGCCACTTTCTTTTTCCATGCATCAAGTAATGCAGCATCCGCCGAAGTGGGCTTAAGAACATCACTGTCAATGAATTCATTCAAGCCATTATCTTTGAGCACCACCTCCATCCCGTCCTTCCAGGAAATGTAGTTCGAGCTACCCTCGAGTGCATACTCTAGCCACAATCCATTGAAAGCCATTTCGATGTTTACTCAACTGTAGCACCAAGAAATTCTTGCAGCAAATTCGAATTGTTTCCAGCAACAAACTCAACTCCTGCTTCAAAATTGCAATCTTTTGTGCTCCAATACCATGTATAAATTATAATAAAAATTATGTATTGCCTGGGTTCTCTTGATCTAATAATTATATGCCACTATTAAATACAGAATCACTTCTACAAAAATTCTTGCGGAATTTAAAACACGATCGCCAAATGCAATATAAAGAATAAAGTTCAATCACACGTAACACAGATGTTTTTACCGGGAAAGCATAAAGCTAAAAACCCCACTATCATATATTATGTATATATCAAGTATCATGAAACAATATCATACAAAACTCTAATCCAAGATCTCTCAGTACAATATACAATCATCTCACACTGTCTTGCAGAAATTGGCAAATGCCTTAGCCAATTTTCTGCCTCGCAACAACCTACCTCCATTGTGCAATCCAAGATGATTACAAAGACCAATTCGATGCAATCATGCCCTCCTTGAATGCACAATCCTCATGATCATATGCAATGTGTGTTTGGCTTGCATGAGTGAAACCCAATATAGTACAACTGATAGTCAACTATCCCTTTCACCTACATCTCAACTAGGTCTCCGCTGGATCTGACATGCATGTAGTTAACAATAGTAAATCTTCAATTGCATGTGAGGCCACTGATTGTGAATTAATTAATAATTAATTCACTGATCTCTCACTAGTGTATCTTCAGTTACAACTAGCACAACTTAGTTTAACTCACTTAACTAAGTTAAACTACTTTACAACTCACATAACTACACTTCCAACTCTGTTACAACTTCGAATCACTCAGTTACAACTAAGTCCACTTGCATGTCCCACCAACCAACCTTTGAACTTGAAATTCCTCCAGCTAACTGGTTTTCCACTTCAGTTAACTGATTTCAAGTACTCCATGAGAATAGATTAATATTTATTGTCCAGCTATTATTAAGGGATAATAATAATCGACATGCATCTATAAATAGACATGTGATCTATAAATATAACTCGCACATACATCTAAAAATAGAACATCATCTATAAATAGAATTTTCTCATCCATTCTAAAAATAGACTTCCACCTGAAAATAGCCTGAGGCTTCATCTTAGTGTAGATCCTTAACTTTCACCAGGATCTTCTTGTTGAATCTCAACAATCTAGTCAAATGGATTGACTAGGAATGAGCCTCAATGGTCTAGTGAAGGAGAATCAACTAGATTGTTTAGTTGAGAAGATGGATTGATGGTCGAGTTAAAAACAAGTTGATGTTCAAGTTAAGGACAAGAACCGTAATTGAAGTCAATAGGTAGTTGAGAATCAAACAAAAGTTGATAATCAATTAAAGTGGCCAAAGGGATCACAATTGGGCACACATGTGTAGTCAACTGAGACTAGTGGTCAAAGGGTAGGCAATTATAGTCAAAAGTGTGTCCGAAATAGTTAGGAATCTCAATATTCTTGGGATATTTACCAATAGGATTCAACCATCTATAATTGATTTGGGAGCTATGATCTAATATTTTCTATGTCAATAAATAGAGCATGATGTAAGGATGAAAAATAATAATGAAAAAACTCTTGATCGGTAAAGATCAAGTGATGTCTAAGCGCAATGGTCTTAGGTGTGGCCCAAGGTTGAAATTCATTATAATCTAGCTAAATATTGAGTCAATAATATAAGAACAATTAAGCTCAAAAGTTAATTAGATTTCTTGGTTAAGGGTTTCTAGGGAAAAACATTTATGTCTTCTATAAATTTGTATAATGTGTCATTATTTATTTTATGTTCTTTAAGTTCTCTCATGTGCATCGACTAAAAATTTATGCTAATTAAGGTTCTATATTGGTTTAAATGTCTAGTTGACTCTATAATTAGATGTAATGAGTGTTCATGACTTTCAAATACCACTCGATACTTCCATAATTTGGCATTGGAACTATGAATATGGTGCTTAACTTCCAACTTGTGTGTGTTTATAATCGTATAAATATTTATGTCGCTCATAATAAACATGAATTATGCTTACAAATTTTGGTATGAGAGCCAATGACTTGGCTAACTCTAGGTTAATTTCACATAACCTTCAAATTGGTGTTCCTTACATTGACATTGTAATCAACCAACTATATAAAATCCATACAATGCAGTCCCCACTAAATTCCTTACACACATTAATTTGGATTTTTTCAATATGGGTCATCATCGTTTATATGAATTTCTCATAAACATAGTCACATCCACAACATAGGCCAATTGTGGTTGCCTTTTCATAATACAAACCACCAATCTACTCACCATGCCATCTGCATACACATTTACTCACATGGAAATCTATACATCCATTCATATAGTCACATCTTTTAAAATTTAAAATTTTTTATATTCTATATTCCAACCAACTTATTTAAAAACAACAATTCAAACTTGGTTTATAAAGTCAATTTATATTTCTTTTAACATTTCCTTTTATTCCAAGTCAACTTAACTTCTAAAGTAGAATTTATTAAACTAAAGTAAATTCATTTGTGTGTATTAATTCTACATTAAGGTTTTTATAGTGGCTACTATAAGAAGACATCACTAACATGGGTGGTAATGATGAATTGTAAGTAAATGCCCATTATTATGAAGATGAAGCCAATATTTCCATGTAAATTCTAGATATAATTAATAAATCATGAAAGGGTTAGGGAAAATAATCAAGAAATTCAAGAATAAACTTGAAAAGTTAATCACAAACTCTAAGAGATTATGGTTATAAATTTAAATAGAGAAGTGATATACTTATTGTGAATGTGATAGGATATTGATTCCAGGACATTTGTGTAAGGAATTTCAACCTCACCAAATGCAATTACTGGTGGGTACGATTCATAACATGAAACTTACAACAACTCACCTAGAAGTTCAAATTCATCAACCATAGTTCACGAAAGAGATCAAGGTACAACAAGTCAACCCAGTATATTTAATATTGAAATATTGAAAACTAAAATTGAAGCTACACCAAAAATATTATTAGCTTCAACTCATGTTCACAACAAAATAGAAATGAAAAAGATGTGCTTCAAATAGAAACAATTGCTCCAAAATACTAAATACAACAATCAATTGCAAAATACATTATGTCACATCGTAAAAGGTTGATAAGATCCGAGTTCCAAGAACAAAAGAAGAAGCAAGCCCATAGTTCTACTAGCAACTACAATAGGGAGATCACAACCTAATACCTTGAAGCTTAAATAAGTCATAAGGAAATAAATGTAAAAACACTCATAAATTATGACAATACTCATAATTGTATGGACATTGTTGTTGCTAAACAACTAAACCTTTTTATGCACCATAGTAAGGACCTCACTATTATGATCATAGATGCACAAAGGTCAAAGAAGTAGGAAGATGTCATAAATTCTCAATTCAAACAAGAACTAGAACTACAAATGAGACTCTATACTCTAATACTTGAAGAAATGGATGTGATGCTAAATGTGGAATGGTTAATACAATTGAGAACTTATAACACAAACCTCAAAGAACAATCCATGGAGTTTAATTGGCCATGTCAACATTATAAACTATATGGTGTTAAAGGTTCCATTCTTTTTATGAACGAATTACAACTAATGAAAAAATGGAAGAGGTGTAAACGAACACACAACAACATAAGTAAGGAAAACATGTTACCAAGAAGCATCAAGATTTTATGTTAAACAACCAAGTCAATAGACTTCAATATATAATGCAAACAATATAAAAGGACCTCACCAATGCTCAAAGTAAAAATAAAGTCAGGCCTTACAACCAAACAAATATGAAGACAATGTCACGAAGGAAACACTCAACTAGAGAGAATCAAATCTAGTATGGCGTAGGATTTTCTGAGAGCATTGCAATGTAATAAACATAATTATAACAATATAATAAGTAACAATAAAAAATAATAAATTAGTTATAGTTTATTTGATGGTTACCTTGCTGAAGACATATGCTTGTCTCAAATATTAAGCCATGCATGTCTAAGTATGAATAAATACTAATAAATAGAGTAATGAGAGGTCAAAGGACATATATATTACCTCATGACCAACGAATGCATATAACTACACTATCACAAGGCTCATTGCAATCATTATTATCATCTTATCACAATCAAGAAGTATTCCATGTATCTTAAATATATAATCGCAAAAACATTTTTGTCACTTCTAAATAACATGAATTCTTCATGAGATCATAATTAAGGTACCACAAAAATAGAGAGGGGTGGAATGTGATTCTTCATTACGACTAACGATTTCTCTTAACTTTGTAGTTTGATAGTTTTTTTGGTGTGCCAAGTAATTCAATCTCCCTTCAATCGACGTTGCAAACATTTCTCCATGGGATCACAATTAAGGTACCACAGAAACAAAGAGGGGTGGAGTGTAGGCCTTCATTGTGACCATGTTGGCTCCTGATTTCATAAATTTATAATCCTTCAAGTGTGTCAAGTGATGCAATATCCTTTGAGTTGACATTGCATATGTTCCTCCATGAGATCACAATTAAGATGCTACAAATTCAAATATGGGTGTGGTACAAACCTTCACTATAACTGGGTGCGGTACAAACCTTCACTATAACTAATGCTCGTTCGTAATTTCATAGTTTAATAACTTGATAGGTGTGTCAAGAGATGAAATTGCCTTTGAGTTAACAATTCTAATTTGTTTCATGTTGCAAGCTTCATTTGGTAGTTCAGAAACTTCCACATTTCATTATACTGATTGGGTTCAAGTCCCTCCATTATTTCTAAAACTCTTTCAACATTAACATTTTAGAGTATGCAAAAAAATTACCATAGCCTTTGTGAGACATGAAATGTCTAGGGAGCTTAATTGTTCTATTTTGTTAAATATATTATGGGCAAATTGATGGCTAGGGACTCAAATTGTTATCCAAGAGAAAATCTACATGTTCACATGAAATTCCTATTTCCATCTCTCAAATTCTATCATTTGCGTCAAAAAAATAGACAAGGCTAGACAACCAAGTTAAGGTTCCTATTACCATCTCATTTCTTATCTTATGGTCTTATTTCTTATCTTATACCCCCTAAAGGGATTCACATTGAAGAAAATAAAATATAGTCGTACCATATCTAATATTGTCATCAAATTAACCAATTAGGTAACCTAGGGTGTTATTACATCAAAACTAAAAAATTGCAATACCAATAAAATATAGGTCAAATTATTCTTCCTTTTATATGTCATAACAAATACAAGATATGTGGCGATGTTGTGACAGATGGGCATGCTTGACATGCATCCAATTTGCAAGACCAAGATGGGATCGATGGATACACTTTGTGTGCATGCACATGAAGGTCCAATAAAAGTAGGGAAATGTTGTGAAATAATACAAGTGTAACGCAAAGGTTTATTTGTGAAAATGGATAGTGGAGGCTCACAAACATCGATAAATTCCATTGTCAATTTGGCATGTTAGATGAATATACATAATTATTTGTTCACAATATATATGCCTTATGACATAATAACCACTTATGCATTTAAATATTAGAGTTGACAACAATCCTTTTAATAAAACTCAATCGTTATTTGATTGGAATTTGTTTAAGATAAACATTTTTGATGATTTTTAAAACACCTATCTCGCTAATTTATTTCAGAACATGTCCATTTTCTAAGTGCTAATGCATGGTAATTTTATTTTATTGGCATAAAGAGGACCTTAACCTTTCAATAGATTAACTAAGGCATCATATTCCTAACATTGCGTTGTGAAAAGGATGTCAAACCTTTTAATGATGCCTATAAAGAGATCTTGAATTACTCATTTGATTGTTATTATTGTTTGAAAAAAATAAATCTACAACCTCAATTATAATTTCTTTATTTGCTTAAAATTCTTTGATCAATGGTGAGAATTACAAACATTGACTTGTGAAGGGAAATCTTGGCTAAATGCTAGTTACAGTTGGGGGATTATACTCCACCAATGTCACATAGAAATTACACATGGCCCCATCCACATGAAATGGATCCTTATAGAGCAAAAATAGCCCTTGAAATACAATCATGTCATCAATGAGGATTAAACCCAAGTTGGAGGATAATAACACTTTGTTTTAACCATTGATACAATATCCCATTGGCATAATCTTGAGTCTAATTTGGATCCTTTGAATCAAACAAAAAATCATCCTCATGTATTGGTTCTTTGGATGAAGCCTTCACTAATCTACCCAAATCCTCCACCTTTTAAATAATTTTTCTAACTAATTCTATATAATGATCTTCATATTCTTGTTGCATCACCTTATTCCTTTGAGAATAATTATGTATTTTATTCTAGTTTTTTCCATGTGCATAGATAATGCTTTCTTCATGAATTTTTGGCTTACGGTGATTTCCCTCTTTGGTTCTTCAAGTGAGAAAAAATATTCACCAACATATCTCTTATAGGTCAACTTCCATATACAGTGAAGGGAAGGAAATGTGGTTCTCCATTATCCTTACTCTTCACCACATATATAGACCTATAGACCCAACATGAAGAAAAAAATATGGGAAAATAACTCAACTAAATAAATGATCAAGCATATTAAAAATATACATCTAATTTCTTTATTCCAATATTTAGATAGATACAAACTAAAAATAAAATAAAATAATAATATTAACGGAAAAATTAGAATGACAATGGAAGTAAAGGATAAATAAAACCCTATAATCAAAGAACAAAGGAATTAATGGATTCCATATAAATGAATAAGATGTTTAGATCATAATGGGATAATGGTTCATGAGTAGAAGAATGGATAAGAGCTCCATATGGATAAGAATCCATTAAGAAATTATGTGATTGAAACTCCAACCCATTCCCAACAATAATTTCCCATATCAACCCATCAAGATTTCTCAATGATATTTTTCAAAAATATTGCTCCATATGGATGTGTGTTACACAGTAATTTGTCACCGTCCCTGCAATCCCCCGTCCCGCACATTGGAGGGCTTATTCTGTGACCTGTGAGCAATGACATGACCTGAAACCACTTTCATGGCATCCCCCTTGACAAGGACAATCATTCCCCTGAAGAAAATTTCCTGTGTAAATCCCTAAAAATAGCCCTTTTGGCCTTGGCGCGACTAGCCAGTTCAGCCCTCGTGCCAATGGGGGAAATCCACCAAAGAGGGCTTGCCAACTGGCGCTCTGTCCCAGTGTATCACCCGCGCCAGGCTTAATAAGGATTATTTTTTAAAAATAAATGGTGGAAGTTTGATTCCAACCAACTCCTGAACGAGTCTCTAAAATGTGTTGGGAGGTTTGGCTCCGGATCTCCATGTAGGGGAAGTGGTTTTCCACCTATCATGGAAGCTTCCTTGAGGATAGGGCCAATCCCACCATTGTAGGAATCCCAACTCCCCTTCCACCATCTATATAAGCTTGTTATTTTCCCTTTGCAAGCTAGCCTGAACAGAGATGAATCAATAGTAAGGAGATTATCGTCAGACAAGCGAAGAGAGAGAGACTTGTCATTTTCCCGACGAGCTTTACCGAGACATACTCCTTTGTCGACCTGCCAAACGAAGATCCAGCGTCAGAGCTCAGGTTGTATCTTTCTTTGTTCTGATTAATAATAAACGACTTTGATTATGGTTCCACTCAAATGTTTATGTTTTATGTTATGAGTTGATTTAATTATTAATTTTTTCTTCGTATGTGCAGGTGTTCGATCGCGTCAATCGGGAGAATTGTGATCTACCAAAGCAATGGACGGAAGCACCATCTTCTCCACAAACGACAACAGCGTAGGACTTAAGGTAGGCCTCTTGACGCATCTTGGTCTTTTGCAATTAGGAACTTGCATCTTAGCGTGACTCGGTTGTTGCCAGACTCGATCTGGGCTAGTAGGGATCGCCTTTGTCCGCAGAGGGGATTTACCTCTCCAACAAATTAGCGACTCCACTGGGGATTTGATTGGAGTTTGTCTTGTCTCTTTCGGTTGCTTTTGGCTTTTTTCTGCTTGATTTTCTCTTCTGGTCTGTCTCCTTCTGGTGTAAAACCTCTGTTCAGCCCCAGAGGATCAGATCTGACCTCTGCTTTTCTGAAATTTTCATCTTTTCATGGTTGGCTTGATTGGCGCGGTTTCCACCCTGACAGTCGCGCCCATTGGCGCAAGTTTCCAGTTCATCACTTGCGCCATCCCCTGTCTGGCATGGATTACAGCCAGACAGTCACGCCATTTCCTGTAGGTGCTAGGGTTTTTCCCTTATTCGGAAGTTTTTTGGTCAGTACTTTTGCTTCTGGGTTAGTTTTAGATTTTTCTTAAAGTGGTGAATCTGGTCTTGGTTGGGAGAAATTCTTTGTTTTTTCATTTTTAGGCGTTGGCACTTGTTTTCAGTTAGCAAGCGCAAATTTTCCATTAGCGCTAGTTGTCAGTGAGCAAGTCGCGCCAGTTGGCGCTAGTTTCACCTACCAAAGTCGTGCCAATTTCAGGGTGTGTGAAAATTGAGACTTTTTCCCTAAATCCTTCACCAGTGTGTCTTTCCCTTCCGGTCTTTCCTCTGTATGAGCATATATTACATTTCTCATTGTTTGGAATGTCTTCTTTCCATGATTTTTTGATGTAAAAGGGAATGAATGCCTTGTTTTGAGCTCATGCTTTGGAAGTCCTTTTGTGCTTGACCTCATATCTCTTATAGCCTTTTGAGGAATTTTGTTACAAAGTGTTTAAAACAAAGATTGCATTCTTAGTGTTTGTTTGCATCCCTTTTGCACTCATCCTTTCATTAAGAAGATTTGCGTTCATTTAGTTTTATCTCAAAGTTTTCTTTTTTTTAAATGCATTAGATCACATTGCATTGAAAAGTGTTTTCTGAGAAGTGTTTTCTGAGATTTATCGTTGAACTTAGATTACGTTGTTTAATGATTGAAAGCTAAAAATCGCATCGAGTGCATTCTCTTTCATTAAAATAATGCATTAAGTAGATTCTCATTTCATCTAAAAATGCATTTAGTGCATTCTTATCATTTCAAAAAAAAGGGAAATTGTGCATAGATTACAATTGCATAGTTTTCAAAAAAGAGGATTTTGCATAGATTACATTGCATTATTCACATCGTTGAATGTTTGAAATCACTTTTGGATAGTGAAAGTCATCTAGTTTGCAAAAAGTTTTGTTTTTAGTATTGTCATTTGTTACATCATTGTTTGAAGCTCTTCCCTTAACTAGATAACATTCATCGAATTGAAAGATTTCTTTTCTCATATAGCTGCATATAGGAGATTGTCATATAACATTCGATAGGGCCTGAAATTGAAACATAATTGAAGATCAAAACTAAAATTTATTCAATTTACCTTAAGTCAACATTGAAACATTAACGAAATATTTATAGGTCTAGGCTAGTGACATGTTCCGGCGTCGTTAAACCTAGTAGTTATCGTTCGCCTCTTGGCTTTAGACAGCACTAGTACGGACTTGTGCTCCCCGTACCATCGCGTATATAAAGGGAGACCCCACTAGGTTGCTATCCTTTATCCGTAGGAAGCCGTGTCTTCTGCCTTATACCCATGATACACCAGACACAGCATTCGAGGAGATTGCCTGCACGTACGTCAAGTCCTTGGTTGATTTCTCTTTCATTTTTGAACCAAGGTGTATATTGCAATTCACGGATATCTAGTACACCCTTTTGCCTAGATTTCCAGAGTAGTCATTTCGATATTTTCTGACTCATTAAATTTTAAAATATCATCAAGTGCTTGTCCTTTCACGCTTGTTTCCAAATTGAAAGAGATAGAGTCACCTTTTTCCTGTCTCTCGACTCTTAAAAGATGAAACAGCAGAGTTTTGTTTCAATGTTTTAAAAAATTAACTGCCCACAAAATATTCCCGATTAAATTTAGTTTCCTTAGGGTGTTGTGTTGAGTTGTTTCTAATGGAAACTTTTCCGGAGCTCACCAACCAAGGAATCCCCTCCAACGGGAATCCTGGTCATTTTCCTCCTTTTGGAAATGTTGGCACTCCTTATATGGCAACGTTGTCCCTTCCTGGGTTAATTGTTGGGTTGCCCGTTTGGTTGTTTTCAACCTCTGTGGTTCCAAATATCCCACCTACTGTTCATTCAGTTCCTCCGCCTGAACAACATCATGTTGATTCCAAGGTGGACCTCTCCCCTTCTTCGCCTGTTTCTGTGTCCTCCTCTTCTACTTCGCCTGGTGAAAGTCTGGATTCAAGTAACCAGGTGGCTAAGAAGAAGAAGAAGAAGAAGTTAGATAAAGGAGAGGCTAGCTTTGCGGCTATTGCGCCTAAGAAGCCTTCCATTGATAAACCTTCCAACCCTCCATGGAAAGTTAATTTCCCTTGCATGTTGTGCCAGGGAAACCATCTTCTTCGAGATTGCCCTGGCATTCCCAAGGTGCTCCAAGAGTGGTCCAATGGTCATCCATCGTTGCCTTTGGCTTCTGGGAGTCAGGTTGGGGGCACGTCTTCAGCTAGTGCTGGTAAAACTCTTAAGAAGCAGGGTAAACTTGCCAATCCCTGTAAGTTGTGTGAAGGGCACCATGCCATTCACCTTTGTCCTTATATGGATGAAACCAAGCGAGTTTTGGAAAACTCGACTGTTTATGCGTCGTGCCTTCCAGCTGGTTACAAAAAACTTTCTTTAAGTCCTCAACCAGCTGATCCTACGATTGGTCAAGAGTCATCCTTGGTCGATCCCGCTCCCTCGAAAATTCAAATTCAGGAATCCATCCCCGACCAACCATTAGTCGTGGGATCGGTTGAACTGGCCCCATCTATGGTGCACAAGGTCTTTTCCATTGAGATTGGACCTCACACCCCTCAGGTTCTTCTTGTTTCATCAGATTCTTCGGACTTGGAGAAAGATTCTCTTGTCCCTATACCTTAAGAAGTCGCTCCTTCGCCTCCCATGCTGGAGATCCCGGAGGATACCCCTCCTGACTCCATGATGGAGGTCGTGGAGGATGCTCCTTATTCTATCGTAACACCATGGGAAGACCATTTTGGTTCGATGGTAGCCCCTCCGAGTAGTTTGGTCACTTCCTTTGACTGGAGTCGATTTGCAGGATACCGCCTTCCGTCTTATGTGCCTTTTGATATAACGGTACAAACCTTTGGTCTAGTCGTACCTAGCACTGTTATAGATGAAGGCACATCTGTTAGTGTTTTATGCTCAACTACTTGGCAAGCTTTCGATTTGCCACTGCTTGTGCCTGTTACGCAGAATCTGTTGGCGTTTAACAGAAGAACTAGTCAACCATTAGGGATCCTTCCAAGGTTACCTGTTACTTTGGGAGGTAAAATTGTCCATATGGATGTGATGGTTGTTCCAGGCCCCTTCGATATCAATTTTCTCTTGGGGTGCGATTACACCTATGCCATGGGAGCTCTTGTCTCCTCCCTTTTTCATGTGGTCTGTTTTCCACATAAAGGACGCATCATGACCATTGATCAGCTTTCATTCTTTGGTCCTGATATGGCAGCTAGCCCGCCATCATCCCTTCCTGGTTTTTATCCACCCGTTGTATCTGCCCCACCGCAGGTCAACTATGTGGCTACCTACCCCGTGCCTGTACTCAGTGATAGTTCTGTTGTGCATCAGGTGCTGGGGGCATTGGGTCCTAACTTCCAGGATGTTTTCCTTCCATCGAGAGTGGAACTCTTGGAAGCGATGAATTCTTGTTCATTATGATGAGGTATGTCGGATAATAGTTTGTTTTCTTGTGTAAAGCTCCTTAAAAAATGAAACAAGTTGGTCAAATCAAGGTTCTTTTGCTTGTGTCAAGCTCCTTAAAAAATGAAACAAGCTAGTCGGAGCAGGGTTATTTTCCTTGTGTTAAGCTCCTTAAAAACTGAAACAAGCTGGTCGGAGCACAGTTCATTTTCTTGTGTCGAGCTCCTTAAAAAATGAAACAGGCTCTTCGGAGCATAGTTCCTCTTCTTGTGTCAAGCTCCTAAAATAATGAAACAAACTGCTACGAGGACAGTTCTTTTAAGTGTGTCAACCTCGTTAAAATAATGAAACACGAGCCCATTCAATTCGAGTTTTGTTAGATTTAGATCAAATCTCTTGTGTTTTGAACCTTCACTCCATTTCCTACGGATTGAAGCTTGGGGGGGATGTACCTTGAATTGATACACCATGCTGGGAGGGCATGCCCATTTTTCCTTATCATTTCAAGCATAGTTTACATTTGTGTTTTAAGCTTGCGTAAAAATAAAATGTGTAGTAATGCATTTTGTGAACTTTTTCATTGGGTCGTTTGTTATGCAAATCATATAACTAATGCATCAGATAATAGTGTATTAGACATTTGCATAGCATATAAAAAACATCATCACATGTAAAAAGATCCATCAAGAAATAGATATATATATATATATATATATATATATATGTCGAATATTTTGCAGTTTGTGTACATCACATAAAATCAAAAAATATACATGTTTGTTTAATAATAGCTGGAGACAACATATCTCTCAAAAATATGCATATAAAAGCCCTAGATGGCTAATCAGCATGGTGCTCGTGGTAACATGTCATCGCGCACACCAATCACCTCAGCAATCGATGGAGGCGACTAGGCACCCCCACAGTGTGTCGCTAGTAAGCCATCGGGACGTCTGCTAGCCGTGCATAGTCCAGAATTCCCCGGGCGATACCCTCCAGGTTCTGGATTAGCTCGCTCCCTTCGCCGCCCTCAGCTTGAGGGTCATGTGCGAGAGGGGTCCTCCGTGCAATGGGCGACATGCCTGCGGGCCTCTCTGTGCCAACATCTACATACACATAGAACTTTTGTTAGAATAGGCATGTATCACAAAAAAAATCATAAATACATAAAAAATCAAAAAGAGTCATACCCAGCTCCTCGTCCCAGTCCTCCCCCTCCGGAAGTGGAAGATTCGGGTCTCCCGTGAAGTCGGTACCAGCATAGGGCCAATCCTCAACTACAATCAGCTGATGCCATAGCCATACAAAAAACTCGGGCCTCTAGGACATTTGTTGGCCCCTTCCTGATCTGGGCATGAGTGCTGCCCATCGAACCATCCTCGGCTCCCTCAATGACGGCTCGGCGACTATCACCCCTTGGCCCTGGAAAATTGGTAATCGTTCCAAAATGAACGACACTAGGATGGAACCATACCCAAACTATTTCAGTTTGGCCTTCTTGCACTTTGTCAGCTGTCGTTTGATGTTTGTTGTCACAACAGTGGCCCAATCAAAAAGTGTAGGATTCATGCATTCGGAGGCTAGTAGGAGTTGTGCTTTGGTTGCCTCGTGTGGTGCCTGCAATCGCGCAGCCCGCGTAATGGTGTGAAGCACTACTCGGAGTGCTAGATCGTGGACTGTGTGGACGTCTACTTTCCTGCTGCCCGATCCTGGGCACACTCTCGCCATTACCATATCCATTTTTTCTCCAGAAGGTCTACTGCCTGTCATGATTGGCACTGGGCCTCTGTGTGAAAATATGGTTATGAAATAAACATCAGAGACTTCAAGTGCTAGTACTTGGTCTCGGAGCTTGAACACTTCTTCATTCTCATCCCATATGCTAACCAAATATTACAATAGCTCAGGTTGAGCTCTCAAACATGGTGTGAGGAAGAACTTCTTAAGACCACAGTCCCGGAGGGCATTCATGCAAGCTTCATTTTGCATGGCCATTTCATCCTCTTCCCCATCTTCCCTCTCCTTCCACTCAATCACCATTGTGACTGCATATATGCACCAACATGGTCAAAAATACCTTATTAGATCTCTGCAACACTTAAAAATTCATTTGAGTGGCTCACATTTTGATAAACTAAGGCGGAAATTTGCATTGCGCCATTGGCGCGACCCCTTTGAAAAAAGGAGCCAATTGGCACGACCCCTTTGCAAAAAGGAGCCAATTGGCGCGGGTCCTTGCCCGATACCCGTGCCAATTGGCCAAGCCCTAATTTTGTAAAGGGTTCCCCCAGAGCTCAAACACACAATGGAAATTTACAAAAAATGAATCAAAACAAATCTAAGGGGAGCGCCTCTTACCTGGGATGAACGAGAACCGGAATGATGTACTGGATTGGTCGCAATCACCGCCGTAAGTTCGCACACCAAAAGCTCACTGTTGCTCTCCAAATGAGGTAAAAAGTAAAAGTGAATATGTTTTACTATTTTTGGCATATTTATAACTTTTCAAAGTCAAGTTAGGTTTTGAAAGTCATTTTTCCCAATATTTTAATATATTTTGTCGAAAAATGGATTTTACGCTTGCTTTCATGTGCAGCAACAGGTTTTTACGTAGCTTGGACGGTGATACGAGTTGTATTTTATACTTTTTCGGACTCGGTAAAAACACGAAAAAGTCATTTATGGAGTCATCTTTCAGCTCTTTTCTGACTCTCTAAACATGAAAATATTGCCGAGTCGCTTGTCGTTTTGATCTCATTAAAGTGGCTATGAAACGACATCTACCTAGTATACGTTTACCCCTTTTTCGGGTTGGGATAGATTATTTACGAAAAAGGAATACCCTAGCCTATCACGACTAGGAGGTTTTCTTAGACATAGTTTTCTACCTTTTCGGATCTGAGGGACTATTTACGAAAAGGGACTGTTGGAGTTTACTTTTCCGCTGTCTTTTCAAACTCTCTAAACATGAAAAGACGTCGAGTTCTTCCTTTGTCAGACTCGTTAAACCCTGATGACATCAGATCCAGTCGTAATGATGATATTCGAGTTCCTCCTTCCTAGGGCTCGTTAAATGTACTAGGATGGATTCATCCGAAGGACGAACTTATATCACAAGCATCTGCTATCCCCTTCAAGCTTGTTTTCAAAAATAATTAGGGTACTCGCCAGAAATAGTGGGGAAAAATGGAACCAGTATCATCGTCATGTCAGCAGTATGTCGCTCTTGAACATGGCACTTGTCTACATTCGTGTCGGGTTGGGGACATCTCATCTCATTCTCTGCTTGCCTTCGTGGGTTTGGGTAATCCTTTTTTACCTCTCATCTGCTCTTTGCCTTGTCATCATGACCTCTGATCTTTTGATGTCAAATACTACCAAATCCACTGTCGTGTTGCCGGTATGTTCAAGAGAAGTTGACCTCTGCAAGTTTCAACCTTCCTCTGATTCTCATCTGATCCTGATTCACAACATTATATTCCTCTGTCTCGTGTCGATGATGTGGGAAACACTATGGACCACCTTCGATCAAGGTCACTTCCTGTCGACTTCAGCTCATTATCCAGGAAGTTGATCTAGAGACTCCCTTCTCGTACCTTGGAGCCTGCATGCCTCAATGGCAGGTTCTTCGCATTCGACGCAAGGTTTTCATCATTGACCTTCAATTGGATGATTCTGTGGGTGTTCGACGCCAGCTCACTATTCACATTCCGTGGATTGTACCTATAGTACCTTGAGGGTCATTGTCATTATTGGTGGTTCCTCTCGCGTCTATTAACAGCTTTCATCATTGGTTGGTAATCAGACGATGTTCTTGCATGTTCAACTTCAGCTCACTTATTCGCATGCTTGAACTTGTACTTTGTTCGGGTTGAGATGGAGCACAAGACCCTGGATTTTTTCTGTTAGAATCCAGGCTACGATTTTGTGGATTATTATGATTTATTACATGACTCATTGATTAGATGGTTGTGACCATACCTAAGTCTATTAATCGATCCTTACTGGATGGTTGCGTCCATGCCTTGGATCTGGATTATTGTATACTCTATTACGGATGGCTGTGCCCATACCATGTATATATCATGTATTTGAGATATCAGTTGTACTTGTCTAGGCAGGTTTTCCGATGGCAGTGTTTTCAGTTGGACACATTCTCGTAAATCATTTCACCCCTCTCTCTCTCGGGCCTCATGCTTTAGGGGGCATCTGTTACACAGTAATTTGTCACCGTCCCTGCAATCCCCCATCCCGCACATTGGAGGGCTTATTCCGTGACCTGTGAGTAGTGACATGACCTGAAACCACTTTCATGGCATCCCCCTTGACAAGGACAATCATTCCCTTGAAGACAATTTCCTGTGAAAATCCCTAAAAATAACCCTTTTGGCCTTAGCGTGACTAGCCAGTTCAGCCCTCGCGCCAATGGGGGAAATCCACCAAAGAGGGCACGCCAACTGTCGCTCTATCCCAGTGTATCACCCGCGCCAGGATTAATAAGGATTTTTTTTTTTAAATAAATGGCGGAATTTTGATTCCAACCAACTCCTGAACGAGTCTCTAAAATGAGTTGGGAGGTTTGGCTCCGGATCTCCATGTAAGGGAAGTGGTTTTCCACCTATCATGGAAGATTCCTTGAGGATAGGACCAATCCCACCATTGTAGGGATCCCAACTCCCCTTCCACCATCTATATAAGTTTGTTATTTTCACTTTGCATGCTAGCCTGAACAAAGCTTAATCAATAGTAAGGAGATTATTGTCAAACAGCTGAAGAGAGAGAGACTTGTCCTTTTCCCGACGAGCTTTACCGAGACGTACTCCTCTGTCGACCCGTCGAAGGAAGATCCAGCGTCAGAGCTCAGGTTGTATCTTTCTTTGTTCTAATTAATAATAAATGACTTTGATTATGGTTCCACTCAGATGTTTATGTTTTATGTTATGAGTTGTATCTTCTATGACTGATACATAATTGCATGTATTAGGTTTTATGCTTGTGCATTTGTTGTTTCTTCTTGTACATGCAGGTGTTCGATCGCGTCAATCGAGAGAATTGTGATCTGCCAAAGCAAGGGACGGAATCGCCATCTTCTCCACAAATGACAGCAGCGTAGGACATAAGGTAGGCCTCTTGTCGCATCTTGGTCTTTTGCAATTAGGAACTTGCGTCTTAGCGTGACTCGGTTGTTGCTAGACCCGATCTGGGATAGTAGGGATCGCCTCTGTCCGTAGAGGGGATTTACCTCTCCAACAATGTGGATGAAACCTTCAACTTTCTTGAATCTCGTGCATGAAAAGCATAATCGTGACCTTTTTCATTGATTTAAGGAATGAAAGTCTTGAGAAAGGTCAATTGATAAAGTTATTACCTCCTACCTTTCCTCATATGTTGATTTATCATATTCTTAGCCATTGAATCCCGAGGATGGATGGAGTAACCTGGTGGTAATATGCCAACACAATTCCTAACCCTTATCTCATCTTCCCTCTCTCTACATGAAATTATTTGAAAATCATCTCCCTCAACACCCAATTAGCGTTGGTTGTCTTTGATGATTCTACTCCCAAACATCAAATCATTCCCTATTCATTTTTTCTCCCATGCTATCCTAGACATTTGCTACCCTAAACCTATTTCTTTAGATTTGTGTGAATTTACATGCTTCAAACCAAGCCAAGGAGGATTTTACAAACCTCATCCATAGGTATCAATATTCTTTAATTCAATGAAGTATATTGTAGTAATGATGAATTTATAATGATAGGTTCATTTTTATTATTATTAATTTGTAATCCTTTTCAATCAACACAAATATTATGTCCATATAATATTATATAACTTATAATAAAATCTCTCCTCATTTATATTACTTTTGAATAGTTTTTATGGTTTCCATTGCACTTTGAGCATAATAAACAATTGGTTCAAGGGATTTTCAATTTTAATAGAATTTCTTCTGCTTGATGCATGACTTGGATTACCTCTAAAAGCATCATCAAAATTTAATTTACTAAATTAGGAAATCAAAGGATTCATTGCTTCAAGTGGTTTTTTTATGGTGGATGGTTGAGTTCTTAACTTGTTATGTTCTTAATGGAATTAGAAATAAAATTAAAGAAACCTTAGTTTTAATAATAAATCAACGTTCACACACATGAATGAATACAATAATGTATATAAAATCCTTGAGCTATAGTAACACTGTCAACTATTCCCTAAGGAAAGAATACACTTCACAAGAAATGATTGTTTAAAATTTCAGTATGCTTCACAATGTATTCATGACAATGTTTCTACTCTTTTTATACTTCTATCTAACCTCTTGGGAACATTCTAAAGAAGGAACTCTCTAGTAGATATAACTTTCTATTAAATCTTCTTACATTTATTACTGCAACACTCTTATGTGGGCCTTACTTATTATAAATTACCTTTAGACACAAATTTACATAGCTACCTAATTATTGTCATGCCCCTTAGGTACCTTATGTTTCCCCCTAAGTATACTACATCCCATCCTTTTTTGCATGCTTCATCCTCAAAACGTGGGAAGAAACCATACAATATGATCGATTGAACAATGTAGTTAGATGGTACCAAGCATGAGCATCCATCCATCCTATTGAAATGTGATGATGGGGTCTAATTGTTTCCTCGTTGCCTTGATATGTATTTTTATGGCTCTTTGCTATGCTACTATGATATGTCTGTGCATTGTTCTTATTCATCCATGCACTTTTTTATTGGTTACATTTTTTATGCCATGTTTGTCCATAATAAGTTTGTTGATTCCCACGCCCTTGCGTTGATGATTGTTGTATTTACAGGTGGTGTGTATTGTCATATACATCATCCTTAACTCTCAAATTTTCAATTTTAGACTCTTTTAAATAGTGTTAATTTGAGTATTTTAAATCCTTGCTTCCTTTTTATGCCCTTCTTTAGGCTTTTCTTCATATGCTCCTATAGTCTTCACTTGTAATTCGACCTCAAACTCTGCAAGTATTTTCCGTGTTATAAATTCTTTAGGTGACCTTGTGTGCCCTTCTTATTTATTAAGAGGCAATCATGTAGTTTTATTTGTTGAAAATGGTTGTTATTGATTTCAATAGTTTTCCAAATGAAAAAGAAAGTTACATAGTCAAATAACTTATTTCAAGCTCTCTAGAAATATTTTTTTGGGAATTTTGATGCCCCATTTGGATACCCTATATTTCAATTCATTTTTACTCCAATTAACTATCTCAAATGGAAGCATAATATATATGGTTGGAAAGCTTATTCTGAGACCTTTCTAATGGTATATGATACACCTCCTAGCTCCTCATGATTGAGGAGTTATGAATTTTTGAATTTACTCATTGATATAAAATTCTAATTACATAAGTCGACACTGCCATGAACAAGTCCACACAACCATGGCCCTACTCTGGGACTAAATCACACTATTTATAGGTGTGAGGTGAAGGAATTTAGTTATTCACTGGAGTATTCTTTAAGCCTTTTTGGGTAGCGAAGGAAAATTCTGAGGTGAAAGGCAAGTTGAGGGTGGGTGGAAGAGAAGTAGGTCGAGTTTAAGCAACAACAAGCCGAGGTTTTTGGCACAAATTTTTGAAGGATTTTAAACTATTTTGAGGCATGTTTTGTCGCATGTCGAGTTCTATTTTGTAGAAGGTTGAAATATTGATTTAAAGAAGAGTGAGGTCCAGTCTTATGGAGGTTGGATCACGTTGAAGGCTGAACTTTATGGATGAGGTTGAGTTCAGGAGTGAAGAAGGCCAAATTTTGGTAGTTGGTTCTAAGGAGGCTAAGACTTGTTGAACACTAAGTTCAAGCACTGGTTAGGGTTGAGCTGAGAAGCATAACTTTTAAGAAAGGATTATGTGGATAAAAATAACGTTAAAAGGATGACACATGTTGTATCAATACAAAAGAAACAAAAGTTGGTAGATTAATTGTGTAACACCCTCCTCCCACATTTTCCCAAGATAACTAGTCCGTTGGGGTAAACATGTGACGAGAGGCTACTATGATCTGATTCAACCTCCTAAGTCACCTTAAGAAAGTGTAAATGACAAAACACAACCAAATTTATCATCCACACAACCAACAGAACCTACAGGAGCTACCCCACCCTTCCAAGTGACCAACCCCTCAGGAGACTCGACAAATCAAGGACCTAGAGCCCCATTCCCTCCCTTATCAATCCCTCTAAGCGATTGAGAGCCCCAGTCGCTCCCATGAGCCTGCATGAGTGCGACTGCAACCATTTTATTCCAGTGTTATACCATCAATTACGAGATTTAAGGCTAAATTTCAGGGCTAGGACCCAATAAAAACCTAGAATTTCATGGAATTTCTAGAAATGAAATGAAACATATAAACAATGATGCTAATACAAATTATTACTTGACTGGACCCCTACTAGCCATGAAAATCATTTTGTCAAACATATCAAAAATATACATTCAACACGTTTAAACAATAGATCTGAGAATAGGGGTCTCATACTTATTTGGGATTCGTAAGGAAGCATTGATGCCTTATACCACTTGGTGAATTATCATCTATAAGGTCATATATTCATTGCTCATTCATTTGTGAATCAAAACATGATGAGAACCATACATTTTCACTTTCATAAAACACATTCATAACCAACTTATAAACCATAGAAATATTGAGGATACAACAACCATAAATGCTACACAGAATCTAATACATTTACACATAAAATACCAAGGAAAGGAGTTCTTATTGATGAATTCAAAATCCAACCCGGTATGGGACTACCACGTTCCACCTGACCATATATTAGCTAATCCAAATCTCTCTTCAACCAATCACAAGTCGTGTCATATTCCAAGCATGAATGTGGGACTCAAACCAAAAGAACTAACCAGGGTGCCCTGAGGCTAAACCACCTCACCCTCATAAATAGAAATATGCTTTACTGAAATCCTCACTGGATCACTAGGTCATAAATAAGCATGGATGCCATCGGATTTCTCCACCTACACCATGAGGAATTTTCATGTATCCTAGTCCTTAGGCTTTACCGCAATCCATAGTCTGATCCATGGATCACTAGGCTGTAACCAAGACACCACCCTCCAGGCTTTACTGTATATCCCGCCATTCACCACCAAGGATTCCTAGGCCTAATCATGGGCAACCACCTCTAGGCTTTACCATATATTCCATCATTCACTGGTCAAGGATTCCTAGGCCCAGTGAGGCACAAAATACCTGGCTTTACCGCAGCCGACAGTGTAGTTCAAGGGTTTTTAGGCTAGTAGCTTTACTGTAATCCACAGTCTGGTTCAGGGATCACTAGGTCATGTGTTATTTCATTCAAAGATCCACCTCCCCCAGTTTTGAATCCATCTAGCAATCCAGCTCAACCAAAACATGAGAACCCCATCTTAACCATGGCCATCTAGAAATGGAAAGGCAAGGTTGAAGAACATTGTCACACCTGGAAAAAACCATGCCAATGACAAAAAGAGAAACAAGAACACACACACATAACCATGCATGCCAAATCTAGCAAGGAAATCACACATGCAAAATGATACCTACAAGTAAACCTGTTGTAGTTGCTTCATCCTTCTCTTCCTTGCTTAATCTTTGCTTCATATTTTCCTCCTTTTCGTTTCTTGATCCAAAGTTGAAATGCTCCAAGAAAAATCTAAGTGTTCAAGAGTGAGAGAGAGAGAGAATAGAGAGAGAGCTCCAAAACTAAACTAACAAAAGGTACGAATTGATCCTTGGCAGCCTTTTTATCAATTAGGCCTTTATTTTCTTCATTTTTCCATTATTTTATTCATTTTCCTCTTCACATGCAACTTGTGACCTCTCACCTTCCTTTTCTCCTAATTTCCATTATTTTCATAAATAAATGCCAATAAATGCCACTTTTCCTTTCCAAATCCTTTTCCATTGCCTTTGCATATTTCATTAGCCATAATAAACCATATGAACACCCACATTAGGATGTTTTTTCCCAACATTCAGCTTGGAATAAGTGTCCCATTACCGTGGTTATTATTTTTCCTTTATTAACTTTTATTACATGGAATTTTCACTAGGGTTGTTACAAATTGAATCTGCTATAACCTATGCTCAATTGGAAAAAAAATGAAGTATTATTTAATGAATGTAAGTAAGTGATTAGGAGAATAAATGGCAAGGGTGAGGAGGTTGTTCATTTGAGTGACCAATGTGTTAAGAATACACTGCTTTTGGAGTTGAACTGAAAGAGAAAGAACAAAAATTGAAGAATTCATCACCATGAAAATTCAACTATAAGAACCAAATAGAATAGAGGAAGTGGTGAAAGTTTGGCTAAAGGAAAAAGAATAAAATTGTGATCTTGAAGAAGAGATTTCCTCAATAATAACTTGAAAATATCTTAAATTTTGGATGATATTCTTAGCATTCAAAGATCACCATATGATTAAACATGTCTTGGTTATGAAGGTGAGACTTCATACAAAAAATATGCAAGCCTTAAGTTACCAAAAATTGAAGTAAAGCCTAAAGGTCATGAAAGTCCCAACCACAATGGAAGCAAGGGAAGAAATCATGATGAGGTTGGAAGAGCTACTACGCCTAGAAGCTATGTTGATGCCCTCAAGAAGTCCCTGCACAATGCAAGTAGTAGTGAAATAAGAGACAAAGATCAACAAAGAAGTGAATCTTCTTCAAAGCAAAACATCTTCAAAGGAACTGCTTCATCAAGGAAATCCTACTAAGATAGGTATCAAACTATATTTTTTGTTCATTGTTATTCATGTACAAACTTTGGACATAAAGCTAGGGATTGTGGAGCCTATTTCAAGAATGTTTATGTAAGTCATAGAGGCTCTTATCAATCTTCTAGAAGCAAGTTAGTAGGTAGACAAATTAGAAACTCTAATAACTATAGCACTGGAAACCATAATTCATTCGCTCCCTTATTCAAGTACAATATTGAATGATACAAGTGCCACAACTTTGAGCATATAACACATGATTGCAGAAGAAACCTGAAATGGTTTCCTAAACAAAACAAGAAAGAATATATTTCTACAAGGCATAAAGAAAAATACACCAAGGTGCGGAAAAGAAAATAGGAAGAGCCAAATATGGATATGTATGCTCAAGACATGGGTCTCAATTGTTGATGAAAGCTTCTTCAAGTATAGGCAAGATTGAATGCTCTAAGGTTGTAGAGGAAAAGGAAGTTTAGACTATGCAATATGATGTTATGTTTTAAATACATTCTGATCACACAAAGGTTGTAGAAGAGTTTCCATGATAAATTGTTTTCATGTACCAAAGTCTAAGAAGAATATATTTCATGTATTTATCAAACCATACAACTTTTTGGCTAGCAATGATGGAATGGATAGTATTTATGACTTCGGTGTGTGAGGAGGAGAAAAAGGAATGCGTTGTTATCTACCATCATAGTGAGAAATTGGATATTACTTTTGGGATTACCAAAGACTCCTATTTGCATTGTTATAAACCTTCAAGTCAGTTGTGATTGCCATTGTGCATGTAACTTCATCTCCAAGACTATTGCAATACGAATTGTTGCAAGGGACAACCTTATGGACTTTCTCTAGTTGATTTTTTTTTTTTTTTTCAGTACTATGAATCCTCTTAAGGAGCCTCCACTTGTTATTACAAATACAATTATGCTTATCCTTGCAAAAGACTATTTTGTTGATAAAGTTTCTTGTGATGGTGTTTCCATGTTGACATTTGAGACAGTCTCTGAAACATCAAAGTTTGCAACAAAATGAGTCCTTTTTTTTGTAAAAAGTTCAACATCGAGTGTAATGTTCCAAATTTTGCAATAAAGTATTTGGAACAGTAATTTTTCTTTTATTTTAATAAAAGGAATAAAATGGGTGAGGGAACCCATGTAGAAATATAATAAACACTCCTAAGGTGCAAAAAGTCACTTAAGTGGCTTAAGATAGCAGCCCCAAGTGTGAAAAGGGCCAAAAGCAAGTGAGCTAGACCATGGTTGACCAAAGTCAACAACGTACCCTAAGAGGGGAAGCTTGCACAAGAAGATTGTGTAGTTGGAGTGGAGGGAAATTTGAAATGAGAGAGAAACCCTAATGTGAGTGGGGTCCATTCACACATTGCATAAAATATAAAGGAGAGCCATTGTGGAGATCATTCTTGGAGAATAGAATTCGAAGTTGAAGCTCTCTTCAACTTGTTGCTGCTTAGCACAAGTGGGATTCATGTTTAGGAATGCCCTTCTCTTCCATGGGAGGCCATGGAGAGATTGTTCTTCATCTTCCTCACATCATGGCTTGAGGCCAAAGAATTCATTTGTAGCTACTGCGTTATTCTTGCAGCAAGAGAACGTTGGAGTTGTTGGTGTTGCAGTGAGGGACCTTCATCACCACTTCCGGAGCTGGTTTGTAGAGGGGAAGCTCATTCCTTCTCTAGGAGATCAGCAAAGGATCATATCAGAGCTTTATTGCAGATTTGGCATCAGGCCATATGTATTTCTCTCATGCCTAGCGCAGTCCCTTGTTCTTACAGCGTTATTCTCAGAGAGGGTTTGTAGGTGGAGCTCATTTTGTGCACAAGTGAGTGCAATATTCAGTAAGTGGATAAGCCCCTTCACTTTGGAGATCATTGGAGGAGGTATCATTATCTATTGCAGCATTTCCCATCCTCTTCTATGTTGTATTATATTTGAGTTGCAGTAGTTGCCCAGCTACTCCGGCATTTTTGTCTTTCATGTATTCTAGCCAATCCCTTGGAGGATTGAGGTAATAATGTTTTCTGGGGTTGAGATCTTGTTCCCCCTTCTTTATTTGAGCATGTATTGTTATATCATCATATATATATTAGTCTGCAGTCATTTTCCCCTATGGACTACGTAGTTATTGAGTAGATGGATCATGTAGCAGTGTATTCTCTTACTTCATGTACATTTCCTATTGAGGTAGACTTAAGCTCACCTTGAGAGGAATTTTCCTCAACAAATTTGTATTACATTTACTGCTACATATTATATATCAGATTTTTTCTCTTCTGGCATTATATGTTGCATTTTTTCACTGTTGTTCATATTGAAGTTATCATGCTGCTGAAGATTCCCTTATTGTGCATTGTTTCGGTATACATGTTGGTGGGAGATCTGAATAACCTGCTTAAGGTTATTTCTTTAAGCTTATATTCTGCAGGGAGTTTGTATCAAATATATTCCAAGGCATCTCAGCATTGGATTGCCTTATTTTTACACGGGCTTCCTTATACAACGTCCTCATGGACAACTGGTGCATAAATTCCTTGAAGGGAATTATTAGCTCTTGACAAGTTCTATTGGTAGAGTCTTCTAGTGGGCCAAGTAGCCTCTGGATCTCATTCTTACTTGTGAAGATGAAATATCCAGTAAATTCCCCAGCATTCAATCTTTGAGATAGTTAAGTTTTGATTGTTAATACTCCCGAAATGGAAAATAGGAATATCTCAAGATATTCTCGGCATTGCAGAAAATTCCCATTTGGGACATTACATCGAGCCTTATGCCATTGAGTCGTACTTTCAAAAAAACATATATTATCTACAAAAAATGTACAAGCTATCTTTCGTGAAACATCATGATGCTATGAAGAGGGAGTAAGAAGAATATAATGTCCAAATTGATGCTTTAGTTACTAAAGCACAATAGGTGCCAGAAGAAGGCTGGATAACGAAGGATGGAACACCATGGCATCAGAATAATATGAAAGACCATCCAAGAGTAATACATATATTTTTGAGTCATACTAGAGGACATGATATTGATGGAAATGAACTACCACATTCCATCTATGTTTCCAAGCAAAAGAGGCTTGGATTTAGTCATCATAAAAAGAGACACAATAAATAATTTGGTTTGAGTCTTAATTGTTCTTACAAATGGCCCTTGTATGTTGAACTTGGATTGTGATCATTATGTAAACAATAGTAAGGCACTTCGTGAATCCATATGTTTCATGATGGATCCTACTATTGGAAAGAAAGTTTGTTATGTGTGATGAAGGCAAGCACTTTATAGATTTGATGCTGATAAAGTTAAGAAGGAATAAAAAAAGACTTGTAATTTCTGGCCAAAATGGTGTTGTCAATCATAAAAAGAAAAAAGTGAAAACCATGAAAGAAAGAAGAAGAAGAAATCCAAGCACAATGAATCTAGTCTTCTTATATTTAATTTAGAGGACATAGAAGTAGTAGAAGGAATCAACAGTGAAAAGTTTGCATTCATATCTTAGATTAAATTGGAAAATAAATTTGGGAAATCACTTATCTTTGTTGTCTCTACTCCTCTTTAAAATGGTGTCACACCACAAAATTCTAGTCATGCTTCACTTCTAAAAGAAGCCATTCATGTTAATAGTTGTTGTTATGAAGATAAAACAGATAGGGGAAAGGAGATTGGTATGGATACGGAGGGGGCATGAAATGGTTGGAGGGCCTATGTCATATAAATACAACCATATACCCATGGAAATCCATACCTCTAGTGGCATAGTATACCTTGCCAGTTATATGGTTACTTGCAAGAAAATTCAATATTCTTGAGCTCAATAATATAGCAAGTATTTGGCTTCTTACCCTCTCTATCTTCGCAATTGACGTCCTATAGACGCGGTGGGTGAGAGTTGCAATTGATGACTCGTGAAGAAACAAAAAAGTTTTGGGTGATTGAAGAGTAGGATGCTTGCAAAGGAGAAAACTATCTCTGGACATAATCAAGTTGATGATGAAATTGCAACATCCATGGCTACCCAACAATCCCACATTTTCCCTTTGAGAATACTTCAAATATTCTTAGAAAGCCAAAAATCAGGGGGAGCAGTTATCAATGATAGAAAAATAGGAACACTTATGTTATGAATAAAATGATATAAATAATATAATCAATAAATAATGATTAGCTACTTAGTAATTAGGTAGAAGATGCATTTCTAAATGGGACATGACCTTCCGTGAAGAGGCACCTGCCTAGGTATATAAGCAAACCTCATTTGTATCAATCAATTATTCATTCATCATACATTTAATATAATATTTTTATCCTCAATGGATGTTTTCATATTCCAAGTCTTCTAGAGTGTTATAGGTAAATTTGGGCACCATTCCCAATGACCCGGTTAACTGGGCATCATCTCTAGGACCAATGAAAAGGGTCTATCATCCCCTATCATTTCAGTTGTTATATGCCCTAAGAAGAAGAACAAGACAAATCATAATAGACCTTCATCTGCAAAGGTTTCCAAGATTTGAAGTTTATAATATATCATATGAGAGCTCATCAACGCTGCCTCTAAAGGGACTAAGTGCGTTGCATATGCAGGTAGCCCCATGCAAGGCTGCTCTGCAAAGCACTTCCTAACACCCATAGGTGCGTTGGTCACATTGGGAGCGAAATTCTCATTGTTCCGGAATCTCCACTTGGCCAGTGCCTCCTAGAAGAGTTCACATGTGTCAAACTTCGAATCCATGTGTCCATTTGACATCTACAAGATTGGGAACATGTCTTGCCTATTATTGAAAAGTCATTGATTGTAAAACTACCTTCAACTCCTCTATAAATTGAGCATAGATCTTAGTGTTTGAGGAGGAATAATCTGAGTAGAGAAATGCTGGTGGAATTTCAATTGAGGAGTTTATTTGAGTGACATATTGTTGGAGATATCTGCATTGTGATGAGGCTCGGATGTTGCTAGAGATGGTGACACTAAATCAATCACTGGGTTGTAACCTCCCCTTCTATCATTAATAAATATTACTGCTTATTTTTCCCTATATGCATCTGTATAAGCTTTGATTTTTTATATCATGATTTCTTATTTGATGTATATGGTTTATGCTTTATTGATTTAGCTAAATAACTTGAATAAACATCTGTATTATTGCTATCTCTTGTTGTTTAGTGTTCATTCTTGCAGGAAATATTTTGCACATCGGGCTGGAATTTGAAGCTACAGCAAAAGCGACAGAAGGAGACTTTGGAAGCGCTTGGACTCCAAGTAAGCTTCTTGTTTCATTCTGTGTGTCTGTTTACAGTTAGGAAAGATAGTCATAAATTCTTTGATTTGTTGTTCTAGATTAGCACCTGTCTAGGGAAGAATGATTTATCCGTAATTCATAATTCCGAATAACAATTTGGCGACTCTGCTGGGGAAATTACTCTTTATCCTAGGTGTTTTAGCCTTTGATTTTCTCTGTTTATTCACCCAGTAGTTGTTACTCACAAATATTAGGCTTTTTGAAATCCAATTTGCATTATAAGTGTGTTAGACAACTTTTTTTTTCATTGTACATTGTGCCCAATGCACCCTTGGACAGGACACAGTGCTTTGCATAGCATTGTCTCCCTTTTAGGCATGCATTGCAAAGCACTATCTCTCTTTAGAGACTGTGTTGCCTCCTGAAACCATTCAAATTCCTTTGAGTTTATCATTGAAATTTGTGTCAATTTGTTTTCTATTGTGTTTTGAAAATCCTGAGCCTCATATTGCCCAATGAACTTATCTACCTCTTCCTCCTTTGAAAGAAAAATTTGTTCAATGTTTGTTTAAAGCATTTTTCTTTATCATTGACGAATTGATTTCAAAGTATTTTCATTGTCGCATTAGATCCATTTGCTTTTGAAAAAGGAAATTGTCATAAATTATTCGTTTCCTGATAGGAGAAATTGTTGTTTAATTCCTCATTTTTCCTTCAAAAGAGAAATTGTTGTTCTATTCCTCATTTCTCAAAAGTAAAAGGCATTTGTTTTTGTTGATTTAGTGCACTTAGTTTCTTTTCTGCATTCATAACATTAAAGGAACTAAAAATAAAAACTTGCATTTGCATGTAGTGGTTTGTGTGTTTTGCAAAAGGAACAATTAGGAAATCTGCATTTAGTTTGTGCTCATTGATTTGTTTGCTCACAAATTGATTGCTCTTTCCTTCTAGTAGCTAGGATTTTCATTGAAAAAATAAAAGTGAAAGATTGCTTATCATTTTAGTTTGCATTTTAGGAATTTCCAATACATCATCGCAGTGAACCTTTGAAAGGCAAATTGTTAAACAAGATCAACATAAAACTTATTTAAATTTACCTAACAAAGGATTGGAACCATAATGATAACATTTAGAAGGTCTAGGCTAGAGACGTGTTCCGACATGGTAAAACATAACAGCTGTCGTTAACTGGTCTGCGATAAATTCTGAGTGTGATACCTCACTCCATGTATGTAATTATATCGTAGCTTGTCCACGTACTTTCAGGTATATCATGCGTGTTATATTATGAAAAGTATAAAGGGGTGCTCTCACTGTGCGGTTTTTCATCAGACAGTGCTAATACGGACTTGGGCCTCCACGTACCTTCGGGAATATTTTGGAGGACAAATTTTAGGTGCTATCCATCCATAATGAACCGATTCGGCCACCTTGTAAATTGTGATACACCGAACACAGCATTCGGGGAGATTGCCTGCCCATACTTCTTAGTTTTCCAGGAGGTATTATACAGTTCATAGTTTCTTGGTAAACCATTTTGCCTAGCATTACCCTTTTATTTTGTTTATTTGTTTTTGGTTAAAATAATTCAGTAATCATGGAATAACAAAATCATTTCCCTCATTTTTTGCATAGACTATCATTAAAACCACCTTTACCACCAGAAGTTACTTCTGTTAGGCGAAGGCGATCATGCTCTGCCGAATCAAGTACAATTCGTACCTCTGGTGAAACATCATCTTCCCATAAACCAGAGTTAGCTCAAGTTGTTTCTACACATCTTGGTTCATCTACTGTTGTCGAAACAGAGTCTTTATAGCTACCCGTGGTCACAATCCATCCAATCAGTGAGACCATACCTCTTGGACCCGATGATGTTCAACCATAAATTGATCCAGATCCTGTCTCTTCTTTGACGGAACATCTGAATCCTGAAGTCATACAACCAAATGTTGTTCCTGCCTTGGTCATCCCACAAATATCTATAGCCATTGAGTCTCCCATATCACACAGTCAACCACCTGAAATATACTTTGGACCTGATGGTGAAATACTTCCACCTGGTTTAATTGTGATTGAAGAAATCCCACAAGACGAGGCACCTTTAACTCCAACCCATTTTAGGGAGGACCTTTACTTGTACGAGTCTTTTCCTCAATCATTACCATCTAATTTTGTGATCTTGTTCCCATTCAAACTCTCGTCGATACAAAAGGGTATACATTTGGTCAAGTAACCATGCCTGAACCAACATCTTCGGTTGGGCCATTTGTTCCAATTATGTCAGCACCTGCCCTCGCTACCTCGTCGATGTTCACAACTTCACCAGAGTCATATTTTCATGGTGGACCTATGGTCCCATCAGGTTACAAATAATTATCTGGAATTTTCTCTAGTGCATCTTCAAACCCATGGACTTTACCAATGTCATCATCTGGTATTTTAGCTAGTAATCTTATAGTGAGTATTGAATGACTTGATTCTTTATATACATCTTCAGGATAATATCAAGTTGGTCCTTCTGGGTCTATTCCTTCGAGAACCATATCAACTGGACTCCCAGCATTTGGAGAATAATGTTTTCTGTCTTATTATCATCCTCATACTGGGGGCAACCTTTGGTCACCCAATATTAAAGTACTCCATCACTTTTTGGTCAATCTAATGTCGAAATGAATGTTTGTCAATGGCAGCCCACTCTGCCTATCCAACCACAAACGATTGTACACTCGTATCAACCAGTTCAACCTGTTACACCCACATCATTTCCACTTGTTAATACATCCTTACCCTTATTATAGAATCAAAATGTTGTACATTAACCTTATCAAGCGGGTCCTTCAACTCAATACCCTCAAATGTTGGGTCCACAGAATCCAAATCCTTCGATTAATTTACAACAACCTGTATCTAGAATTATTTATTCACAAGTTGGTTTACCATTTTATGGGATGTCATAACCGCAACCTGGTTATACTTATCAACCGAATACAATTTATCCTAATTTGGGTTATAATATTGGTGGACAGACCCCTTGGTAGCCTTAGGCGCAAATGCCTCAAACTTCATTTCAACAAGTATCGTATCCAGGTTTTGGTCAACAGAATCCTCAAGCGCTTACTTATCAAAACAACCCCTATCTAGGTTACTAGCAGCAGATTCCTTATGCTGGTGCTCAAAGGCCTGTTACTCAAGCAATTCAATCTTACCCTGGCTATGCTCAACCTGACCTTAATAAACAGTTTCCCTTTGTTGCAACTTTAGAGTTACCAGATTTAAATCGGCTAACTAATGATCCAATTAACTATGCTCCTTGGTGGCCGGTGATACCTCACAAATTACCCTCGGATATTCCTAAGTTCAATGGAAACCCTGGAGAAGATCCGTCGACTCATGTCATGACTTATCATTTATGGTGTTCATCAAACTCCCTGAATGATGATTCTGTTTGACTATGTCTTTTCTAGCGTACGCTCACAGGTCCGGCTACAAAATGGTATATTAATTTACCTAGAGCTTCTTTTGATAATTTCATTGCCCTAGCTACTGTCTTTTTGACTCATTTTCAGTTACCCATCAGATATGAAACTGGAACAGAACTCTTGACCAATTTCAAACAGACTAATGCCACTCACATTTTCGATCATATTCATGAGTGGCGTCGTCATTGTAGAATGGTTAAGACATTTGTTCTGGATCAGCTCCTTGCTGAATGGTTCATTAAGTCATTGTTACCATCTATAACTGAGGATGTGGATAAGGGTGGCGTCGTCACAGAAGAGCAAGTTATCGCTCGTGCCCAATATTTAGACTTTATTTACACTAAGCCTGGCACTTTCTATGAAAACATTCCTAACGCGTCGAGATCTAATTTTATTGTTCCTCCTCAATTAAAGGACTCTCATGTCGAAGACAGCTTGATTGGCACTGCAAGCACACATCATACTACTACATCTGATCCTATACCTTCTTCCGAAATTAATGTCGTGTCATTTGACAAGGGAAAAAGTGACAAGCAACCCGGAAGTAAGAAAAAAGGGAAATCTAAGAAAAATTAAACTTCTAACCCACAGGAAAAATAATCTGATCAATCGTCATGACCTAGGAAACCTCGATATCCATGCATAATCTGTACTGAGGAAAAATTTGTTAGGGATTTTCCTCATCGTGCTGAAGTCTCAAAAATCATCAAGACTTCACATGCGTCAGCTGTGTTGACAGACCTATTTCCAAATCCGGACACAAATTTGGTTGCTACGTGTTGAGTCCCGAATTTGCCTCTTTTCCATACACTTTTCCATACCTTTTTCACTCACCTACACCTCCAAAATTGTCAATATCATGTGCAAAAGGGTATCTAACATAGTTTTTAATTATGTTTTTGTGTTTTCTATTTGATTTAGATTTTGTTCATACAGCTGCGGAAACTTGTCACTTTCCGCAGCTGCTGCAACTTTCCGCAGCTATTTTGTGGAAATCTATGCTACAGGTGTCTACAAAGGAAACGAGCCACATGGGCAGGCTAGGAATGACGAGGACATGGTTCGTGTCCTATTGGTCAATTAAATTCGTCAAAGAAAGCCGCGGTCAAAGCCATCCACGTGGAAGTCAACTATGGAGTTCTATGTCGGCTGGACTCTGTTCCGTGGCATATAAACATCCATACAGCCGTTTCTAAGCTTACGGAGGTTAATTGACATCTGTGCAAAGTTCTGGAGTTGAATTCAAGCACCCACCTTCCATAGATCCGTTTTCCAACATGGCCATACTCCTATATCCGTGGCCTTAGTGGTCTACGTGCTGGCTGCTATCATAAACTTCAGGAGACAGTTACAGTTTATTGTTTTATATAGAGCGTTTGCATACGCACGTAGAGTTAGTTGTTAGTTGATAGTTGATGTGCGTACTCTGTTATGTTTTCTTTGTAGTGATTACGCTGCCTTGAGCCGTAATACTACCAGTCTGTAATGAACTGCTTTTTAATGTGAAAAGACTCTGTTTTCAACTTAATTCGTGTTTGAGGATCGTTACCAAAGCTGTGTAGAGGGCCCCTGCTCAGCAAAGGTTCTGTGTATTAATGTATATATTTCTCATTTCATTTCTTTAAAAAGTCATTGTATCATAATCCATTACATGTTCATATTTTGTAGTTGTTTCATTTCTGTTTATACATTTCCATAATTTCTATTTCATTCCTGTCTTTCATGATTTTATGATTGTTAATCACTGATCAGTTTTCTTGTGCAGGTTTTAGGTAGACAGCCCGGGCATTTTCATAGTATTTTGGCTAATTATATGAAACTAACATTGTTCTGCTGCTAGTTTGCTTTTCATAGCTTTTGTTTAACTTCAGTCTTGCTTTGTACATTTCAGTTTTGTTTATTTGATTCAGTAGTTAAATTTAGATATATTAAGCTGCTCATAGCGTCTTCAGTTGCCTCCGAAAGCCACAGCTGGACTGATGGTGAGGGACTGCATTATGAAATGTGTAGTTTAGTATTAGTTTCTTTTTTGCAAATTTAGATATATTAAGCTGCTCATAGCGTCTTCAGTTGCCTCCGAAAGCCACAGCTGGACTGATGGTGAGGGACAGCATTATGAAATGTGTAGTTTAGTATTAGTTTCTTTTCTGCAAATTTAGATATATTAAATCATGTATGACATCTTCAGTTGCCTCCGAAAGCCACAGCTGGACTGATGGCGAGGGATTGAATTATGTGTGTATGGTTTAGTATTAGTTTACTTTCTGCAAATTAAATAATCAGTTACATAAGTTGTTTATGATTACTTCCGCAAGTCATAGCTGGTCTAATGATGAAGGGTCAGAAAATGAATTGATGTAATCTGATTTAGATTTATTTTGTTGCAATTTTGAATTTCCATAAGCGTAGTTTCTTTTGTGTTCAGTTGGCAGCAAGAATAGTTTGGTTTTCATGTTCACTAGTTTCATGTTTTGATTCATTAGATTAGCAGCACCTTTTCATTTCAGCAGTACACTTTTACTTTCTTTCAAGTCTTGTCGTTGTAATTTCAATTTGCTTTTAAAGTTTCAAGATTGGTAAATCATTATAGGGGATATCACTTCCTTGAACAAATATAACCAAACTTGTTTTTCATTTTAGAATTTCCATTTCACCTTAGAAAGACCAAAAACGACAAAAAGTTAAGAAAGAGGTTATCTTGCACATATAGTGCGCCGCACTTCATCAGCTTACGATTCCCGGATTGACAAATTAAATGCGGCAATTTAGGACACACTAAATTGACCAAACATTTTGGCGCCGTTGCCGGGGAAGTGTAACTAGGTAGCCAATTTCTTAAAAAAAAAACATAAAATCATAAAAAGAAGGGAAAACTTGATAACTTCTTGAAGTATGCTCTCCTCTTGCACCTAGTGTGATCTGGAGGATCAGAAAAGAGAGTTATTGGTTTAGTAATTTCTTAAGTATGCTCTCTTCTTGCACCTAGTGTGACCTGGAAGATCAGAAAGAGAATTATTAGCCCAACTTTTCAAAAATATAAAAAAAATAAAAAATGACATGCATAGGGCAAGAGATTCTAGGGAAGGTTTATAGCTAAAGCCAAGAGTTCGATTTTCACAACTCCATCTTCTTCAAGGCATAGACCAGATTCACCACCATCTACCCCTAGCCTTAAGATTTTTGGAAGTCAAGGAACAACTGAATTAGAGGATTCTCCTATACCACCTACTAAAACTCACTTAGAAAACAAAGAGACTTTCTCTCATCCTTCCTTGGTAGAAGAACTAGAGGACTATAAGGACTCTAAAGAAACTATCATGGCAGAGGAAGTAATAAATAGAGGTGGAGATAGAAGAGGAGGAGATAATGAAGATAACAATGGTGAAGGAAATAACGGTAGAAATAGGGACAATTTGCTTGGATTCCCTATAGTTGATGAGGAAACTCATACAACAATGAAAAATATCTCACCATCTGTTCTCCCTAACTTTTATGGATTGCGAAGTGAGGATCCTGAAACATTTCTGTTTGAGTTTGAAGTTGTGTGCCGAACCTATGATTATATGGAAGACTCTCAAAAACTCAAGCTGTTTCCTTCAACATTGAAGGGAGCTGCTTTGAAATGGTTCATGGGATTAGCCACTCAATCTATTAGGACTTGGAATGATATGAAACAAACATTTTTGGATAGATACTTGGATTATTGTATGCCCACCAATCACAAGGATGAGGTATTCAAAATGATGCAAAAAGACGATGAAAATTTGGAAGACTTAATTGAAAGATTTCAATACAACTTGAAAAGAGCAAAGATGAGCAACTTAGATAATGAAACCTTGAAAGCCCTCCTATTAAAAGCCATTAGAGATGAATGGATAGACATTTTAAACATGATGTGGAAAGGAGACATTTCTCAGCTCCCATTTCATGATATAACAGAACTATGTATCCATCTCTCAAGGGGAAAATCTAAAACTGGAAAAGGGCCTAGGGATTCTTCTCTTATTAGGGCTAACAAATCTGCAACTGGATCGGTAAGTAGGGCAGAGATTGGTAATATGCTTGATGAGTTCAAAACTGATATCTTGGGGAGCCTTAGTGAACAACTAGACACCCTTAAAATCCAAAACAAGTAGAAAGCAGAAACAGATGCTTTAGCCATCTTTTGTCCGAAATGTAGGAAGAAACATGCTTTAAGGGAATGTCCCTTGGATGCAAAAGTTGTAGAAACATGTATGATTTGCTCGGAAAATCATGAGATCAAGGATTGTCCTTCAATCCCTGGACTCAAAGCTGTTTTTCAAGAAGATCCAAATTCAGTAGAATCTCTCTGTTTTGTCGCAAGGAGACCTTGGCAGGGACAACAATCTCAAGGGTTTAATAACCCTATGAATCTTCAAACCCCACCAAATTGGAATCCTTGGCAACAACCTTGGCCCCAAAATCAGAATTCTATCAGCCATGGGTACAAGGGATGCAAAATCCTTATGGGAGATTTGCTCAATTTTATCAATATCCTCCATCTTTTCAAAATCAACAAGCTCCACAATTTCCAAGCCCAAATCCACAACTTTCATTGCCATTTCCACAACAACAACCTTCTCAACAAAATTCAAATCCTCAACTCATGCTCCCATACCAACAGAAGACAAATCAACTTCCAGCTCAGCCATTGCCAAATCCTAACAATAAGAATCCTCAAACTACTTATATGGTAGAGGGACAACAATTTCCTACCTATATGATTGTTCCTCTCAACGATGTACAACTCAGATCTGGTAGAGTTTTAGAAAAACCTTCTATAGACATTCAAGAGCAAGAAACCTCTGAGGAGGACTCTCTTCAAGTCAATAAGGGTTCTGAGGAAGAATCTCTTCAAAATTCAAAAATTCAAAAAGAAAAAGAAAAGCTAGCATCCACAACTCCTATAGTTGAGCAACCTGTATCTTCATCTACACCTCCTTTCTCGGAAAGACTACAAATTGATAAGGGGGTGGAAAAACAAATCTTGTTGCCTAACTATGACTTTCTAGATGAATTGAAGAATGTTTGTATCAAGATTCCATTGCTACAAGCCATTTGAGAAATTCCTATTCTAGCAAAAACCATAAAGGAGTTGAGTTTCAAAAGACCAGGAAGGAAGCTAAAGGACACAAGAAGAATCCACCTGGTAGGAAAAATTGCAGATATTATGATGGGAAAAATTACCATGCAAAAGTATGTAGATCCAGGAAGTCCAATTGTCAAGACACATATAAATGGGATAGAAATTCCAAACACATTGATTGACTTAGGGGCTGCTATCAACATTATGAGTAGATAGACTATGGAACAGTTAAAACTTCCTAACCTTCTCTTTACACCTACTTTATTGCAACTTGCAGATCGATCGGTTATTAAACCAGATGGTGTATTAGAAGATATTTCAGTCTCCTTAGATTCTTGGGAATATCCAGTAGACTTTATGATTTTGACTCCCAAAAGCAATCTAGGAGGACATCAAATTATCTTAGGAAGACCTTGGCTGGCCACAGCTGATGCTTTTATTAGTTGTAGATCTGGAGACATGTACATTTCTAATGGTAATTCGACAAAGAAATTCAATTTGTATCCTCCCGCAAGAGCAATTACAGAAATAGGAGACAATGAATGGGTCGATGATGAGAATACTATACAATCTGTCTTTACCATTTCTGAAATTAGTGAGGATAGTCAAATTCTGAACACATTAGAAAATTTTGAGATAACTTCAGAATATGACCCCACAAAATTTCAGTTGGAATCTGACATAGAATATTTATCATCAAGACAAATGTCTCTCTACTCTATGGAAGAGTTTGGTAATTCTGCTTTTGAGATTTTTCCAGAAAAGACATTGAATATCAACAAACATCTGGAGAAGTCACAACAAGAAGAACTAACCAGAATCTTGCAAAAACATTCTATTGCATTTGCATGGGAGTATACTGACATGAAAGGTATTGATCCTAAGACTTGCATCCATCATATCTATATTGAGGAAAACAGTAGACCAATCAGACAACCTCAAAGAAGGATGAATCCAAATCTTAGGAGATAGTGAAAGAAGAGCTCCAAAAACTACTCAATGTAAACTTCATTTATCCAATTTCAGATAGCCGATGGGTTTCTCCTTTGGTTATAGTACCTAAAAAGAATGGTAAATGGAGGGTATGCATTGATTATAGGGAATTGAATAAAGCAACTTTGAAGGATCACTTTCCTTTGCCTTTTATTGATCAGGTATTAGATACATTAGCAGGTAAAAAGTACTTTTCATTTTTGGATGGTTTTAGTGGTTACAATCAAATTCAGGTAGCACCTGAAGATCAAGATAAGACCACATTTACTTGACCATGGGGAACTTTTGCCTACCGAGTGCTTCCTTTTGGGTTATGTAATGCACCAGCAACATTCCAAAGAGCAGTACTAGGAATTTTTTCTGATCTAATCCATGATTGTGTAGAGGTTTATATGGATGATTTTACAGTTTATGGTTATTCATTTGAAGAGGCATTAGAAAATTTGGAAAAAGTTCTCATAAGATGTAAAGAAACAAACCTTTCATTAAGCCATGAAAAATGCTTTATGATGTTTACTGAAGGGATTGTTTTAGGACATCATATTTGAGGAGATGGAATTAAGGTTGATAGATCAAAAGTTGAAGTCATCTCCAAGTTGCCTATTCCAAATTGTCAAAGAGATGTTAGAAGTTTTCTAGGATTTATTGGTTACTATAGAAGATTTATAGAAAACTTCACTAAAATTGCATCTCCACTCTTCAAATTGCTTACAAAAGACTGTGAATTTAAATGGGATCCTGATTGTCAATCAACTTTTGAAACTTTGAAAACAAGAATATCTGAAGCACCTATTTTGAGAGGACCAAATTGGAAACTTCCTTTCCATATTTCTACGGATGCTTCAGATACAGCTCTTGGAGCTGTGTTGGGTCAAAAATATTTAATTCCTTATGCCATTTATTACACCGGTAAAAAATTGACTCCCACAGAGTTGAACTATACTGTGACTGAAAAAGAGTTTTTAGCTGTTGTTCATGCAATTAATAAGTTTAGACATTACATAACAGGATATGAAACTTTTATTCATACTGACCATTTTGCAATTAGATATTTAATGAACAAACCTGTTACTAATGGCAGAGTGACAAGATGGCTTTTACTTTTGCAAGAATTCAATATTACTGTGTTGGATAGACTAGGAAAACAAAATACAGTAGCTGATTTCTTGTCTAGGATTCAGAATACTAAAGAAGATTCTCTTGTAGAAGATAAATTTCCTGATGAATACTTGTTTGCAGTAACTATTAAGACCCCTTGGTATGCAGATATTGCTAACTATTTGGTTACAGGGAAACTACCTTCACATTTATTTCCAAGAGAAAAAACGAAAGATTATTCAGGAGAGTTCAAAATATTCATGGATTTCTAACGAATTGTTTAAAACAGGGCCAGATCTTGTGATCAGAAGATGTGTCAGGGAAGATGAAATGCCTGATATTCTTAAGGCATGTCATGATGAACCATGCGGCGGACACTTTGCGGACAAAGGGACGGCCTATAAAATCCTTTCTTTGGGATATTATTGGCCTTCCCTCTTCAAAGATGCAAAACAATATGTCAAAAGGTGTGATAGCTGCCAAAGAGTAGGGAAACCTACCCTTTCAAATGAAATGCCATTACAAACATAGGTACTCATTGAACCCTTTGAAAAATGGGCTTTAGATTTCATTGGACCTATTAATCCACCATCTAAGCAAAAGAAGTATATATTGGTTTGCACTGATTATGTTACTAAATGGGTAGAAGCTAAAACATTAGTATCTGCTACTGAAAATTCAGTTGTTCATTTTCTTTATGAGGATATTTTTACTCGCTTTGGTGTTCCAAGAGAAATTGTAACAGATCAGGGGAGCCAATTCACATCAAATTTGGTGGAGAAGTTGATGGAAGAATACAAAATCAAGCACGGAAAATCTACTCCTTACCATCCACAAGCAAATGGTCAAGTGGAGTCCACAAACAAAGTTCTTGAAAGTATCATCACCAAAACTGTTCATCTACATAGAAGAGATTGGGCAGAAAGGCTTCCAGAAGCCTTGTGGGCCTACAGAACTACATGGAGGAATACAACGGGACATTCTCCCTATGAACTTGTTTATGGGAAAGAAGTCTTGTTCCCCATTGAGTTCCAAGTCAAGACCTTCAAGATAGCAGTTCAGTTGGGAATGGACTTGTCAGAAGCCCAAAAGCATAGAATGGAGCAGTTGAATGAGCTAGATGAGATCAGACAAGAAGCAATTCTAAGAACTGATCTAGTTCAATATCAAAGAAATAAATGGCATGACAAATATATCAAAGAGAAGAAGTTTCAAGACGGAGATTGGGCATTGTTATTTGACTCCAAGTTTAAAGATTTTAAAGGGAAATTTCAGACTCATTGGCTTGGGCCATATGAGATTGACAAGATCTTTAACAATGGAGCTGTAAGAATCAAGACCATTGATGAGTTTCAAACTCCTCTTATAGTGAATGGCCATAGATTGAAAGTTTATCATAAGCCACTCTCTAAAGAGGATTTTGTCAAGTTGTTTCAAGAAAGTTCTGCAATGAAATTTGATACGGAAGAATTCTTCTTCTCACATTCAACTTTTTGTTTTCAGAAGTTTAAAAAAAAAAAAATAAAAAAAAAATAAAAAAAAAAAAAAAAAAAAAAAAATGGTATAAGCACGAAAAACCAATGTTGATTGTGAGTCTTATCTGAAAATATAAGAGAATTGAAAATCAGGGACACCTGACACTCTATATTTTCCAAAAAAAACTCTGTCTTTTATTTTATCTCACCACCCACTCCATTTCACTTCACTTCACTTCATTTCATTTCATTTCATTTCACTTCATTCCACTTCATCTCATCCATTCCATCAATAAAAATCTTTTTATGACCATTTCCATCTGGTCATTTGTCATTTGTTCATTTCTATTTCAGCCAAGTAATAGCTGTGTCAGTTTCCGCAGCTGACATCTGTTTCCGCAGCTGACTCCAGTTTCCGCAGCCAGGAGCAGATTCCGCAGCTACTACTACTTTGTTTTCAAAAAGAATGTACAGTTAGTTGTTATTTTCATAAATTATGAAATAAAATGCAGGAGAGAGGATCAATGGAACATTCAAGACACTAATGAAGATCAATCAGTTGAAGACCAAGGGCAAAAGCAAGGATTCCAAAGTATGAATAAAGTTTATTTCAAATAGTATCGAAAAACACATTTTTATATAATTTTAAACTATGAGCTCTACCCATAACGCGCAATGATTATATTGACAGTCCCGTAACCTTCCACGATCTCTATGTTATCCTCTTGCATTTATTCACAAATGGTTTCATCATTGAAATTCCGACTCTCACTCATGTTCAAATATCCCACCGTAGATAATGATACGTATTTGAGTTGACAAAGGACTCTTATAAGCCGCATAAATTCATAATCATTGATTGAAACGTGTTCATATTTATGACACAGCCACCAAAATTCAAAACGCGGCCGAATGCATTATACTTTGTTAACCTCTTTGTCGTGTCTCTGTCGTGTTTACAAAACCCCACTCTAATCATTCTCACTCCCTGTTTCACTCCATTCCGTTCCTTTTGCTCACTCTCACTCTCGTATATCTACCCACAGTCTTACTCCATTCTGTTTATGGTACTCATTTCCATTTTATGATAACATCCCCACAGTATTGTGCTCGATCCTGTGTATTCCATCGTTCCATTTCCACTTAAACCCTCACAGAGGCAAGCCTGTGAAGCACAGAGAAATAAAATGGGAAAATTATTAAGGGCAGAGCCGGAAGGACCGAAGTTTATAGAGGGATTTCCACAAGCAAAAGAGATGTTGAGGAAAGCTAAATGGTTGCGTTTTATTCAGAAATTCAGGGGTTACCACAGAGAAGTTACCAAAGCGTTTGCAAGATCATTTGATGGCTCGGAAGCAGAAGTGGGAGACCTCAAGTTTTTGGTCAATGAAGCATCAATAGCAGCAGCCACAGAGCTTCTTCAGGAAGGAGAACGTTGGTTCAAAAATAAAGTATCAGTGATGAGGCATGGAGAACAATCCTCCGAAATCAAGGTATGGATATCACTGTTTTCAAAAGAGGAATCCCTGTGCATGCAATAAAAGATGAATGGGCCACTTTACTACTCATTGTTCAGAAATTTATTACATGTGAAGGCCGTTTTGGCTCTATGTACATGTATCATACTAAGCTATTGATGAATTTTCTTGAAAACCAAACTCTCAATCTTCCTTATTTCCTATTCAATAGCTTGAAGAAAATGGCTGTGACTGTGAAAAAACACCTAGGAGATGTAGAGCCTCATTTATATCACCATGGGCTTATAAAAATTCTGATTGAAAAGGAGCTAAAAGAAAGACAAGATACATGGGAACAATTCCTAGTTAGAAACTTCTTTGAAGAACCTCAGGAAATTCCTGAAGGTAGTCCAATTAGAAGGAGTAGAAGAAAGAAAATGAATGTTGAAACCCAAGTTGCTCCTACACGGGAAATTCCCGCAGCTAGCACAGCAAAAAGAAGTAGAAGGAAAAGAACAGTAGATGAAATCCAAAATACTTCTACTACTACTATGAAAAAAACTGATAGGGAAGAGAGATTGGTAAAAAGGAAGAAGAAGGAAATAAAAACTAAGAAGCCAATAATACCAAAAGGGAAAGAAATTATTGAGGCTGTCCATAAAACTCCTTCTTCTGAAGAAGAAGATCACCAAATTCTATCTGAAAGATTAGTTTTTCTTCAAAAACAATCATCTCTATCCAAGAAGGCAGAGACAGGAAAACAAGAACAAAAGGATAGTGTACCACAGCATGTGAGGAGAAGCAGCAGGCTTAAGGGAAAACTGAGAAAAACACAAATTAAAGGTCCTCATTTCATTGATTTGGGTGAGGAGACATCTGAACAGTCTCCAACTGACCATAGTCCATTTCAGTCGGTTAGTGAACCTGACTCCTTTCACTCCCAATCAGACAATGAGCGTACTCCATCTTATTCTCAGCAAAATATTGATGTAAGTTCTCCTCGGCCAGATTTTGAACATAATTCTCCCTTGCAACACTTTGGGGACAGCCCAATGAAAATGACACCGGAAGTAGACCCCAAACAGCAGGAGGTATATGACTATATAGAATCCTTGGAGAAGGCAGCCACAGGCCCAAGTACCTCTTCTATTCAGCCTCATACATTGCAGGATGATTTAGTTTAGTCATTAAAACAGGAAATTTTTGAACTGGAGCTTTTGAATCGGCATATCAAAAATGAAAATGAAACACTCAAAGAGCAAGGCAAACTGGACAAGATCATCCATGACAATACTATGTTACATTTGGGTATTTGGCAAAAGAAGAATAAGAAGTTAAAAAGAAAATGCCAAAAATTGAGCAGAGCACTTGTGAATATCAAATTCAGGTGCTTAATGAAGAAACCCAGAATGATGGCAGTACCAAAGAAGAAGAGAAGGGGGTTAGATGTGCTGGCTGAAGTATCAAGGCACATGAATTGAACCAAGAGTATCAAAATTTTGGTTGCATGAGGACATGCAACACCTTCACAGTGGGGGTATGTTGAGTCCCGAATTTGCCTCTTTTCCATACACTTTTCCATACCTTTTTCACTCACCTACACCTCCAAAATTGTCAATATCATGTGCAAAAGGGTATCTAACATGGTTTTTAATTATGTTTTTGTGTTTTCTATTTGATCTAGATTTTGTTCATACAGCTACGGAAACTTGCCACTTTCCGCAGCTGCTGCAACTTTCCGCAGCTATTTTGTGGAACTATATGCTACAGGTGTCTACAAGGGAAACGAGCCACATGGGCAGGCTAGGAATGACGTGGACATGGTTCGTGTCCTACTGGTTCAAGCAAACTCGTCCAAAGAAGCCGCGGTCAAAGCCGTCCACGTGGAAGTCAACTATAGAGTTTCATGTCGGCCGGACTCTGTTTCGTGGCACATAAACATCCATACGGCCGTTTCTAAGCTTGCGGAGGTTAAATCGACATCTGTGCAGAGCTCTGGAGTTGAATTCAAGCATCCACCTTCCATAGATTCACTTTCCAACACGGCCATACTCCTATATCCGTGGACGTAGTGGTCTACGTGCTCTCTGTCATCATGAACTTTAGGAGACAGTTACAGTTTATTGTTATATATAGAGCGTTTGCATACGCACATAAAGTTAGTTGTTAGTTGATAGTTGATGTTCGTACTCTGTTATGTTTGCTTTGTAGTGATTACGCTGCCCTTGAGCCGTAACACTACCATTCTGTAATGAACTGCTTTTTAATGTGAGAAGACTCTGTTTTCAACTTAATTCGTGTTTGAGGATCGTTACCAAAGCTGTGTAGAGGGCCCCTGCTCAGCCAAGGTTCTGTGTATTAATGTATATATTTCTCATTTCATTTCTTTAAAAAGTCATTGTATCATAATCCATTACATGTTCATATTTTGTAGTTGTTTCATTTCTGTTTATACATTTCCATAATTTCTATTTCATTCCTGTCTTTCATGATTTTATGATTGTTAATCACTGATCAGTTTTCTTGTGCAGGTTTTAGGTAGACAGCCCGGGCATTTTCATAGTATTTTGGCTAATGATATGAAACTAACATTGTTCTGCTGCTAGTTTTCTTTTCATAGCTTTTGTTTAACTTCAGTCTTGCTTTGTACATTTCAGTTTTGCTTATCTGATTCAGTAGTTAAATTTAGATATATTAAGCTGCTCATAGCATCTTCAGTTGCCTCCGAAAGCCACAGCTGGACTGATGGTGAGGGACTGCATTATGAAATGTGTATTTTAGTATTAGTTTCTTTTCTGCAAATTTAGATATATTAAGCTGCTCATAGCGTCTTCAGTTGCCTCCGAAAGCCACAGCTGGACTGATGGTGAGGGACTGCATGATGAAATGTGTAGTTTAGTATTAGTTTCTTTTCTGCAAACTTAGATATATTAAATCATGTATGACATCTTCAGTTGCCTCCGAAAGCCACAGCTGGACTGATGGCGAGTGATTGAATCATGTGTGTATGGTTTAGTATTAGTTTACTTTCTGCAAATTAAATAATCAGTTACACAAGTTGTTTATGATTACTTCCGCAAGTCATAGCTGGTCTAATGATGAAGGGTCAGAAAATGAATTGATGCAAACTGATTTAGATTTATTTTATTGCAATTTTGAATTTCCATAAGCATAGTTTCTTTTGTGTTCAGTTGGCAGCAAGAATAGTTTAGTTTTCATGTTCACTAGTTTCCTATTTTGATTCATTAGATTAGCAGCACCTTTTCATTTCAGCAGTACACTTTTACTTTCTTTTAAGTTTTGTCATTGTAATTTCAATTTGCTTTTCTACGGATCCAGCTCCTAGTTCCCAAGTGTTAATGTTATCCACAAAACCTTCAACAGATATTTTGGTGTCAACGCGTAATAAATATTATGGTAGTCAAGCCACTGATCAACCTACTACCTCGACAACGAATCCTTCTATGGAATTAGTACCGCCTACTGCTATTCCTGAATTGACAATCAAGCCACCAAAGGGAGTAATTCACAAATCGACATATAATCCTCAAGCAAGAGCTGCTCAAAATTATAACATAGTTGAAGATTTGGCCCAATCCCCTTCAACTATGTCTTCTCTTGAGGTATTACAAAATTATCCCTCCCAAAAACAGGCTTTATTTTCGGCTACTGGTGGAATTGATCCGATTGATTCTAATCTTCTCGTCTTTAATCATACAGGCTATGTGCCGCAACTACCAGCAGAATTGGCATTCTCCATACAAGTAAATGTTCTCAATCACCTTGTTCATCGCACTATTATTGATGAGGGAGCATCTACTGAGGCTTTTGATAGACGTACATATAAACCTTGTGGTATTATTAATAACCTACATGTTGAACTAGGGGGAAAAACAGTGAATGTTGATGTCGAGGTTGTTGACGGACCCCTTGACTACAATATTCTACTTGGAAGGCCACAGGTATATGAAATGACTGCAATTGTTTCTACATATTTTATAATGATTTCCTTTCCACATAAAGGTGCTATCACAGTCATTAATCAACTATCCTTCTTTGCTTCCGCTTCGTAGGTAACTGGAAGTGTTCTGTTCGTTCACATACCCCAACTAGAACTTCAGAACATTGGTGTAGGACTCTTAAAGGATTCCACTCTCATGTGAACCTTTGCATTACCGTCGCCCGTGACATCGGCAGAAATTGCAAGTATAGAGACCTGCTACATGATCTCTTCCACTCTATCTAGCTTAAGGGAGAGTACGGGTGATTCTGAAATTACTACGTTGGATGATTTTCTGCCGCCTAGCCCTATTGAGCTGGCACAACAGTCAATCTATCTGGCTTGGGCGAAAAATACGAAATCGGTGTCGCCAAGTGTTTGGGTTGATCGTTCCTTAGATTTTGGTACTCCCTCTTATCCTTTTTCCTCAATGTTCTTGACAGATAAGAATATTTTGGAAGCCATGATGTCAGAATGAGAACCATGGGAAGATTATCATCATCGTTCCCATCTTCCTAATTATGAAGAAAATTACCTTAGTGAACTATATCACCCATCAATCAAAAATTTCTTTTCGAATTCTTTACCTATTATTGCAATCAATTCTGAGCGAAATCTGTCAAATATTGAAGAAACCATTTCTATCGATATTTTGACCAAACCTGGCGTTGTAGAAAATATTCATTTTGGTGCATCTTGTTCTCCATTAGAACTTGAATCATATCACTCTCTATTTCATGAATTTCGTGATGTATTTTCTTGGTATTACGAGGAAATGCCAAGCATAGATACTAGTATTGTTGAACACACTATTAATATGTATCCTGACGTCAAACCGGTGCGTCAACGGCTTCGTCCTATTCATCCGAAGAAAGTCGCTGCCATCAAAGCAGAAGTTGAAAAACTTTTGCGTGTTGGTTTCATATACCCTGTTTCACCGACTAAGTGGGTTTCCAATATCATTCCTATCATGAAAAACTAAGGAACTATTAGAGTGTGCATCGATTATCGGGATGTCAATCTTGCTTGTCCAAAAGACAACTATCCTACTCCCTTTATCGACCAGATTATTGACGATTGTGCTGGATGCGAAATATTTTCGTTCATGGATGGATTTTCCGGCTACAATCAAATCAATATCCACCCAGAGGATCAACATAAGACAACATTCATCTATCCCTGGGGCACATTCGCTTATAGGAAACTACCATTTGATTTAAATAACGTTGGGGCAAATTTTCAGAGAGAAATGGACTATGCTTTCAATGACATCAAGCACATTTTTCAACCTTATCTAGATGATTTACCAGCGCATTCACAAAATCAGACTGATCACTCGATGCATTTGAGAGCCATTTTCTTATGCTGTCGACACTACAAAATACGCCTCAATCCACATAAATGTGTATTTTGTGTTGGTTCTGGTCGTTTGCTTGGATTTTTAGTCTCAAAAGAAGGAATTCAAATCGACCCATTGAAAGTTTAGGCCATTCTTGATTTTCCTGCGCCACAAAATTTACTTCACATACAGAAAATTCAAGGAAAGGCTAAATTCCTAAGAAGGTTCATTCCAAACTATGCTGAAATGGCTAAAGGATTTACTCGACTATTGAAAAATGGGTTCCCTTCCATTGGGACCAAGTTGCGCAAACTTATTTTGATGTTGTCAAGGATACTCTTGTCCGAGCGTCATTAATGTACCCCCCTAATTATCAAAATGATTATTTCCTATATATCTCCACGGTTGAAATGACCATTGTTATGGTTTTGGTCCAAGCAGAAGATGGAATTGAACATCCAATCTATTATTTGAGTTGTAATCTCAATGATACGAAAGTATTCATACGTATAAAATCTTGCCTTGGATGTTGTTCAAGCTATCCAAATATTTCGCCATTATATCCTGCTCCGAAAAACCACTATCGTTTCAGATTGCAACCCCATGACTTATAGCTTATCACGTCAATTTCTGGGGGAAAATATTCAAAATGGATTGTAGTTTTGCAGGAATTTGATTTGGAATTCATCAAATCCAAGTCAAAGAAGTCTTTAGTTTTGGTTGAGCTTCTATGTGACCTTCCCTTTGATAGTATTGCAACTACGTCCGAACCATCAATTCCTGACGAGTCTTTGTTTCTGATGGTATGGAGATTTCATCATTTATCTCCAAACTCAAACTTTTCGACCTAATACCTCTCGCTCTCAACAGTGACGTATTCGATACCAAGCCAAATATTATCTGATCGTTGGTGATACAATTTATCGTCGTCGTGTCGACACCATTTTAAGGAGGTGCCTCACTCATGAGGAGGCCAAAAAGGTTTTAAATGATTGTCATGTTAGGGCTTGTGGTGGAAATTTATCTAGATATGCTACCGCGTAGAAGATACTCCACGTTGGTTACTTTTGGCCTACAATTTTTCGAGACTGCATCCTCGCGGTCAGAAGTTGTCATGCTTGCCAGATTTTTTATCGTAAAATCCGCAAACCGCCCACGCCAATGCATCTTATTATCTCTGTGGGACCATTTTTGAAATGGGGTATTGACTTCATGACCTGTAACCCTCGTTCATTTGGGAGGCATGGTTATATTATTGTCTTAGTCAACTACTTTACCAAATGGGCCGAAGCGATGCCTACATTCAACAACACAGGAGAGACAACTGCATTTTTTTTCTTTAATTATGTTATTGCACAGTTTGGACTCCCACAGGCTATAGTAATAGATCATGGGAAGCATTTTTGCAACCATATGATGACTGAATTGACTGCCAAGTTAGGACTGTCACATGATAACTCTACTCCTTATTATCCACAATCAAATGGACAAGTTGAGGCTATAAGCAACATTCTTAAATGTATGCTTCAACGAATGATAGGAGTTCGTAAAATAAATTGGAATTTGATCTTGTACTCTGCCTTGTGGGCGTATTGAACCTCGGTGAGAAACGCAACTGGATTTACTCCTTTTCGATTGGTGTATGGTCTGGAAGCTATCTTACCAATCCAATGTGAAATACCGTCATTGAAACTCGCAATCGACTTGTTACCTGACACCTCAGAAGAAGAAGCGCGTCTCCTTAAACTCATCCATCTTGATGAAACGAGTCGTGAAACCTAATTGGCCAACGAAGTGCATAAGAGACATATAAGGGCGCAATACGACAAAAATTTCCAACCTTGAATTTTCTCATAGGGTGACTTGGTCCTTCTTTATGATCAAGAAGCTGATGTAATAGGTACAGCAAAATTTAAGCCATTATGGCATGGCCCCTATATTGTCAAAAGAGTTCTTTCTAAGGGTGCCTATGAGTTGGTTGATTACGATGGAGTTTCATTGGCACAACCTAGAAATAGGTTGTATTTGAAATGTTACTATGCTTAATCATGAGCGTAGTAATTTTTTGTATTATATTGAATATATATGTTGTTGATTTGCATTCACTATCTTAATTTGTTTTTAGAGTTTTCTTGACGTTAGTAATCCACTTTACATTTCATCGCAGATGTCTGTATCTTCGGAACCCTTTGTTGGATATGCTGATGGTGCTAGTCATAGTACGCAGAATCTATCCTCTGCAGCGTGTTAGGGCCTAAATCTACCTCAGGCTGAGAAAGGCGGAATCTAGGGTAACATCAAACCACGCTTAACCTGGTAGTTAGCCCTACCAGATCGGGAGAGGGCTCTCTCCTTGTCAATCTCAGCAAAAAATTATCAATGAGGCTTGAGATGACTTAATATGAAGACATATTTTAGGCTAGGTATGTATGTAAAAGAGTTTGATTGATTTTAAGCATGTTTTGTTGGATCGAATGGAAAATCAGATTTTGGGTCTGGGGAATGAGGCTCAGTTTTGCAGAGATCTCAATGGGGCAAGGAAGGAAAGTGATTTCACACTTCAATTTGAATGAAATGGAGGGCTTTAGACAGGTGAGGAGTTGAAGAGGGCAAGAAACTTCAGGGATCCTCTTCAAATAGCTGAAAACATAAATAACTAAACAAACCTAGGTAGAGCACTGCAATTTCAATGGATTCTACCTTTATACTTGTTTGTTTTAGTTAAGAAGAAATAAGAGAGAAAATGGCATACATAAAACACTAGTAAACTTACATTTACAGAGAGAAACACACTATCAAAGAAAAATGCCACATGAATCCCATAGAGTGCTGCAAACCCTGGTCTATTCCTTTGCCAAAATGCAGAGATGAATGTACAATGATGCTCAAAGCATTCCCAAAAGTCCAACCATGCTAATGACTGAGAAAACATAAGATATAGGCAAAAAAAAGTCATCCTAGCCTCTAGGGGTCGAGCTCATGAGTTTAGGAGTTGTTCCAACAAAACCTAAACTGAGAACTGAAAAGTAGGTAGTGGAACAGCTTGCCTCTAAAAACTAGGAAACTAATTCAGTCAATTGCAAACTACCTTTTGATGGATGAATCTACCTATATGAGTGAAAATTTAGGAAAATCACATCAAGATCCATCAAATTACATTAAATTACACCATTATTTTGACATTTAGAAGTAATAAATTCAAACTGTCAAAAACTAGGCAAAAAACAGAGTTTTTGGGTCAAAATGAGTAAATTTCCTCCAACGTGCCGTGCCTGATTTCCCTATGTGTCGCGCCTGTTTGCAGCTGCTTTTGGAGGCCTTCTCGGTGTCCAAATTTTATCCAAGTGGGCTTGTTGGAAATATCTACCTGTCTACTTTCCAACATAAGTGGATTTTTTGAGTTTGGCCTTCATTTTCCCCTCCAAAACTGATTTCTCCCAACACTACTCCCTGTGTGTCAAAAAAGGGGTAGAAAGGTAATTTTTGGGATGTTTTTTACCCTTTTGGGAGCCAAAAACCTATCAAAATTTCTTGGCCATTGGTAGGCATGCATATTTTTCCATGAAAAATCCAAAAATGTTTAGTTTTCATCAAAAGGAGTCCGCTATCAAAAGCGCACGCCAAGTGGCGCGGCGCATAGAGCAGAAAAGTCTGTTTTTTAGGCCAAAAATTTCAAAAATGCAAAAGAAGTCCCAAATTTTTTGAAATTTGGGCTGAGTGTTCTTCATCAAGTGTTGTGTTGGGCCAAGGAAGCCTCAGCCAATATCTGAAATTTATCTTGCACTTTTTGCCTCCTTGATGTCTTCTTCAACTTAGCCTTCAGTTTTTGATTCTTGCTTTGCACATCATATTTATTGACAAGTAGTGGTATGCCATGTTCCTCAACATTTTTTTCTCATTGTTTTCCTTCTCTAGCATCCTTTCCCAAGTGCAAGTTTGTTCTCTCAAGCCAAGATTCTCGGTCATGTTCAATCTCTTGCTCATACCCATGATCATTGTCTCTTTCCATTTTTTTCCTTTGGTTTTGAAAAATGTGGTTGTACATGGATGGTTTTGTGGATAACAGTGAAAATATGGTAAGGGAATGAAATGGGTAGAGTGTATGGAAGAGAGTAAAAAAAATTTATGTGTGAACAGAGTTTAGGGATGTGAGTAGGGTTTAGGGAGTGTAGGGTTTGGGAAATTATATGTGGAGAAGGGGATTAAGGGGAAAATGTATGAGGGGAGTGGGATTAAGGGGATAGTAAAATGGGTTAATGAAACTAGAAAATAAGTGAGGGAGAAAAAAGGTGAGGGAATGATGGCCACAAATCAAATTTACAAACCCTAAGCAATCATGTCTTGAGCAACAATTGCAAGGAAGTAGGGTTTGAAATTTTTTACTAAATCATCATAAACATCTTAAGACACACTTTCATTGGAATTTGAAGAGTTTTTTGACTTGCTTTGGACTGGAGGAAACCAAGAAAATTGAGAATTTTAATGAATTTGTGGTGAAAATGGCTTGCAGCTCTATACGTCGCGCCATAAATCCAATGCACCGCACCTCTTACCCAATGCGTCGCGCCTTTTTGAAGGAGACTTTTGGAGACCTTCCTGGTGTCCAAATTGGGCGCAGGATAGCTCATTGGAAATCTTATCGATTCTACTTTCCAACCCAACTATAATGTTTCAATTTTGAGTTCATGTGACTTGTCAAAAATCAAATCTCCCAAGACTGGTCCAAATGTGCAAAATGAGGTTGCCTCAAGGCAGAGTGTTGTTGCAGTCAACTTTTGAAGGTCTTCCTCAACTAAAAATTGAGCTCATTGGAAATATATTTGTGTCTAGTTATCATTTGGCTCATCAAGCAAGTCATTTGGCCAACCGAGCTAGGAGAAAGCTTGATTTTCCCAAGGTCACTTCAGAGGTGCATCAATTCTCCTGAGGCAACTGTATTTTTGACATTTCTCTAAAACCATGACACCTGTGTAAAAATTGAAGGAGTTTTTTCTTCCTTGGCATATTGTGGACAAAAAAATCTCTCAGTTTTCCCAAATTCATCTTTTATTGCTCAGAAACATCATTGGAGTAAAACCTATTCCGATGTGTGGAACAAGGGATTTGTCGAAATGAAGTGAAATGAAGGGGATAAGGGGCTTCTAAATTCTTGAGAAAATTTTGGGAAGTAGGGAGGGATGTTAGGAAGCAGGGGAAAGTGGAATTTGAAATATTGAGTGAGGAGAAGGGGTCCAAAAGGGCAAAACACAAGCCTAGCCTAGAAAATTGTCAAGTTGTAGCAAGAAACTAGGGTTTGTGCGAAAATGAGGAATTTGAGGGATATCAGTGATGGGAAGTGTTTAATAAGGTACATTAAGGATAGGGGAAGGTGTATGAACATCAGGATACAAGTTTTGCTGATGATTTGACTATCCAAGAGAAATTACCTTCAAAACCCTAGGAGAGGGAAATGAACCTTACCTAGGCACAACTGAAACATGAACAAGGTGTAAAATGACCCTTTGGAATCTGGCATGATGATGAAAACCCTCTGAATGATGGTACACTTAGCTGAATGGTGACATGGACCGACATTTGGACAACTTTGACAGGAGAAAAAGCAAACCCTAGACCTAATACCTAGTGACCAAATTTTTCTTGAAGACTCACTGAAATGACAAAATTTGACCTTGACAACTTAAAATCACTTTGTAAGAGCATGTTTGATCACTGGAGGAAGGCTGCAAAGACTGACACTAACATTGGCTCCAATGGGGATGGTAGCTCCTTGGAGGTGCCAAGAACTACAGATCTTTGGAAAGCAGACAGTGCCTTCATCCATTGGGCAATGGAGTCAAAAACTCAAGCTAAAATGCATGACTAAAAACTAATGACTTGACGACACAAATTGACTCTCACTCAACTAAAAATTGACTCAATACTTAAACACAACTGACAAACTGGAAAATATGCTCAATATGAATCTTATTCAATACAACCTACTCTAGTTGTTCCATTCATCACCTGATCAAGTGAATTGAAACAACCAATGCAACCAAGTAAGTATTTTGGCTGCTGTTTGAATTCTCCGCAAGTGCTCGCTTATGAACAACAAGAGAGAACTACTGAAAGGCAACTCCCATGAAAACTTGGAAACCGATTCGTTGAATGATATGGATTCTCTATCCGCCTCCAAAAACACTGCATAAGGATCTTGAAGTTCATGCACACTGGGACTTAGCTCATCCAATGGATTACTTCTCTTCTCCTCATACCATGAATGCAAACTTTGTTTTGAGCTTTGTGACGAGACTCCTGCTAAAAATGACAAAGAAATCAGCTGTCAGATCAAGTTTATATCAGCACACAGTTCAATCTCACATGTAGTCAATGGAGAAAGGCTTTGACTGCAGACATCATCCAACACATCAGCTATTGGATCGTGAAAAACTTGAAAATACTGTTGCAACCCATTTTCTATTGGTTCCGATGAGATTACATGATTTCCTGCAGGCTACTCATTTGAATATTTACTATGCCAATTTCCCTTAAAAAACTGAAATGATTCAAAACAGAAAGGTACGGAATCATCTTGCATCATTTGATCGTATGTGCCAACTTCCAAGTCCTCATCTGCAACTTGACAATCAATGGCATTCGAGGGCTACAAATCTGGATATGAGAAGTCTTGAACAAGGTTTTTATTGCCCTCAAGATGGTCCAAATCAAGACTTGTTGTCTCTGATGAACTGAAACGAATCAAAACAAAAAGGCAAAGATCCTTCACTTACTTCAAAATTTGCTGCACTTTCCTCGTCATTTCCATAGCTGATATGTGATGGCTGAACATTGTATTCGAGCTGTTGAAAGTGAACTTCCTCCTTCCACAAACTAGCTGCTGATTTGTCTACAAGATTAGCTTCTGTTTGGAGAACATAATCATCATCATACTGATCAAACTGAGGCAAATCATCAGTATAAAACACATCATCAAGCATACATGTCATATCAACAGCTCTCTCTTCTCCAAGATGATCTATAAAAAAATCATTATCAGATCTATGACAACTGGGATAAGAAACAAAATGTTTTGGATCAGCAACTTGTTCTTCTTCAATCAGCAAGCCATGGGATTGAACATTATACTCATTCCTTGTGGTGATCTTTTGCATCATCTCTTACACTGCACTTACCAAAATGTCAAGCTTTACCTCTAGAGATGTCGATTCTTCCGGATCTATGTTTTTCATCTCTTCTTCCTTCAACTTTGCCCTTCGGATCAGCAAATGAGCCTCTACATCTACTGCATTGTTCTGCATCTCTTCAAGTGTTGCAAGATTCCTTTCTCTCAGCTGAAACTCCATTTCCGGATCAAAGGCACCCGGGTAGTGCAAGAGAGCGGATCCAAGAGGAGGTCTTATATTAACTAGCATCGAATAATAAACTTGGTTAAATCTGGCAGAAAATTGTTGTACTGTCTCCCCTGGCAGTCTTTTCAGCTGGTTATACTCTTCTATAATCAAGAAAGGGTTCTGTCTAATCACCCACCTGTCAAGGAAAACCTTGACAAACTGTTGGAAATATGAGATGCTCGCATCAGGCAGGGTTTTGAACCAACTCTTGACTTTGCCTTGCAAAGAAAGAGCAAAAATCCTAATACTGACATCCTCTTCATCAACTTCAAAAAGGTCAAGAAAAGACTCAAAATTCAGAACATGTCTCTCAGCAGTGATGTTGTCGCATTCACCATCAAATCTTGGTAGATATAGGTCATGATTTTTAGGGAAAGCATGGGATATAGGAGGTAAAATCAGAGGCTTGTATCGATCTGGAATTTTACAAGGTATAGGGGTATGTAAAAATGATGCAGAATCAGTCTTGGTCTCTTGAGGTTCATCAGTTTGAAGATGGTCATCACAAGATTCAGAAGAAAGGTCTTGATCAAGCTCAAAAGCATGCAAATCTTTGGTATTCACAATCTTCAAAGGGAAGGAATCAAATGCAGGCCGAGGATATTTTCTCAAATACAATATACTTTGCAAAGCCTTCTTGACATTCTCAGGAAAAGAGAAGAAATAATTTATGACAAAGAACAAGATGTCTTCGATGAAATTCCAACTTGAATACCTGATCTTTCCATATTGTCCTTTCATGTCTCTGTTGGTCAGGTTCATCCTCCAGTGGAGTCCTTGGATCTGATCTCGAAACTGATTTAGATTCGCCAAGTGAATGATTTCAGCCTTGCGGTGTTTGATCGTTGTCCACCATCAACAATCAGATCTGAACTTGATTAGATCTTACTGAGGAAACCAGATGTTTAGTTCATAAACTAGACTGGAGATTGACTGAAGCAGCATTCATCTACTTTCGCTAATGCAAAGCAAGAGCATTTCGAAGGATACTTGGCTAACTTCAGGCTCCGTCTGTAGTTTATAAAGCAAACAACAAACTTTTCTTCCCCAGTATGGTCGCCACTATGTTAGGGCCTAAATCTATCTCAAGCTGAGAAAGGAAAAATCTAGGGTAACATCAAACCACGCTTAACTTGGTAGCTAGCCCTACCAGATCGGGAGAGGGCTCTCTCCTTGTCAATCTCAGCAAAAAATGATCAACGAGGCTTGAGATGACTTAATATGAAGACTGATTTTAGGCTAGGTATGTGTGCAAAAGAGTTTGATTGATTTTAAGCATGTTTTTTTGGCTCGAATGGAAAAGCAGATTTTGGGTCTGGGGAATGAGGCTCAGTTTTGCAGAGATCTCAATGGGGCAAGGCAAGCAAGTGATTTGACACTTCAATTTGAATGAAATGGAGGGCTTTAGACAGGTGAGGAGTTGAAGAGGGCAAGAAACTTCATGGATCCTCTTCAAACAGCTAAAAACATAAATAACTAAACAAACCCTAGGTAGAGCACTGCAATTTCAATGGATTCTACCTTTATCCTTGTTTGTTTTAGTAAAGAAGAAATAAGAGAGGAAATGGCATACATAAAACACCAGTAAACTTACATTTACAGAGAGAAACACACTATCAAAGCAAAATGCCAAATGAATCCCATAGAGTGCTGCAAACCCTGGTCTATTCCTTTGCCAAAATGCAGAGATGAATGTACAATGATGCTCAAAGCATTCCCAAAAGTCCAACCCTTCTAATGACTGAGAAAACAAAAGATATAGGCAAACAAAAACTTATCCTAGCCTCTAGGGGTCAAGCTCATGAGTCTAGGAGCTGTTCCAACAAAACCTAAACTGAGAACTGAAAAGTAAGTAGTGGAACAGCTTGCCTCTAAAAACTAGGAAACTGATTCATTCAATCACAAACTACCTTTTGATGGATGAATCTACCTCTATGAGTGAAAATTTAGCAAAATTACATCAATATCCATAAAATTACATTAAATTACATCATGAGTTTGACAATTAGAAGGAGAAAAGTCAAACTGTGAAGAAACTAGGCGAAAAACAGAGTTTTTGACCAAAAATGAGCAAAATTCCTCTAATGTGCCACGCCTTATTTCCCTATGTGTCGCGCCTGTTTGCAGCTGATTTTGGAGGCCTTCCTAGTGTCAAAATTTGCTCCAAGTGGGCTTGTTGGAAATTTCTGTCTGTCTACTTTCCAACACAAGTGGAATTTTTGAATTTGGCTTCCATTTTCCCCTCCAAAATTGAGTTCTCCCAACACTGCTTCCTGTGTGTCAAAAAAGGGGCAAAAAGGTCATTTTTGGGGTGTTTTTGACCTTTTTGGAAGCCAAAAACCTGTCAAAATTTCTTGGCCATTGGTAGGCATGTATATTTTTCCATCACAAATCCAAAAATGTTGAGTTTTCACCAAAAGGAGGTCTCCATCAAAAGCGAGCGCCAAGTGGTGCGGCGCATAGAGCAGAAAAGTCTGTTTTTTAGGCCAAAAATGTAAAAAATGCAAAAAATGTCCCAAATTTTTTGAAATTTGGGCTGAGTGTTCTTCATCAAGTGCTGTGTTGGGCTAAGGAAGCCTCAGCCAATATCTAAATTTTATCATGCTTTTTTCGCCTCTTCGATGCCTTCTTCAACTTGGCCTTCAAGTTCCTGATTCTTGCCTTGCAACTTTTGTTTTTGACCAAGTAATGGTATGCCATGTGCCTCAACATAGTTTTCTTATTTTTGGCCTTCTCTAGCATCCTTTTCCAAGTGCAATTTTTCTCTCTCAAGCCAATATTCCTGGTCATGTTCAATCTCTTGCTCATACCCATTATCACTGTCTCTTTCCATTGTTTTCCTTTAGTTTTGAAAAATATGGTTGTACATGGATGGTTTTGTGGATAACAATGTGAAAATATGGTGGAGGAATGAAATGGGTAGATTTTATGGAAGAGAGTGTAAAAATGTATGTGTGAACAGAGTTTAGGGATGTGAGTAGGGTTTAGGGAGTGTAGGGTTTGGGAAATTATATGTGGAGAAGGGGATTAAGGGGAAAATGTATGAGGGGAGTGGGATTAAGGGGATAGTAAAATGGGTTAATTAAACTAGAAAAGAAGTGAGGGAGAAAAAAGGTGAGGGAATGATGGCCACAAAATCAAATTTACAATCCCTAAGCAATCATGTCTTGAGCAATAATTGCAAGGAAGTAGGGTTTGAAATTTTTTACTAAATCATCATAAACATCTTAAGACACACTTTCATTGGCATTTGAAGAGTTTTTGACTTACTTTGGACCAGAGGAAACCAAGAAAATTGATAATTTGAATGAATTTGTGGTGAAAATGGCTTGCAGCTCTATGCGCCGCGCCACAAACCCAATGCGTCGCGCCACAAACCCAATGCGTCGCGCCTCTTACCCAATGCGTTGTGCCTTTTTGCAGGAGACTTTTTGAGACCTTCCCGGTGTCCAAATTGGGTGCAAGATAGATCTTTGGAAATATTATTGAGTCTAATTTCCAACACAACTAGAATTTTTCAATTTGGAGTTCATTTTCCCTATCAAAAATCAAATCTACCAAGACTGGTCAAAATTTGCAAAATGAGCCTGCCTCAAGGAAGAGTGTTGTTGCAGTAAACTTCTGAAGGTCTTCCTCAACTCCAAATTGAGCTCATGATATCGCATTGGAAAGATATTTGTGTCTATTTATCATTTGACTCATCAAGAAATTCATTTGGCCAACCAAGATAGGAGAAATCTTGATTTTCCCAAGGTCACTTCAGAGGTGCATCAATTCTCCTGAGGCAACTGTATTTTTGACATTTCTATAAAACCATGACACCTGTGTAAAACGTGAAGGAGGTTTTTCTTCCTTAGCCTATTTTAGAAAAAAACATATCTCATTTTTCCCAAATTCATCTTTTATTGCTCAAAAACATCATTGGAGTAAAACCTATCCCGATGTGTGGAACAAGGAATTTGTCGAAATTAAGTGAAATGAAGGGGATAAGGGGCTTATAAATTCTTGAGAAAATTTTTGGAAGTAGGGAGGGATGTTAGGAATTAGGGGAAAGTGGAATTTCAGAGATTGAGTGAGGGGAAGAGGTCCAAAAGGGAAAAACACAGGCCTAGCCTAGAAAATTGTCAAGTTGTAGCAAGAAACTAGGGTTTGTGCGAAAATGAGGAATTTGAGGGATATTAGTGATGGGAAGTGTTTAATAAGATACATTAAGGATAGGGGAAGGTGTATGAACATCAGGATACAAGTTTTGCTGATGATTTGACTATCCAAGAGAAATTACCTTCAAAACCCTAGGAGAGGGAAATGAACCTTACCTAGGCACAACTGAAACATGAACAAGGTGTAAAATGACCCTTTGGAATATAGCATGATGATGAAAACCCTCTGAATGATGGTACACTCAGCTGAATGGTGACATGGACTGAAATTTGGACAACTTTGACAGGAGTAAAAGCAAACCCTAGACCTAATACCTAGTGACCAAATTTTTCTTGAAGACTCACTGAAATGACAAAATTTGACCTTGACACCTTAAAATCACTTTGTAAGAGCATGTTGGATCATTGGAGGAAGGTTGCAAAGACTGACACTAACACAGCGTGGGCCATTTACGCTCCAAACAACAAGTTAGTGAGTTTTCAAGGTATTTATATTGGTAGATCGACGAACAATATCGTTGAGTATAGCGTGTTGATCGAACTTCTGTCTGATGCTATTTCATTTAGTATTAACCGTATCATCATAAGGTTAGATTCACAACTTGTGGTATTACAACTTATTAGTGTTTATACTTGTAGAAATCCAACACTGCATAGATTGTTCCTAAGAGTTCGACTTTTGGAAAGACACTTTGATTTTATTCAATATCAACACATTTCCAGAAATTTGAACACATTAACTGATTCTTTAGCTAATCAAGTTTTAAACAGACATTTGAAACTGTTGAAAATGCAGCAAGATGATGGAGCTTAGTGAAATGAAGTCACCTTCACTAAGTGGTCCCGAAGGCTATTTTTGGCGCAAAGTCTATTTTTAGACTATGTCTATTTTTAGACATATGGAGCATGGTCCGAGAGTTGCAGTATGTTATTCTTGGAGTATTGGTCATGTTGGTAAAAATAGATGGACCTCTATTTTTAGACGTTTAGGTTGAAGTCTATTTTTAGACTGCTTATCCTAAAAATAGAAAAGTCAAATATTATTTACCCTTAATAATATTTGGACTCTAAACTTCAGTTTACTCTCTTGGAGCACTTCAGTTCGAGCTACAGAAGTGGCTCATGCATCTGAAAAAGGAATTATGTTATTCCTATGGGTTTGGTGAGCTCATGCATGGTTGACTTCAGTTAGGACTTCAGTGGCAGAAGTTTGGTGGAGTTGATGAGACAGTTGGTGGAGTTGTGTTCGGTTTAACTTAGTTGAACTAGTTGTGATTAGTTTAACTAGCTAATCAACTAGTAATGAGTGGAGTGAATTAAATATTATTTAATTCACTAATTATTAACTCATTATTCAACTCAAGAACACATCAGTTCACTACAGTGCATGGACAGTTCAGTGGAGACCATTGAAAGAGGTAGATGAAAGGGTTGAGATAGCTATCAGTTGTGACATCAGTTGTGCATGAGATTTGCACCACACTTGGAGGAATTTCCCATGATGATTGCACTGTCAAGCCAAGGAGATTTGAACCTTGGATATCTCATTAGACCAGCCTTGATTGCGCAATAGAGGCAGGCAATTAGTGGATGAGTTTTGAACCTGTGACTTGTTCAAAACCAAGCTAGTTTGTGTGTAACTTCATGAGACAGTACTGAGTACTTGTGAGGAGTATTGTACTGAGATTGTTACATGTTCTCTTCCATCTTAATATAAAAAATAGCTGGGGGTTTTCAGCTATAAGCTTTCCCCATACATACTGTGTAATGTGTGTGATGTTTTGATGATCTTTTGATCGCATACCGCTTGTTTTATTTCCGCATGTGTGATGATCTGAGTGGAAGAGATTATGTGTTGCATATGAATTCGAATTGATATGTGATCAGGATAATCTCGGTGGATAATTATTCATTATTTAGCAAATTTCTACATGGTATCGGAGCTAGATTAATTATCGGAGCAGAGATTGATCATCACAGTGATTACAAACTTATTTCGGTAGACAGAGTCTGCATGTGGGCCAGGTAGCCTCTGGATCCATCCTTTCCTTTGAAAGGTGATACATCCAGTAAATGCCCCTGCAGTCGATCTCTATGCTAGAAATAATTTGTTCTCACAGATCAAGAGCGGTTGAGCTTTGAGTTGGAATTCGAATTTTGCAGCAGTTTGTTTTCTTGGTGCCGGAGTTGAAAATGTCTTTCAACGGTTTGCGACTCGAATATGCTCTTGAAGGCAGTTCGAATTATGTTGCATGGAAGGATCGCATGGAGGAAGTATTAGAAGATAATGGACTGAAGGAGTTCGTAGATACGGATGTCCAAAAGCCCACTAATCCTGCTGAAGTCGAGGCTTGGCAAAAGAAGATGGCGAAATGTCGAAGGATTCTGTTGAAGGGCGTAAAGGATCACATTGTATCCAGCCTGCATGGAAAAGCTTCTCCATATTTAATGTGGAAAGCGCTGACAGATCTATTCCAGAGTAAGAGCGACCAAAGGAAGCTGGCGCTCAAGGATAAGCTTAGAAACATTAAGATGGAGAAAGGCGACAGTATCGCCAAATACCTCACGAAGTTCACTCAATGCAGAGATGAGCTGGGAAGTGTGGGGGTGACTGTCGAAGAAGAGGATATGGTAGACCTGGCTCTCCTTAGTCTTCTGAAGGCTTGGCATTCATATCAAGATAATGTCAATGGTCGGGAGAAGTTGCCGGGATGGGAGCGCCTTTGGGCGGATCTCATGCAGGAGGAGATAAGGAGGACTACCAGAGATGGATCTTCATCAAAGGTACCTGATGAAGAAAATTGCGCTTTGGCTGCCAAAGCAAAGAAGGGGAAGAGCAAGAAAACTTCTCATTCCGGTGCTAAGGGCAAGAAGCAAGATATGTCTAAGGTGAAGTGTTTTCATTGTCACCAGCACAGACATTATGCCACAAATTGTCCGCAGAAGAAGAAAATCAAGCAAGCGGGAATATCTGCAGATCGAGAGGCTTTGGCCTCGCAGTTTGAGCTTGACTTTTCGCTGATCGCATGCTTGGTTTCAAGTGTGGCGGGATCAGTATGGTTCTTGGACAGTGGTGCGTCATTCCACATGACGGGAGATCGAGATCTATTTTCATATCTGGAGGAAAAATATTTTGGAGTGCACATCGAGATGGGCGATGATGGTAGATATAGTGCGACTGGTATTGGTACCATTTCCTTTGAGAGGGAGTCTAGTAAACCTTTCATATTGAAGGAAGTTTTGCATGTTCCAAGATTGATGAAGAACTTGATCTCTGTGGCGATGTTGGAAGACAAAGGGTATGATGTGGTCTTCAGCGAAGGAAAAGCCTTCCTGCGCAGTAAGACTACTGGAGAGACCCGGAAGATAGGGGTTCGAACTCAGAACCTTTATCAGTTGCAGGTAGATGACTGCGCAGCTATGGCATGCAAGGCTGGAGATGTGGTGAGCCGGGATGATGAGGGCGAGCTATGGCACAGGAGATTGGGCCATCTTCACCATGGAGCTTTGAAGATTCTGCAGCAGATTTCTACTGGACTTCCTAAGGGCACCCTTGCGCAGTCAGATCAGTGCAAGGGGTGTACTTTAGGGAAGTATGTGAAAGCCACCTTTCACGAGAAGGATAGTCGTGCCACGACGATCCTTGAGAGAGTTCACACAGACGTGTGTGGTCCTTTCTCGGTTGCTTCGACAGCAAAGCACAAGTATTATGTGATCTTTGTTGATGATTTCTCTCGAAAGTGCTGGATCTTCTTCATGCAGAAGAAGAGCGATACATTCGCGAAGTTCTGTGAGTTTAAAGCACTGGTCGAGAAGGAGTCGGGGAAGAAGGTGATTGCTCTAAGGAGTGATAACGGTGGTGAATTCATCTCGGGTGAATTCAAGGAGTTCTGCAGCGCAGAAGGGATTCGGAGAGAGCTCATCGCACCCCATAACCCACAGCAGAACGGGGTGGCTGAGCGGAAGAACAGAACGATCGTGGGTGCTGCACGGGCGATGTTGCATGATCAGGGCCTACCCCTTCACTTGTGGGATGAGGCATGCAATACAGCAGTGTATGTGCAGAACCGTTGTCCTCACAAGGTTCTTGGCATGAGTACACCGGAGGAGGCTTATTCTGGTAAGAGACCTGACATTTCTCATTTGAGGATTTTTGGTTCTTCTGTCTACATGCATGTGACGAAGGATGCCAGAAAGAAGCTGGATCCGACCGCAGAGGTTGGAATATTTGTGGGGTACACTGATACACCTCACAACTATCGGGTGTATTTGTCAGACAGTCGCAAGACTATTGTGCGACGGGATATCAAGTTTCAGGAGGAGAAAGCCATGCAGTGTTCGCTTGAGAGGGAGCTACACTTGCATGCAGATGAGGAGCTGTTAGTTCCTAAGGAGGAGCTTCCGGATGTGGATCGGCCACAAGAGGAAGTTCAGGAGGTGGAAGAAACCACCCATGCAGCGCCAACCATCAGAGGGCGCATGCGCACTACAGAAGCTGAGCGACTGGCTCGAGATGCAGAGAAGGTTGTAGGACCACCTACAACACAACGCAGACAGAGGCAGTCACCGGATCGGTACACTGGATACATGGCTCTTGTGAGTCAATGTGTCGTGACAGAGCCATCCTCTTTTGAGGAAGCTGTGGAGGAACCCGCATGGGTAGATGCCATGATCGAAGAATATGATTCGATCGTCAGAAACAGTGCATGGGAGATTGTCCCAAGACCGGAGGGGAAATCACTGGTGGGATCGCGATGGATCTACAAAGTGAAGCGGGCGACTGACGAGAGTGTGGAGAAGTACAAGGCGAGATTTGTCGCCTGTGGCTTCTCACAGATCGAGAGGATCGATTATGAGGAGACCTTTGCACCTATCGCAAGGTACTCTTCCATACGGACGATCCTTGCTCTCTCAGCGCAGATGGGATGGCACATCCATCAGATGGATGTAAAGACTGCGTTCCTCAACGGAGTCATTGAGGACGAGGTGTACATAGAGCAGCCTGAAGGTTTCGAGATCTTCAGCAGTGAGTCGCATGTGTGCAGAGTCAAGAGAGCACTGTACAGGCTGAAGCAAGCACCTCGTGCTTGGTACACACGGATTGACAGTTATTTCACCGGGCTTGGATTTTCCAAGAGTGAGGCGGATCCTAACCTGTACCAGATTGTGGTGGAGGGGAAGCTGCTGATCATTGTACTGTATGTAGATGATCTGATTTTGACGAGTGATGAGCTGTTGATACTTTCATGCAAGGAGGATCTTGCACGAGAGTTTGAGATGAAGGACTTGGGCCTCCTTCATTATTTCCTGGGATTGGAGATTTGGCAGCGCAGTGGAGGACTGTTTGTTTCTCGGGGCAAGTATGCCCGGGAGATTCTGGAGAGGTTCAACATGCAAGGCTGCAAGCCTGTTGACACTCCTCTTCCTGGTGGTTGGAGGAAGGAGGATGCTACTTCAGCGGAGGTAGTGGATGCCACTGTCTATCGACAGTTGGTGGGGTCGCTTATGTATCTTGTCAATACACGACCCGATATATGCTATGCTGTTAACCAGCTTTCGCAAGCTATGGTTAAGCCTACCAAGCTCTTCTGGAAGGCAGGAAAGCATGTATTGCATTATCTTAGAGGCACATCGGGATATGGTCTATGGTACAGACAGGAGGATGGAGCGAAGCTTTCCGGATTCACTGATGCAGATTGGGCAGGGAGCCCAACGGACCGAAAGAGCACATCTGGAGGAGTTTTCAGCATTGGATCGACAGCAGTTTCCTGGTACAGCAGGAAGCAAATATCTGTGGCAATCAGTTAAGCAGAGTCTGAGTACATGGCAGCAAGCTTGGCTGCATGCGAGGCTATTTGGATGAGGAAGATCCTCGTCGGATTGTTCGGGTCGCACTTGGAGCCTACTGTGATTTATTGTGATAACCAGAGTTGCATTAAACTCTCGGCTAATCCAGTATTTCATGATAGATCCAAACACATCGACATCATGTACCATCATATCAGAGATTGTGTTCAGCGGAGAATCATGATGCTTTCATATGTTCCCACAGAGGATCAGGATGCCGACATCCTGACGAAGGCGCTCACCAGGAGCAAGTTCGAATTCCACAGAGGCAGGATAGGGGTTGCGGATAATCCATATCTTGCTGAGAGGGAGTGTTGAAAATGCAGCAAGATGATGGAGCTTAGTGAAATGAAGTCGCCTTCACTAAGTGGGCCCGCAGGCAAATTCTAGCGCAAAGTCTATTTTTAGACTATGTCTATTTTTAGACATATGGAGCATGGTCCGGGGATTGCAGTATGTTATTCTTGGAGTATTGGTCATGTTGGTAAATATAGACGGACCTCTATTTTTAGACATTTAGGTCGAAGTCTATTTTTAGACTGCCTATCCTAAAAATAGAAAAGTCAAATATTATTTACCCTTAATAATATTTGGACTCTAAACTTCAGTTTACTCTCTTGGAGCACTTCGGTTCGAGCTACAGAAGTGGCTCATGCATCTGACAGAGGAATTACGCTATTCCTAGGGGTTTGGTGAGCTCATGCATGGTTGACTTCAGTTAGGACTTCAGTGGTAGAAGTTTGGTGGAGTTGATGGGACAGTTGGTGGAGTTGTGTTCGGTTTAACTTAGTTGAACTAGTTGTGATTAGTTTAACTAGCTAATCAACTAGTAATGAGTGGAGTGGATTAAATATTATTTAATTCACTAATTATTAACTCATTATTCAACTCAAGAACACATCAGTTCACTACAGTGCATGGACAGTTTAGTGGAGACCAGTGAAAGAGGTAGATGAAAGGGTTGAGATAGCTATCAGTTGTGACATCAGTTGTGCATGAGATTTGCACCACACTTGGAGGAATTTCCAATGATGATTGTGCTGTCAAGCCAAGGAGATTTGAACCTTGGATCTCTCATTAGACCAGCCTTGATTGTGCAATAGAGGCAGGCAATTAGTGGATGAGTTTTGAACCAGTGACCTGTTCAAAACCAAGCTAGTTTGTGTGTAACTTCATGAGACAGTACTGAGTACTTGTGAGGAGTATTGTACTGATATTGTTACATGTTCTCTTCCATCTTAATATACAAAATAGCTGGGGGTTTTCAGCTATAAGCTTTCCCCATACATACTGTGTAATGTGTGTGATGTTTTGATGATCTTTTGATCGCATACCGCTTGTTTATTTCCACATGTTGATGATCTGAGTAGAAGAGATTATGTGTTGCATATGAATTCGAATTGATATGTGATCGGGATAATCTCGGTGGATAATTATTCATTATTCAGCAAATTTCTACAGAAACATATGTAAAGAAAACATTCACATCATTGAATACGATTTCACAATAAACATAGGAAAACATTTAAATCATATAGAAATATAGTTATAGGTTTTTACAAAAATTTGTGCCCAAGACACATTGGTCATATGACCTCAAAATGTATGCAAAATGTCAAAAGTAAACTATTGATGCTTGTGGTAACATGCTATAGATCTAGCTATCCTACACAGTGACCGCATCCAGCAGTTAGGAACCCCAATAGTGTGTCACTACAGTCGCATGGGTAACTCTTCGATCCAGAAATCCAGAATCCCGAAGGTTAATCCCTCTATGTGTTGTCAAAGCTCAGCCAGAGTCTCAGCTATATTAAGATCCTGAAGGACTGCTCTCCCGACAGCCCTCTCTGCTGGCACATCTTCTTCACACTCTGGTTCCTCTACTGTTTGAACACAACCAACATCTGCATTACATCAAACATTTAGTTTAGTCTTGGGAAAACATAAAAAATACAAAAATATTGTATAAACCTTAGGAAAATAAAAAAACATGGTCAAAACATTCTTACCCATTACACCCCACTGAGAGCCTTCTGGTAATGCTAAATCTGGATCTCCTCAGAAATCAACGCCTGCGTAAGCATACTCATCGATGGCGACGATGTGTCGCCAGAACCAGGCAAAGAACGCAATCGAGAACACAATGGTAGATTGGCCTGCATGCCTACCCATGGGTTCTACCCATCTCTGCATCCGTGGATCTTTAGGATTAGACAGATCCAGTGTCACATGTTGTGGCTGCATCAGTGGAATCCATTCCAAGGCGAAGGATATAAGGATCGAACCATAACTGAAATTCTTCTTCCTTCCTCCCTTTGCTTTGTTCAGTTTTTCCTTTATCTAAGAAAGAATAGCTTCAGACCAGTTGAATATTGTTGGCTCCATACACTCTAGCATGTACTGCATATGCGATCTATTCGCTACATGTTGTGTAACAATGCCGACAAGTTTTACGATCGTGAAAAGGATAGTTCTCAAACATCCCGGATTTTTATCTTTCAATCTTTGCTTGGCTCTGCCCCTGGATAACAATGTTGCAAAACATAATCTCTCACAGTCTCTCCTCCAACAACAGACCCTGAGAGTGAAATAGGCAAGCCTCTCCTCGACAAACCTGTAAGAAAGTATACATCTTCGACTGTTATGGGAAGCACTTGGTTCTTAATATGAAATGCCTCGATAGTTGGATCCCATGCTCGAACTAAGAACTCCAAGAGTTCTATTTGTTGCCTCATCCCTGACAATCTAAAGTACTTTAGCAGTCCACACTCTCTTAGGGCTCTTACTGTACCTTGATCATTTAGGGCAATCATATCCTATTCTTCATGTTCTCTTTCCCTCCATGTAATTGTCATTATAATCCGATGGAAACCTTAAATACAACCATAAGAACCATTAGATTCCATTCATTGCAAAAAATTGGGCAAATTTTGGGCATAATGAAAAAAACAAAAATCTAGATTGCGCCCAACGCACTCCCTAACAAGAGACAGTGTGTTGTGTATGCAAGTAGCTTTCAATTTACTTTCTATGCAATGCAAGGGTGCGTTGCCCTCTTTTTGGGCAAAATTTACCCTAGGGACCCCAAAACCCTAAAAATTTGTAGAAATTGGAAATGAAATAATTATTGAAGGAAAGAGGAGGTTCATATCACTAACCTGGATCAAATGACAACGAAATCTGTCCACAGAAACCATCGCAATCAGCTGCTGAAGTTCGGGGGAAAAATCAGGTTTAGAGCTCCAAAATGCAAATGGTAACTATGGAATGGTAAAAATGAATAGTAAAACACTTTTTGATAGTCATTTAATTATTTGAAAATTGGATTTATTGTTATGAATATGGTTTTATTATGTTTTTTTATCATGAAACAGGGATTTTTAATCCATTTGATGTTGTTCTGAACAGGTCTTACAACTGATGAACAAATTAGTCGTGCAGATTTATTTCAATAATGATTTGACCACAAAGCATACTTTTTCTCCTTATTTTTCGAGCTTTGCTAAAAACGAAAAAGGATTTGACGCGCATTTTTATGTCTTTTCGAGCTTCGACAAAAACGAAAAAGGAACCCCTGGAGTCTTCTTTCAGCTCTTTTCACACTCCGATAATGTGAAAATATTGCCGAGCACTTGTCTTTTCGAGCTCGTAAAGTTAAATGAATTGATATCTGCTCAGTATAAGTTTAACCCTTTTCTGGACTGAGATAGATTATTTATGAAAAAGGAATACCTTGGTCGAACATGACTAAAGAGGTTCTCTCAGATATTATTTTACACCTTTTAGGATCTGAGCGACAACTTTATGAAAAGTACTTATGGAGTTTTCTTTCTTCCTCTTTTTCAAACTCTCTAAATATGAAAAAGGATCGGGCTATCGCTGTCGTTAAGCTCGTTAAAACATAAAATAGCGACGGGCTTGTTGATCATGGCAAGAATCAAGTTTCATTCATCGCTAGACTTGTTAAATTATTAAATAGCGATACTTTATTCGCCCGAAGGGTTGAATTATAGATCAAGCAAATGTTATCCTCCTCAAACTTGTTAAAAAATAAAGAGGTACTGGTCAATAAATAATGGGGGGAAATTTGGGAAAAGTGAGCATAATTATTTATGGTATCCAATCTCACTTGAACATGACACTTCACTCCATGTCCGTGATTGTTTGGGTTGGGTAATCTTCGTGACGGTTCATTCATACCTATGGTTCATCATAATTTCACTTCGATTTTGGGTCAATGCTGCCAACTCATCTCAGTGTCACCGATATGTTCAAGAGAAGTCATCCAGTGAATACTCATCCTTCTGCAATACTCATAAACCTTCATTCTCATGACCATCATCCCTGAAAATTGTTATATCAAGTCATACCTTTGTCTTTGAATTTAGTAACTCCTGTTTCGCAATAAGGTGGCTTCCTGTCGACGAAAAATCATTATCCAGGAAGTTCACGTAGAAACATTATGTTCCAGTACCATGAGGCTTGTTACAACATCGACAAGATCCTCGCTTCCGGACTTTTGACTGAAATATTTTGTTTGGCATTCGACATCAAATCATCTATTCACGCCTTATGAAATGTACTGCAGTACCTTGAGGGCCATTGACATCAATGGTGGTTATTTCGCATTTGTTAATAGCTCACATCATTGGTTGGTAATCAAACGATGTCTTTCCATGTTCGACTACAAATCATATGTTCGCAAGGCTAGACTTGTACCCAAATGATCGAGTGAACGAGATAAGAAGACCCCGGATCTAGTTTCAGCCATCCGGGCTGCGATTTTAGGATTATTGTACACATCATCTGTACGGTGACCTTATATACAGATCTTCATCCAAACATGGGCCTATATCTGTAGGCATGTCTGTATTGGGCAACATTCCAATATAGACGACTTTCTGAATTATGTACATGTTATTAGATTGTTTATGTGTTGAACATGGGAATGCCTACCCTCAAAAATTATGATCAAGAGGATATACCGTGATGTAATGTATTGTAAGATTGATGCAGGTCGCCACTCCGCTTCATATCCAGCCCATCACAGTGTAAAGCATCTCAATCAAAATATTGTTATTATTATTCTAACTTCATGCTTTAGGGGGAAATTGTTATAGGTCAATTTGGGCACCATTCCCAATGACTTGGTTAACTGGGCATAATCTCCAGGACCAATGAATAGGGTCTATCATCCCCTATCATTTCAGTTGTTATATGCCCTAAGACAAAGAACAAGACAAATCATTCAAGACTTTCATCTACAAAGGTTTCCAAGATTTGAAGTTTATAATATATCATATGAGAGCTCATCAACGCTGCCTCTAAAGGGACTAAGTGCGTTGCATATGTAGGTAGCCCCATGCAAGGCTGCTCTACAAAGCACTTCCCGACAGTCATAGGTGCGTTGGTCACATTGGGAGCGAAATTCTCATTGTTCCAGAATCTCCACTTGGCCAGTGCCTTCTAGATGAGTTCACATGTGTCAAACTTCGAATCCATGTGTCCATTTGACATCTACAAGATTGGGAACATGTATTGCTTATTATTGGCAAGTAATTGATTGTAAAACTACCTTCAGCTCCTTTATAAATTGAGCACAGAACTTAGTGTTTGAGGAGGAAGAATTTGAGTAGAGAAATGTTGGTGTAATTTCAATTGAGGAGTTGATTTGAGTGACATATTGTTGGAGATATTTGCATTGTGATGAGGCTGGGATGATGCTAGAGATGGTGACATCATCCGGATTTATGCAGGAACGCAACAGAATAAGCATATAACCATAAATATAGAGATGCAGCGGAAATAACACTTCATTTCATTAATATCAAAGAACTGAAATTTGCTTACAGACAAAATGGAAATAAAACTAGCTAGGGCGCTGGTAGCTATCTCTGAGAAGAGATGTGGCAGCTACAGGGCTCTGAACTGAGTTAAAATGAGGCTCGAGAGCCTATTTATTATTTAGAAACAATGGGAAATCATAAACATCCAAAACCCTAACCCTAGGAGATGAAGCGCCAAAACTATGGGCCCCGTTTGGGTAAATTGGTGTTTCAACTTTCCAGGGGTGTAACTTTGGCATACGATCTCCGTTTGACGCGTACCATACCTCATTAGAAAGATATATCCAAGGACTACAAATTTGGAATGAGAAACATCGGTCCATGGACCCATGTTGCTCTCCGTTTTCCCAAAAAAAGTCGTTTAGGGCCTCAAAACGACTCCGGAAGTTCAGGACTCGAAAAACTGCTAAAAATAGTAAACTGTGTCGAAACTGAAAAAATGAAAGAGACAATGGTGGAGCCCCAAGTGGAATAGGTGGGTGACCACCAATATCCACCTGGATCATTCCTCCCCCCTTAGGAAGCAATGGTCCCCATTGCGTTAAGTTCCTCCATAAGATGAGGAAATTTCTGCTGAACTTGGTCCCTGGTGAACCACTTTCCTTGGTGCAGGAGTTGGCCAGCTTTGAAAACCCGATATAGTTGGATCTTCTATTGGCGAGTGTTCTTGATTCGCATTTCCATGATACAATCTGTGGTGGCCTGTTCCATGCAGTCTGGATTTAACTCTGTTGGTGTGAGTTGTTCTGCAATGTCTGAGGTGTCGAGTAGAGGTGGGAAGTAAGGACGAAGGCGATCCACATTGAAGAATGGGTGCAGACCAAGGAATGGTGGAATACTGAGCTCGAAGGCATTGTTCCCTACAGCCTTGGTGATGGTGTATAGCCCGTATCGGAGCAGGCGAAGCTTGCGGTGGGGTCCAGTGAGGCACTCCTTCTGCAAATGTAGCCATACTTTGTCGCCCACCTGGAAGTTGTGTGGCACCTGGTGTTGATCATGGCGTTGCTTGTACTTAGCATTGGCTCTATCCAATATATAATGAACCTGTTGGATGATGTGTTGAATGCGCTCGATGAAGCTACTTTCTTTGTCAACTTCAGACTGGACATGAGCTGAATCGGCCTGAGCAGCTGCAAATGGCATGGCTACGTCAATGGGACATAGTCGCTGGAATCCCAAGCCCACCTGAAAGGGGCTATGGCCGATTGAACTGTGGAGAGCCAGATTATAACTACGTTGTACATAGGGGAGGCTCTCGTCCCATGTGCGTGGATTATTTGAATTGTACATGCGCAGAATGTGTACAATCATTTTGTTGACGACCTCTGTCTGGCCATCTGTTTGGGGATGGAAAGATGTGGACTTGGTGAGCTTAGTATCCAACATTGACCAGAGGCTGGACCAAAATGTGCTGAGGAACCTACTATCCCGATCTGATATGATAGACTGTGGGATCCCAAAGTGCACCCACACTCGTTCAAAGAAGAGTTTAGCAGTGGCTTCTGCTGTGATATTATTCTTGCAGGCCGCCATAATGGCCGTCTTCGAGAATCTGTCGACGACCACGAAAACACAGTCATTTCCCTGCTAGTAGAAGGCAGGCCCGACATGTAATCCATGGAGATGGATTCCCAAGGTCGACTAGGGGTCGGTAAAGGAGTATATAGGCCTTGCTTCTTGATGGTCGGTTTGGCAATGGCATAAGCAGTGCAGGATCTAATGTGCTTCTCGACATCCTTTCGAAGGTTTGGCCAATAGAAATACTTCTGCAGGATTGCTACTATTTTCTCGACCCTAAAATTCCCAGCGACTCAACTGTAGTGTGCTTCCCATATCATCTTGGCACGCTCGCTTGAAGGAACACGAAGGTGTCCCATGTGACATAAAAGTGCATCTTGGAGGTGAAAATTTGGAACTTGCGTACCCCCCAAGAGTGCCTTGTAAGTGTGGCCGAATTCTGGGTCACTCTCATAGAGAAGCGGCCAATCATAAGTCTCATGCCCACAAGAGTTGAGCACAGTGGTGAGCGCCACGATCGGTGGTCGGCTGAGGCAGTCTGCAACATGATTGGTGCTACCCTTCTTGTACTTGATGTTCAAATGAAACTGTTGCAGATATGTGGACCACATCTGATGGCGATCATTCTGCAACTTCCCTAGTGTCTGTATGAACTGCAGGGGCCGGTGGTCTGTGTGGATGATTTTTTCCTTCCCCAAAATGTAATGCTTCCATTGTCGACAAGCTTGCACAATGGAATACATTTCTTTGTCATAAGTGGGATACTTGCAAACTGTGTCAGACAATGTCTCACTGTGAAATGCCACTGGATGTCCCTGTTGAGTAAGAATTGCCCCAATAGCATAGTCAGAGGCATCTGTCTCGATCTCAAATGGCTGTTGCAAGTCTGGTAAAGTGAGCACTGGGGCAGAACAGAGGCGATTTTTCAATTCTGTGAATGCCTTCTGTTGAGGTTCCGACCAAAAAAATTTTTCTCTCGCTCCTCCCTTGGTGACTTGACTCAAGGGCCAAGTGATATGAGAGAATCCCAACACGAACCTTCGGTAGAAATTAGCAAGACCCAGAAAGCTGCGAAGCTCTGTTATAGTGGTTGGGGCTGGCCAATCCCGAATGACTTGGATCTTGGCTGGATCCACATGCACCCCCCTTTCATCGATAATGTATCCCAGATATTGAACCTGGGTCATGCCAAAAGTGCACTTCTCCAAATTGGCACACAACTTGTGTTGCCGCAGTGTTTGGAGGACTTGTCGGATGTGGTGAAGGTGCTCTTCCCAAGTCTCGCTGAAGATCAGAATGTCATCCAAGTACACCACTACAAATGAGTTGGTGAATGGCCGCAAGATGTCATCCATCATCCTCATGAAGGTGGCGGGAGCATTCGTCAACCCAAAAGGCATGACCAGCCATTCGAAAAAGGCCTTCCTTGGCTTTGAAGGTAGTCTTCCACACATCGGAGGGTTCAATTGGTACCTGGTGATACCCAGACTTCAGGTCAATCTTGCTGAAATATTTTGCACCTTTGAGTTGGTCCAGAAGGTCATCAATCCGTGGGATTGGGTACCTATTCCGGATAGTGATCTTGTTCAGCGCCCGATAGTCAATACAGAGTCTCCACGTCCCATCCTTCTTCTGTACCAACACGATCGGGCTCCCACGGGGTGATGAACTTGGTCTGATGTGACCTTTCTGCAACAGCTCCTGAATCTGCCTCTTGATTTCATCATTTTCCAGAACAGAGCGTCGATAGATCGGTCCATTGGGTAGTGGCGCACCTGGGGTCAGATCAATCGGGTGCTTGACTTGGCAGTGCAGAGGAACCCCTGTGGGTGAGGTGAAGATGTCCCCGTACTCCTCCATGACCTTATCCATTTGTTGTTGTCGTGCAGAGGGGCCCTGTCTGGAGGTCGTGGCCACAGTCTTCTTCTTGCCCTGGGGGCGGATCATCAGGAAAACGAATTTCCTGGTTTGGGAAATGAGCTTACTGCATTATTTTGCAGTAACCAAAGAGATAGTCGTAGGAGGTGGTACCTCTGGTATCCTGTACAACTTATTTCCCAAAGTAATAATAACAGCACGAGGTCGAGACTCATATACAGCATGACGCTTCCACAAGTATGGTTGTCCTAATAATACATCAGAAACATCAATAGGAGCAACGTCACATAATACCTCATCCGTGAAGGACTTGATGCTATAGGGAAGGCGACAACTGGCAGGTGACCTTGGAGATCTCGTCCTTGGTGAAGTCACTAGATGGTATATGGATGTCGGTGTTTGTGGTCGGCAAGCTGGCAGCTTCCACGGCGTACGCACAGAATGAGGTTCTTTTGGCTCCCATTGTTGACAATGAAGCGTAGGGGGAGCCCTTTACCCACATCTGGGAGTGGAAGAGACGTTCCTCCTCCTCTGGATCTTCTGGTTCCTCCTTCTGGATCTTTGTAGTGGCAACAGTGGCGTTGGGCTCTGCATCAATAATCTGTTTCCCTTTTTCATTCCCCTTTTTAGGTTCTGATTCGGAGTCAGAGCATGCATCTGACTCAGAAGCCCTCTTCTCGGCCACTAGCGACTGCTTGGTCCGACACTCACTTGTGTTGTGAGTGGAGCTCTTATGGAACTCACACCACTTTCCCGTGTCCTTCTTTGGCTTTGTGGTGCTGTTATTTTCTTGTGGCTTTGATGAGTTGTCTTTAGTCGCCATGCCTTGGCTCTGTCCTTTGTTCTACGGTTTGGAAGCACCTTTCCCTTTCTTTTGATTCGCAGATCCAAAGTCTCGCTTCTTCTGCTTGAATTTCTGCTCAATCTTGGCGGCATAGCGATATGCCGTGCCAAGCGATGTAATGTCGAGGAACTCCATTTCCTCCTGAATGTGTTTGTGCAGACAGCCGCGGTACTTGAGCACCAAATGTCTCTCTGAATCTTTAATACCCAACTTTGTGCGTAGGGTATGGAATAGATTCGTCAGTTCGTGCACATCTTGATCCTTTTGTTGCCGCAGCGTGGTCCATTGGATGTATTTTTCCTCATAGCTCCCCACAGGGTAATATTGTTCCTTGAGCGTCGGAAAAGAATTCAGGCCAGGTAGGAACTGAGAATAGAGAGGGTTAATGCGGTCCTTGTTCTCACGGTAGGTTCCCACCAGGTCCTTAACATGGGGGGTAGCTTTGAGGAGTGCAAAAATAATCTTCTCTCAGTCTGAAAAGTCATGAACAGAGAAATATCCTTCTAATAGATTCAACCATCTATCTATGGCATCTGCATCTATTTTACCCTCAAATATGGGAATGTTAAAATTTACTTGTACCTTAAAAGGAGTTGCACCTCCAGAGAGGCTGCTAGATGCAGATGCGCCGCCGGTGGGCAGCCGTTGAAGGATCTGAGCAAATTTATCCATCATCGTGTTCCTTTGTTTTTCGAGGGCCTCCTTGAGCAATATTTTGATAGGATCTCCTACTCCCTCATCTTTTTTTTCATCCCCCATGGGCGCCCGTCGAGGTTTGCGAGGCTGATCTTGCAAAGGTTCCACCAGATCGAGCCCTAGCTCCTTATACCCCGACCTCGTTGGGGACATGCAAAGAAGGATCGAGAAAAAGCAGACCGCTCTGATACCACTGATCCGGATTTATGCAGGAATGCAACAGAATAAGCATATAACCATAAATACAAAGATGCAGCAGAAATAACACTTCATTTCATTAATATTAAAGAACTGAAATTTTCTTATACACAAAATGGAAATAAAACTAGCTAGGGCGCTGGTAGTTATCTCTGAGAAGAGATGTGGCAACTACAGGCCTCTGAACTGAGTTACAATGAGGCTCAAGGGCCTATTTATTATTTAGAAACAATGGGAACTCCTAAACAGCCAAAACCCTAACCCTAGGAGATGAAGCGCCAAAACTATGGGCCCTGTTTGGGTAAATTGGTGTTTCAACTTCCCAGGGGCGTAACTTTGGCATACGATCTCCGTTTGACGCGTGCCATACCTCGTTAGAAAGTCTATCCAAGGACTACAAATTTGGAATGAACAACATCAATCCATGGACCCATGTTGCTCTCCGTTTTCCCCAAAAAAACGTCGTTTAGGGCCTCAAAACGGCTACGGAAGTTCAGGACCCGAAAAACTGCTAAAAATAGTAAACTGTGCCGAAACTGAAAACTGAAAGAGACAATGGTGAGCCCCAAGTGGAATAGGTGGGTGACCACCAATATCCACCTGGATCATGCCACTAAATCAATCACTGGGTTGTACCCTCCCCTTCTATCATTAATAAAGATTACTGCTTATTTTTCCCTATATGCACCTGTATAAGCTTTGATTTTATATATCATGATTTCTTATTTGATGTATATGGTTTATGCTTTATTGGTTTAGCTAAATAGCTTGAATAGACATATGTATTATTGCTATCTCTTGTTATTTATTGTTCATTATTGCAGGAAATATTTTGCACAGACAGCTGGAATTTGAAGCTACAACAAAAGCGACAGAAGGAGACTTTGGAAGTGCTTGGACTCCAAGTAAGCTTCTTGTTTCATTCTGTGTGTCTGTTTACAATTAGGAAAGATAGTCGTAAAGTCTTTGATCTGTTGTTCTAGATTAGCACCTGTCTAGGGAAGAATGATTTATCTGTAATTAATAATTCTGCATAACATGGAGTATTTAACAAGAAGTACGAACTTTTTTCACTTCATTTGGTATTAGAGAAGTTCGATCTTCTGGTCGCTCACCGCTGCATAGATCCAAGCTCTCTGATTCGGGTCCTTCACCGTCAAATTCGTCAACGTCGTTGCCATCGAAGTGTTTCATTATTAGTGTTGGAGTTTCTCCATTTTCGCCAGTATGCCTTTGGCCATAATCTTTTATATATATATATAGAGAGAGAATATAAATAAAAGAAAAAAAGGCAAAGAGTATAGTAAATATATATATTATTTAAAAAAAAAAAAAATTAAAAAATTAAAAAAGAAGAAGAAAGAAGTCAATATATATATATTTATATATATATATATATATATATATATAAATTACAGGAAAAAAATATAGTTAAAAAAATTGGAAAAAAAAAAATATTATAAAAAAAATAGAAAAAAAAATTATTAATAAAAAATCAAATTATAAAAAAACACACTTGACCTATTGTTGTCGCTGTTGTCGCAACCAATAGTTTCCCAAGCAGCCGAGACAACCACCGCTAGAACTCGATACCCTGCCAATTGTAAAAAGTAAAATAAAAAAGGAAGGAGATTACTCTCCACAACGGTTGCAAGGCCATCCTATGCCACCGCCACCAGAGTCATTGACCAGTTAGCACCATCGCTTGAACGAGTTTCCTCCATCACTGAATACCACAACGAGCTCGTGTTCTTCTAGTGCTTGTGTTGTTCCGAGGCCACAAACGAAGACCGTCTGCCCTCCAATCTGCATTCCCTGCCACCATTTCTTCTGGAAGCTAGTTTGCATTGTCGCCTTTCCAGAACCACTGATGGGCCATCGCTAATATTTACAGTGGTATCCTCATCCACTGCTTCATTTAGGAAATGTTGAGAAGATGCAGATAATAAGAGCACCCTTTGTTATTGATTTCAAAGGGGGAGAGATTGCATACATGAGGAGCAGTTGACAAGAAGTATGGAGAGAATACAGACAGGGGGAGAATTTTTTGGAAGAAATAGATACCAAAGTATTTCCATTAATAACAAAGGGGGATCTTGTTGAAAATTGTTATTTTTATTTCAAAGGCTATCTGGATGAAAGATAAAATTACATAGTCAAATAACATATTTCAAGCTTCTTGGAAATATTATTTTTGGATTTTTCATGCCCTATTTGGATACCATATATTTGAATGTTTTTTTTACTCCAATTACATAGCTCAAATGGAAACATAATATATATGGTTGGAAATATTTTCAATGGTATATGGTACATCGCCCGACTCCTCACGGTTGAGGATATATAAATTTTTGAAGTTACTCATTGATATACGCTACTAATTACATATGTCGACCCTGCCATGAATAAGTCAGCCCAATCATGACAAGTCACCCCTACTTTGGGGGTCAATCAAAATATTTATAGGCATGAGGTGGAGGCATTTAGTCATTCATTGAAGCAATCTTGAGTCTTTTTTAAGAAACAAAGGAAAAGTATGAGGTGAATGTCGAGTCAAGGGTGAGAAAAAGAGAAGAAGTAGGCCAAGTTTAGGGAATAAAAAACTGAGGTTTTTGGTAGAATTTTTTGAAGGATTTCATATTGGTTCGAGGCTTGTTATGCCACAGGCCTTGTTTTATCTTGTAGAAGGTTGAAGTATTGATTTAAATATGGATAAGGTTCAATCATGTGGAGGCTAAATCATGTTGAAGGATGAACTCTATGGACGAGGCCAAGTTCAGGATTGAAGAAGGCTGAATTCTGGTAGATAGTTCTTGTTCATTTTCCATGACCTTGGTTCTAGGATAGAGTTTTAAAATATCTGACGCTACCAAACCAAGAATCTCAACGTAACTACTTTGCACATTGGAATATAAACAACAGTAAATCACAAATGCATAGAATATAGACAAATTTTTATAATTTTCAACTCATCTTCGTTATATTAATCCAACTGATTTAATACAACAATCTAGGGCTCTCGTACCAGTGATAATTGCCCTCATACATCTACTAATACAAGATACTCTAGCCATATGGCTGTAGAGCACTCTCTCAGCTCCTCTTATTCGTACGTTGTACCTCCCCAGTCCTTCGAATCCTGATCTACAGCTCCTACCTCTATCAATGCTCCAAGTCCATATGACCACTAAATCTAAGCTATCAATCTACTCTCTAGTTGATCGTTCATCCATCAACACATCGAGACTCTTATCGAGTTGTTCACAACTCCACTTGTGAAAAACTGTCAATCTACCCACTGTTGCTCCTCAGCTACTCAAAGACTTCAGCCCACTGTGGTCTTCCTGCGTTGAACTGATGAAGACCAACATAAGGCATGGAGGGTTTCCACCTATCATTGCAAGATTTCCATCTCCCACAATGAACATGGGCTAGGAGGAATCCCGATCATTTTTGTATATTTCCTTCTCCACACACAAGTCACGGGCTACTCAAATTTCTCCTGGTGGATCAGACCCTTGAGCTTTAACAACTGCCACTCTAGCAACTACCTTTGTCCATCAAGGTGTTGCACACCGAGCTCCAACTTGGGCACTATCACGACGTGCTCCAGCAGACCATAAATTCCAAATATTGTCCACACTTGGTCCACTCCCACACTTCCCTCCAACAGTCCATGAGTGTCCAATCTACGTTGTAGAATATGCACCTAGCTAGGGCATCCTCACACCTCAGAGACCCTTCTATTGGTTGCCATCGACATCTGCCCTTTTCTCTGTAATAGATGAGTTGTTGCAAAAATATAAGCTCCAATGTATTGCAGCAACATCTGTCCACTGATTAGGGCATCTGACAATCCATGTCAACCCAATCACTTGGCTGCTACAGTCTTCATCAACATGACATCCATCCACCGTGAGATCCGCTCATAGTTGGGGCATTCAACACTCCTTGTTAACCCCAACACGTGGCGCCCACATGCTGCAGTAAATATGATCCAAACTGATCCAAAATTAGGATCCAACACCTACAAACATTCACCAAAAACACATACCTTTGTTGACTATTTTATTGTAGCTCCACTGCTACAACCTAAGCCTGGTTAGGGCACATAACTTAGCCCCTAACAACCCTCTAATTTCTACTCATAATTTCTCAAAGGAGATGTGGTTGCCCTTCCATGAGGGGATATGTATCTTGGTAGTGATGCTGGGATGTTCTAGCTCTCACCAGCCCTTTGACCTCCCTTTAATTGACTGTCGCTACCTACAACAGGAACCTCCAAGCTTGCGGAATGCACCCTAAGGGTCATCCCACCCCCCTTTCTTCACAAAACAATCACCAATGACCCTAACCCTCTAGAACAACAAATTGACCCTCTTTCCATGAGCTCGGTCACCCCCTAGCAGCCTTGAAACAACCTTGTACCCTCGTTGATCTGCCCTCTTCTTGCTGCGACCTCCAACATATGTGTTTTTGTCTCTTCAACGAACTCTTATGTTTGTGTTGTGTTGCTCTTGTTGGATTATCAAATACCTTGTCTTCACATTCTATATATACACACAAATAAGGGCTTCTTCAAGGTCTAACAATGTGCTTGAATAATTGTCATAGGTCTTCTTATTTCCAAGCTGACCTAGAATCTTCATGTGCAACCCAACCATGACCTTCAAAAATGCATAACCTCATTTCTAGAGCTCTAATTTGAGTGATCTTCGAAGTGTTGGAATCGACATGCCAAGCTCTATCACCTCAAATTTTCTCATGCTCAAATTCATCATGGTTTCGGTACAAATCCTGATGGGTGAAAAACCCCATTCTTAGGTTCCAAGCCCACAAGCTTACTTGTGGTGCTTTTCCCTCCAATACCTGAACCCTAGGGCTTGTAGTACCTCCCAATCTACACAAAAATCAACAATCTCTCTTAGTGAGGGAGGTACTTCCAAGACTAGGAAGTAACCATCGCCATTCAATGATACTAGCCCTTATGTCATCCATCACTGTAGCATACCCTATAGAATGAACCCATCAATATAGGTAGTACCTCTGCCTCATCACATTTAAACCCGAAGATCTTGAACCTCCGTAGGGCTGCTCCCTCTGAGCCTACATGATATCCACTAGCTCAGTCCTACAAGAACTCATCCTCCTGGATCAAATACCACTGGTGCAAACATCACGATCTGATGAAGATTCTATCCTTCCAATCTGTAGTCTATCACATGAAGCCATCTCGATCAACTTGATCTCGTCCATGCCAAAGAAACCCTCAAGTTGTCCCAACCAACCATTACAAACCAATGGAATTCCATGATCAACAATATGCCCTCCAACAAATTGTTGTTCAGTAGGTTCACCACCAATGCACCAGAACTCCTAGCCAATATCGTTGCCAAGCCAGTCAGGACAACATCTCCATATCTCCAGCTGAATCTTTTTCTCCATGATCAAGACATTGACAACTCCCTTTGAGTTTCTTTGTTGTGAACACTCTAATTCACTGTCTCTCAAAGCAGCTTAGATACGATTTGATACCATGTTGATTTTCCATGGCCTTGGGTCTAGGATAGAGTCTTAAAATATCTGACGCTACCAAACCAAGAGTCTCAACAAAACTACTTTGCACAGCGGACTATAAACAACAGTAAATCACAAATGCATAGAATATAAACAACTTTTTACAATTTTCAACCCAACTTCGTTGTATTAATCCAACTGATATAATACAATAGTCTAGGGCTCCCTTACTAGGGATAATTACCCTCATAAATCCACTAGTACAAGATACAAAACAAGATACTCTAACCATCTGGTTGTAGCGTGCTCTCTCAGCTCCTCTCGGTCGTACATTGTACTTGCCCAGTCCTTCGGCTCTTGATATGAAACTCTTGCCTCTATCAATGCTCCAAGTCCATCTGGCCATTGAACCTTGACTATCAATCTTCTCTCTAGTTGATCGTTCATACTCCAATGCTAAAACACATCGATACTCCCGTCGAGTTGTTCACAACTCCACTTGTGAACAACTCTCAGTCTTCCCACTACGGTCTTCCTGCGCTGCACCGATGAAGACCAACATAGGGAACAAAGGGCTGCCACATATCACTTCAAGATGTCCATCTCCTACAATGAACATGCGCTAGGAGGACTGCCCATCATTTGTTGTAGAAGTCCTTCTCCACACACAAGTCTCAGGCTACTCAAACTGCTCCTCACTGATCAAACCCTTGAGCTCTAACAACTACCACTCCAGCAACTACCTTTGTCCATCAAGGTGTTGCACATCGGGCTCCAACTTGGGCATTATCACACTATCCTTTAGCAGACCACAAATACCCAATCTCGTCCACAGTTGTTCCACTCACATGCTGCCCTCCAACAGTCCACGAGTGTCCAATCCATGTTGTAGCATCTGCACCTAGCTAGGGAATCCTCGCACCTCAGAGACCCTTCTATTGGCTTCCATCATACTTCTCCACATCTGCCCTTTACTCTGCAATACAGGAGCTATTTCACAAATCTAGGCTCCAATGTATTGCTGCAACATCTTCCCACTGATTAGGGAATCTGCCAGTCCATGTCAATCCAATCACTTGGCTTCTAAAGCCTTCATCAACATGACATCCATCCACCATGGAATCTACTCCTAGTTGGGGTATTCAACACTCCTTGTTATCCCCAATGTGTGGCGCCAATGGGTTGTAATAAATCTGATCCAAACTGATCCAAAGCTAGTATCTAACACCTACAAACATTCACCAAAAACACACACCTCTATTGATTTTTTGTTGTAGCTTCACTGTTGCAACCTAGGCATGGTTATGGCACATAACTCAAACCCTAACAACCCTACAATTTATGCCCATAATTGCTCAAAGGAGATGTGACTGCCCTTCCATGAGGATATATGACCCTTGGTAGTGATGCTGGGTTATTCTAGCCCTCACCATCCCTTTTGCCTCCCTTTAATTGACTGTGGCTACCTATAATAGGCTCCTCCAAGCTTGCGGCATGCACCACAAGGGTCAACCCACCCTCCTTTACTTCACAAAACAGTCACCAAATGACCTCATCCTTCAAGAACAACAACTTGACCCTCTTTCCATGAGCTCGGTCACCCTCTAGAAGCCTTGAAACAACCTTATACCCTCGCTGATATGCCCTCTTCTTGCTACGGCCTCCAACAAATGTGTTTTTGTCTCTTCAACGAACCCTTATGTTTGTGTTGTGTTGCTCTTGTTGGATGATAAAATACCTTGTCTTCACCTTATATATATACACACAAATAAGAGCTTCTTCAATGTTTAACAAGGGGCTTGAACAACTGTCATAGGTATTCTTATCACTAATCCGACCTAGACTCTTCATGTGCAACCCAACCATAACCTTCAAAAATTCATAACTTCATTTGTAGAGCTTTGATTTCAGTGATCTTCGAAGCATTGGAATCGACACGCCAAGCTCTATCACCTCAAATTTTCTCATGCTCAAATTCATCATGGTTTTGGCCCAAATATCGATGTGTGCAAAACCCCATGCTTGGGTTCCAAGCCTACTTCTGGTGCTTTTCCCTCCAATCCCTAAACCCTAGGGCTTGGAGTACCTTCCAAGCTACACAAAAATTAACAGTTATGAGGAGGCCAAGACTTGTTGAAGATTAAGTTCCAATGTTGGTTATAGGCCAAGCTAAGAAGCATAATTGTTAACAAAGGATTGTGGATATATATAATGTTAAAATGATGACATGAGCTACATCAATGTGAAAGCAACAAAATTTGGGGGATAAATTGAATATGCTACAACCTATGCTCAATTGGACTTTTTTTTGAAGTATTAGTTAATGAATGTAAAGAAGTGGTTGGGATAGTAAATGGAAAATGCAAGTAGTCTATTCGTTTGAGTGACTAGTGTGTTAAGAAAACATTTCTTTTGGAGTTGAAGACTACAAGGTTGATAAAAGGATGTGGTGATACTCAAGAATGTTTTTAATGCTGGTAAATAATATTGATCTTTAAGTTCCCTGTTTACTAAAGAAAACAATGTTGCATTTTGATGAATTTATCCATGTGGTATGAGAATGGACAACAATCACAAGGCATGGTAGTTCATGTGTATATTGGGCAATCATCTGTAATTGAATATTGAAGAGTGTAGAACAATGGAAGACCAACATAGTGGAAAAATGATTTTGGTGGAGCAATAAAGGAGCAGAGTGAAGCTTTTTGTTGTGTATGTTGACCAAGGAAGATCATTTAACAAAGGAAAACAAAAATTGTTGTTGACAAGTCCAAGGATAAAATTGTTGATTTGGATCTCAGCTGAGGAGATTGAAGTCTACTATAGGTTGGTTCCTACAAATTTGTTGAGTTGGTGCTCAACTAAGGGACTAAAACTTCCTATAGGTTGGTGCCTACAAGCATTGTAAGTTGGTGCTTACTGAGGATTGGTGCCCTCATCTTCTTGATAGGTTGGAGTCTGCAGATTTTGTAAGTTGGTACTTACAGAGGATTGGTGTCCTCACAATTTCTATAATGAATTGAAGATGATTTGAATAAGCATTCAAATGTTTATTATAAAATATATTTGTTTCATGATTTATGAGCATTATTTTTTTTAAATGCTAAAAATTCCTAATTGTAATGAAATATTGATTCACCCCCCTCTTAGTATTTCCAACACGATTTTTTTTTCTTGTACCAAACATAAAATTCTTTTGCACATTAATATGATTCCATCCAAGGATAACAAAGAATAACATCTACATCATTCGTCTTTATAGCATAAAAATATGAATGCAACAAATATTTATCCATGATTAGCTTCAAATAATTAAAAGTTTAAATAATCTCACCCTTAACTTTTATGCTTTGCATATGTTTTGCAAGAACTTGCAATATATTAGCTAAGTGAACATTGATGAAATTAAGCTTGCAACTAGGGTTAGTAGAAACAATGACATTCACTTTATGAATACATCCATGAACCTTCAATATTGAGTTTTCACATAGAAATAAACCCTTGGCACTACCTTTATCATTCTTATTATCATGAGACCATCAATCTAAGATTATCCATTCAAAGGCTTCATCTAAAAGTTCCATTATCTTGTCATAGTTAAAGAAACTCCACCATAGGAAAACATGAACATAAAACTTACAATAAATTTACACTCATTTCCCCATATTGACTTCTTTTCTTTAACACATTCTTTAATGTGTGACCATCGTCTTTTCCTATAGAATGACATCATTTTCTCGGAAGATAACTTTCAACCGAAAATTGTGGTCTATAAAAATAACATACTTTTCAGTGCAATAATGATTATAAATTAAGTCGTGAGGGTTAGTTCAATTGGTTGAGTCCCCATTGTTAAAAGCACCTTTTCTATTGAAAGGTCACAATTTCGATTCTCTCAAGACACTTGGGGTTAGGCTCTATGGTTGAGATGGTAGGAAGTGATCCCTTCGAGTGGATTTTCCTAGTACAAATATTTTGTGGACATAGTGGTCACTGATCTATGAGATCTGTGAACCACATAGAAAAAAATAATGATCATAACTTGGGAAATAATCCGTTGATTGGCTATAAAAACTACGATTATGAAATGTCATGGTCACTCTACAACTTTTGGCTTTGGTTTGACTTAAATATGAGCACTCTATCAAATATATATTTGATTTGAAAGTTGTGCAATCGTCTCCAGAAAAACCCCCAAAATAACCAATTTTAAATCAACGATAACTCCACTTCTCAGACTCTAATTTTGATTTTTTTATTTATCTAATTTTTAAATTGGTATTTTTTCAAGAGGGGCTTAGATAAATAGTTGGTTCCTTCAAGTTCTACATACAAACTTTCAAAATTGAAATTTAAGAACACAATCCTATTTTGTCATTGCAAAAGAAAAAATACCCTTATTATCTGAATAGATATGAAAATAGAACATAAGAGAAACCCGCAAATTTAATAATAAATTAAATCATTCATACACAATAATGAATAGAGTAATGTAGAGAAAACCCTAGGGGTAGGATAACACCATCAATTAGTGTTCCTTAAGAAAAAGAAAACACTCCACACATAATGCTTGCTACAATTTTTATATACTTAAATACATCCATTAAATTGCTTCTACTCTTTTTATGATTCTATCTAACCTCTGAGGAACATTTTAGAGAGGGAAATTTCCAGTTGTAGAACCTTTTAGTAAATCTTCTTACATTCATTTCTTTCACACTACTACATGGGCCTTATTTATTAGAAATGACCTCTATACATAGCAATACATAACTACCTAATTGTGATTATTCCCCTTGGATACATCCGTAGGTACCCCATATTACCCCCCAAGTATACTACATAGCTCAAATGATGGATGTCAATGTCTTAACTTTTGATTTTTCTCTTGTTCTTTGTAATGAACCAATCAAGTACTCTTACCCACACTCATTTATCAAGATAATTTCATTGACATTATGAGAAATTTTACATGTTACTATTATAGGGTTCTATGTTTACCTCAAAAGTTTCTATCATTTTGTTTTTCCACATGTTTCATGTGACCATTCTTGGAATTATTACCCAGAATATCTCTCCTACTTTATATTTAAAGTTTCCCTTTGACCATTGCAACTCAAGGGGAGGCAATAATGGATTCTTCCTTTTTACCACACATCACGTGGTAAGAAAGCTCACCAAGGCTTGTTTTATATGGGCTCTCCTTGCTTAAGTTTATTTTTCAAGATGAGAGCCACAAAAGGGTTGAAATTGTTGGTCATAAGACTGGATTCTAAACCTTTCCCAATATACTGTATTTTTCTCCCAAAAAATTTCTATAATATTATATATACAATAGGCCATATTTATTGTACAGCGAGTCCCACCCTTAATTTTCCCCATTTGCTTGTATCTACCTGTATATATATTTATTGTACAGCGAGTCCCACCCTTAATTTTCCCCATTTGCTTGTATCTACTTGTATATATATATATATATATATATATATATATATATATATATATATATATATATATATATATATATATATATATATTTGGTAAATAAAGCATCATCTTATGCTCTATGCAACATAGTATTGCAAAAAGTCTATCAAGGTCTATCCAAATGTTAGTGGTAAACCTTGTAGAGGTGGAATTGATCATAACAAACATAGTATACATTAATCTACGAGATTTATAATCCACCCAACAAATACAAACAAACAAATAAGTTATGGGTTTGTCCCAAAAAATAAAAACCATGTATAACATATGTACATCAGACATTGAAAATATGAGTAAAAGGTGTCATCTTGAGATCATAATAGATTTTCCCAACCAACATGATTATCAGTCCCATTGGATAATATTAAATGACATAACAAGCATTAATGCTAAGGGGAAGAGAGCTATGGAGGTCTCTCAAAAGCATTAAAAAAAATGGCCCTACAAGACCCATCTCACCCTTTACCCAACAACCCATCTAAATTCAAATGTCGCATGAGGATTACTTTTGTAATGTCATCCATATTACCCTTAAATTATATGTTGGTGGCTTCTCAAAGAGAATTTGTTGGGTGCTAGGGATTTCTACATCTTTGTTATCTCCTAACATGTCAAAGATAACACATTCCTTCATAAACCATAAGAGGGTTATAGTTTTATAAAGGCTTGTATGTCTTCTTCTAGTATGGCGAGGATCCATTATAAGGGTTTTGGAGAGAATTTGATGATCTTGCTCAATTTTAGTTTGGAATTTATTGTTGACCTTAGTCTTCACCTATTCAACTACTTTCATTGTGTGGTTATAGAATCTTGAGAAAAAATCCTTGTCATTCTTAATGCTAAAAGTGAAAATGTTGTAAAGAGGTGTAGCGGTAGCTTACTTACCTTTAATTATGTCTAAACATCTAGTGGAAATGACACCTTGAGAGTGTTGGGAAGCAGGTTGTATTTCAACAATTTATCCCTAAAATCTCCTTGCTCGGGACTTGTCCAAATGCTCCTCTTCCAAACCATCATGTGTTCTTCTTACTTTTGCTTTAATTGGGGGATCCAATTTATATCTCCCATGAGCTCCATTGGAAAACTAACCTTCTCCTCCTTACCTGAATTCTTGATGTTAATGACCATGAAAAAGATGTGAACTCAGGGTGGCAGGTGTAGGAGGTATTCTCATTAGCCCCAAAGGAATATTGGTTTATACTTGTGTATGGAGTCTGAGAATCACTTCGAATAAACAAGCCAAAGCTTACATCCTCTTATAAGTATTAAACCTATAAACTATACTTCACATTTAGAATTTAATTGTAATGGGGGACTTTAAGAATATAATTAGACATATGATATTGGGTACATACCCTCTCAACTCAACATAGGCCTCAATCCTCGACAAAATTAGACAAATCATACATTTCTTTCTTGCCATTGAATTATGTGATGTGCTAAGGGGGAACAATGTCAAGGTGGATTCATTTGCAAGCATGGTAACATAGAAAAAGTGGGTGTTATCATCATCAACATCAAAGTGTATTTTCATCGAATATGTTAATGTATTATGGTATATCCATGGAACATTTACTATTGGGGCGCTTGGATGAAGCACATGGTGTAGGGCCCATCGAAATGACACAATGATTATCATGTGACTTACCTATGTCATACCTCATATTTTTTTGGGCGTACTACGATTGTGGGTGTCTCCATTGCAATTGCAATTATGGAAAACCACTAATATTTGGAACTTGCTTTGGGCAAGAGGCATATTCAATTATTTGGTTTGAGTTTGTGATTGTTGATGTTTTGGATTTTTGTGCTTGATGACTTGGGTTCTTCTCTATGTCATTTACTCTACATCATGTTCCCCCCTCTATTAATTGCGCTTGATTTCTCCCAATCTCGTTACATGCTTCTCTCATAGTTGGTGGTATTATCTTCATCTCCACAACATAAATTCGAGAACTATATAAAATATTATGATGACATGAAGTTGAATAAAACAAATTCTAATAGCATAATCTATGTCCTAACAAAATTAGGTAAAGAATGCCAAATTCTCAACATAATTGAAAGTTATCATTAGGATTAGTATACAACAACGACAAATGATAAAGTTGAGAAAAGGCAAATGCGTGATGTTACAGGCCATATTCAAAGGCTTCTCACCTAGGCACCAACCTAGGCTTTGAACCCTCTCATCAATTTCTGGCATTGGACAAAATGACCACTCAATCAACCATATTCCATACTTAAATATGATAACACTTGAGACTTAGCATGAATGAGTTGAAGCAACCAACATCAAACTCAACCTTAGTTATTTCCGATGTTTTTGAAGAATTATACAATTCTCAACATTTACTATGAGATTGTATACTATAAGTTATATTTTCTTGGACTTTTGTTTCTCTGCTATTTTGTATTGGTTATATATATACCAAGCTTTTTTATTTTAATAGCCTACCAAATACTCTTCATAATTTTTTTGCTATTGTATCTTGGTTGCATGCATTTGCCACAAGTTTGTGTTCAGTCTTCTTTATACATGATGCATAGTCTTTGTGCAATGAATGCCATATTCATTGTCAACTGCAACCATAATACATTGTTAACCCCAACCTCCTTTAATAATGTGAATGGTTAACTCCATATCTCCCTACTACACCAGAGGTGCATCCCAACATACTTCCCATGATAGTCAATGGTACTTGCTCTATCCCAAAACTCATGTGAGGCTTATTACATCTATAAACATCTCATGTTACCATTTAACACGTGATCCAAGGGCAAATACCCATAAACCATTTAAAACAACATGTATCTTATATTAAAAGGCTCGAGTTATTTTGCACTATGGTAAATATAAACTTAGTTTTGTTGGTACTTATAAGTACACAATTAAATTTAACCAAAAATATTTAAATTTTCATAATATGTTTAATTAGAAACTTAAACTAATATAATATAATTTCTTAATATTTAACATTTAAATTTATTTAACTTTAACACATCTAACTTCATTTTTTCTACATTTTAATCAACATATATAAAAAGCTATAAACTCCATCTCTATATTAATTAATACTATTAAAAAAAAATTAACTTTTACACTTCTTTTACAAAAATAATCATAAAATAATCTTTACACTTCTTTATACGAAAATAATCGTAAAATAATATTTATAAAGCAAATTATAAAACACCATTTATTTGACGATTAAAACTTATAAAAACCTTAAAAAAATTAACTTTTACACTTCTATTACAAAATAATCATAAAATAATATTTATAAAGCAAATTATATTCTTAATAAAACACCATTTATTTGACGATTAAAACTTATAAAAACCTACAACTTTTACTAAAGGTAAAACTTTGGAAATTTCCTTGTAATGCAAAGAAGAGAAATATACTTTGTTTTTTCTAGAATTCATAAAAAGGAATAACTCTACATTTAATATGTGCCCAACATAAAAGGAATCTCCAATGTTTGTGAAAACATAAATCCCTCCTCTAATTTTCATTTTTGAAAATCCACTTTTAAATGTGTTCTCGCCACTAAGTACCAAGCTTTGACACAACGTCTTTTTCCTCCACTATACACAAATCCACAAGAACCACATTCCTTTGTCGTTATCATGGCCCTCCACAAATAATTGTCGTCTTTTTGACACCTGCAACTCCATGCAAACTCTTTCAATCTGCACCCTTAAAAGGAACTACACAACACCATTCATTTTCAGCAACCCCACCTACTCGATGGCAATTCAAACAACCATATCCATGGGCACCTACCTATCATTACTTTTAGTTGCTAGCAGTGATGGAAGAACACTTTTAAACCATCATAGGGATGTGTGATGGAAGAACACTTTTAAAACCATCATAGGGATTCACTCTTTTATATAACAATCCATTAAAGCAAGAAGTCCAAAAAGTTTTGGAATTGGATTCTTATCGGTTAGTAATGAATTCAAAAGTTACATGTTTGTTTTAATAGGTTAGTAATGAATTCAAAAAATTTAAATATGTCTAGAGTTATATATACATACTTTTTGGAGTTCGGTATACTTTCCTTCAATCATTTAGCTTTACAACTTCTCAAATCCACATTTTGAAAAGAAAAAGCTTTTCAACACTTGTTTTTTTTTTGGTTGGGTTCAATTTTGGTTTTAAGTCCCAAATGGTGCTTTTAAGATCTCTATATCCATCAACCTTCACATTGGGGTTCTATTTTGGAGTAGAGGATTTACTTGGGCAAAATTCACAACCTCAACTTATTGTGGCAGATTTTTGTTTTGTTTTTATTGTAAAATATTGTTATTTTCAAATTTATATATAAATTAACATAATTTCAAATAGAGTATATTTAAATAAAAATTTATGATTTTTTAAGAGTGAGTTATAGTTATTAATTATGAGAATTAGTTTGAAGAAAAAATTATACATTTTAATATATTGTAATCTTCATGTTAATGTGTCAACCAAAGTAGCAACTTTCCTATGTACATAATAATTGATTGGTTCTAAGATGTGTTTGCTTGTTTTGCTTTCTTTTTTCTTCTTTTTGCAAAAACAAAACAAAACAAAATAAAAAGTCTTGATTGACAATACTCTATATTACTCATTTTCCAACCTATCTCCACATATCTATTAAAAAGTTGGATATGTTAAACAAATGACATCTTAACATATTTGTACAACTATAGAAACTTTTTATACTAAAGAAAACTCGCTATCAAGAGTATTTATATCAAGACTTGTATGCTATTGTGAACTAATATGAGTATTTATATCGAGACTTATTTGATATTGTGAACTAATCTTTTTAAATGGCGTGGGTTATTGTATATTGGGGTTTATATATTAATATGAACCAATCCTTATGGATAATAAGCTTTTTTTTTAGTAAAAAGTTTTTATGGTTGTAAAAACAATTATAAGATGCCATTTATTAAGCATATCCAACTTTTTATAGATATGTGGTGATAGTTTGAGAAATGGGCAATATGGAGTATTGTCATTATTCCTGTATTAAGAAAAACAACTTGCTATCCCATATTGGTTGTGAGGAAATGAAAATTATAACATATAAACCCTAATTTACCATGGCCCTTATGCTAATAGGTGTGTCCATAGAGCTAATTTCCTTTCTACTAAAATGATGGTTGATTGGTTTGAAGTGAGTATGTGTGTGCTTGAATTGATTCCTTATTATCATGTTTATTATTCACTATTTATTTTTCTTCTTTTCTTCTATACTCTCTTCACGTATTTGTACTTATTACCCTAATATATATGCCCTTCTTGACAATTTGGTCCTAATGATGAGTCTGGTTTGAGACTCGAAATATTGACTAAAAAAAACACTATGGATTATCTTCCGATGCAACATTTGGATAAATCCAACTACATAAATCTTCAAACGGTTAATGGTACACTTTGTTTTGTCAAACACATGTTAAAATCCTTTGGTTTAGAGGGAAATCAAATTTGAGAGGTCAACTATCTTCCTTCTCTCACACATAAAAACCTTGCACCCACATGCACAACACCACCTAGGGAACATGTCCCATGAGGAGAAGAGGAAAGCAAAGCAAACTATTAAAATTGACTTCACTTACAATATCAATTGACTTTGCTTACAATATTCTCTTTCTTTTTAGTTGTTCTATAGAATAATCTTTGATGTTTGAGCGTGTGGGTGTCTAAGGATTTTTTTTGTGTTTTCTTTAAAGCATTTTTGGAGAATCCATTTATTACTATTTTATTTTCAATAATTTTTTTTGTTATTATTTTAATTTTGATTTCATTTCTCAATTTGCACATAATTAAGGACATTTAGTCACTAGAAAAGAGGAGAGAGTATTTTATAATTGTAGAATCGATTCACAGATGCCATAAAAATAGTCATAATCCAAATCTAGCTTTATAGACAAGCACCCACACAATACATCACATAATAGAGGAGGGGAAGGCCAAGCAATGAGGCATATTCATAACACAACCGATTAACCATCATGTTAGTAGGATAGACCACTCCTTCATGGCCACCCCATTAACACAAGGGTCATGATATGTTGAGACTTATATGTTATTGTGAGCTTACAACCTTCGTAACTAATGTTGGTTAGCCCACATGGAGGAATATAGATTTATAGTTGTAGAAACAATTCCCAAAAATACATAAAAATTGTAGGAACTATTCTAAGATGTCAATCATGGCATATTTAATTGTAACTTGTTTATTATTCACACCTGTGCACTTACGGAAAGATTTAAAAAAGTTTTGTAATTCTTAATTTTTTAGATTCAATATGTTATTTATAGAGATGTAATTGTTGTGATAGACTCTATTTTCACTCTTTCTTTAAACACTCTGTTAAGAGAAGAAGAGGAACATTGATTTAGAATGAAACCCAACATAGATATATGCTATTAGTAGCGATGTAGTGAACTTCCCTTTTGTGTTGGAACCCAATGATGCAAAAAATTAGAGTTTCCATCGCGCTAGAATTTAGAGAGAACTTTTGATGGTCTAGATCAATTCAAAATTGGGCCAAAACTCCTATGGGCATTTTTCTTGAATGCATATATCCCAAATAGTGGGAGAACTCTACTCATGCCTAAAATTATTGTTAGATTATTAATAGGCTTATCATTGGAACAAAGACATGCTTATTACAAGATCAATTGACACCACTTCAAAAATTCAATTAGAGTTATGGATTAATGAAAACTCTAACTTTCTATATTGTCAGATTTTTGAAACTCAAGGATAGTTTGCTACAAGATTAAGTAGCTCCGAAGTTAATTTTAAGATGCAAGTTTTGAAGTTAATGTAACATTGTATTCTCTCTCTTGTTAACATCATTTACACTTTTAGTACTGTGCTTTAAATAATCTTATCTTTAAATTGCCACTATAAGGATATAAACAAAAACACACATATTTATCTATACAAAAACATAAATGAAAATATACATAGTTAATTTTAGAGTCATTTAATCTTATAACAAACTTTTAATCAAATTACTATAATTAATGATAAAAAAATATCAATAATTTTACTCAATTTTTAATAATACATATATTAGAAAACCTCCAAGTGTTAAATCATTATAAAAATCTACCATACCTAAAATTTCTACCAACGGAAACAAACATTATTATAAAATTAACTTACTCATTTACTTTTTAAATTGAACAAACTTTTTTGAAAAAACCTAACCTATCAATATCTTAATTTACCCCTTTGTCAAATATTTTTTTAATTAATAAAAAACCCTATCCAAACGTGGGAGGAAGGTACTTTACAAATGATCAAAAATAAACCTCCCTCCCTCTCTCGCTTTCAAAAATCATCATATATTTCCTAGAAAGCATATTTTATCTCTTTCGTTGACCACGTGAAGCAACCACGATGCATACCCACCCAACTCTTAAATTCAAAACCACATATAGAGACACCCACTCCCCCACCCTCAACACTTCATCATGACTTACACCCATTAAAGTAAATAATTACAATCCCCAGAAACACGAATAATCGAATCTTCGGAAACATTATTATGGTGGCTCAATTTATTTCAAAATTATCGGCAAGTTGAATGTCCTGCGACTATTTTACCCTTTATGCGAATCTCGCCGTGCTCACAGACAAAACCAACCGGAGATGAATTTTTTTATCTATTTCAAATCATGTGGCATTCAAATGCGGCAACTCCACCCTTTTTAAACCTTTTACGAAATCTCATCCTGTTCATAATAAAACCAACCGCCTTTTAAACTGCGGCGAAACAGAGTCCAGATTTATTCTATTTTGAAGGCTGACCGGACCGTTTGACTCTACCACCGAGGGCTTTCTCCTCTTCTCTTGGCTCCTCTTCTGACAAAAGTGAAATCTCAATCTCTCCCGTACGATTGTAATTTTTACAGTTACCAGCCGAAACAGGGGTTGCAAAAAAATCTTCGGTGGAAATTAGGATTGGAAGGTAACGGACCACTAAAGGAAGGAGTCATCGATCGAGGCATACGGCAGGTAAATGTGAAATCTCGGCACAGGAAATTTTCGCCATTTTATTGTATATTTTCTCTTCTGTTTTGCTCGAGGAACAGGGATTATTTAATTCAAGAAACGACAGATTCATTTTGTTCCACCGACAAACTGTTTTCCGAGGTTTCCACCTTCATCTTGATGGCTTGCCATTAGTTTTAGCGAAATTTTCGTTGAATTGTCATCAAATTGTGCGCGGAGTTGCTTTAATCGCTGGTTTATTTTGGTCAGAGGATGCCTAGGGCAACTTGATACTTCTGGAATTTGCTTGTGTCATAATGGGATTTTTTTTTGGGTTGTTTTAATTAAATGTGGTGTTGTTGCAAAGTTTAAGTTCTCTGAAGCGTATTTTGGTATACAGTGGACTGCGATATTGTGTTTGGTGGTTTTGTTGCTGTTGATTCTTACTGGGGTTTAATCGTTTTCTTCCGTTTGTTTGAATGTGAAGAAACCCTCATTTTGATTATCCGGACCAACATTTGCTCAAATGAGGAGTCCCAATTTTTAGCACTCGAGAAGACAATGTGCGTCCAATTGCAGGTTAACTGGAGGAAATTGCCGAGCGATGGTTGGAAGTTCAGGCCATACATTTTGTAGACAGAAAACTCGGGGGGACGCCACACCATCGAGGGCAGTTCCATTTTTTATTTTATTTGGTACAGGTACAATTGAATTGTTTGGCCAATTATGCTTATTTTGTTGAAGGTTTAGTGGATTGTGTTCTGCATCTGTTCAAAGATGCAAGGTTTATTTTTTCGTTTGATTTCGAAAACATTTGATCTGGTTTGACATTTTCAATTTACATTTAATGAATATCTGGAATCTGTAAGGTGTTATTGTTGATGAGGATTGTAAGGAAATACAGGCAGAGCGTGGGGATTGGATACGTGTCTCTTCTTGATTCTTAGTTAGATACCGAGTGAAACGCTCTTGTATTAGGGTTTTCTTTTTCTCTTTTGCCTTTTTAAAGGTTTGCAGCTATTGTGGGATGGTCCAATGGTCAATCAGTGGCAGTGGCAAACAGTGGGCTGAAATTCAGTCATTGGAGAGTCATATTTTCCACGGACAATATAGATTCTGAGGTCGTAGCTCAACAGTACTTGCCTGGGGGGAAATGTGGTTTCAGTCTACATGGGAGCTTGGCTTGTCACCTTCCCCTTGATATTTGGCAGTTCATGGATTCTCAATATTCACTGACGCCAGCGGCGAAACTGCTGCTGCATCGATGTTCATCTTTGTTTGAGCACTATTTTATTATTTCAACGTTAGGGATCTATTCAAAATGTTGTATGTTGGAGGAAGGCTTGGGGCAGAAGCTGTTGTCTTTTTCAAAGTTGCTTTTCGCTTGATTATTGTGCTTTCCATCTATGCGCTACTTCATAATTCATCTTATTCTTAAGAAACTTGCCTTCTGTTGTTAGTGACATGTATATTGTTTTTGAAAAATAATTATATATTCGGTGGTCTGCATTCGTGCCCTAGTAGATGGATACGGTCATCTTTGTAATTATGTTCCTCTCATTCTCAGCGTGAATTACTCTAGAGGATGGTTGTTCTGAGAAATCTATCATATATTGCCTTGTCAGCAGTATACCAATGAATACTAATAGTTTGCAGTGCATTTGTGCAGAAACAAGGATCCATCCCTTAAGATTACTGCATTGTCAATAGTGCAGTGGGCCACTCTCAGAATGTCTCTACTCAGCAGATTCTTCCACAGGAGGTGTCCCGATGGCCTTCTTAAATTTGTTGATAGAGTTTATGGTAAGCAGCTGTATTGCAAATCTTTGTTTTTTAAATTTTTGTGTAAGTGTATTAACAATCCCATTTCATTTTATTTGTGTAAGTGTATTAACAATCCCATTTCATCTTATGACATGCAGTATTCGACTCATGTTTCTCAACTGAGGTTCTACCAGATGAAATATACCACATTTATTTGCGAGAAATTGTCACTGAGTTGCATGAACAGTATCCCGATTCTGCCTTTCTCGCATTTAATTTCAGAGAGGGAGAGAAGAGAAGTGAATTTGCAGAAATTGTATGTGAATATGATGTTACAGTTATGGATTACCCCAGGCAGTATGAGAATTGCCCTCTGCTTCCGTTGTCTCTGATCCATCATTTTCTTCGTGCAAGTGATAAGTGGCTGTCAATGAGAAACCATCAGAACATTATACTTATGCATTGTGAAAGAGGAGGTTGGCCCTTACTAGCTTTTCTTCTTTCATGCTTTCTCATTTACAGAAAGCTTCAAACTGGTGAGCAAAGGATTCTCGATAGTATTTACAGAGAGGCGCCAAAAGGTTATCTGCAGCTCTTGTCACCTCTAAATCCATTTCCTTCACAGTTGCGTTATCTTCAATATGCTGCTAGAAGAAATATGTCCCCTGAGTGGCCGCCATTGGAGAGGGCACTTTCTTTGGACTGTCTCATTCTTCGTGCTGTACCTAATTTCGATTCTCAGAATGGTTGTCGTCCAATTATTCGTGTGTTTGGGCGGGATATTCATAATAAGGGTGGGCTTTCCACACAGATGCTTTTCTCCATGACTAAGAAGAAGAAAACCTTGCGACACTACAGACAGGTGTACAATTTGTGTATATGTTCTAATGTACACTGTTTATGTTTATATTGATAGATTGAATACTATTTCTTTAATTATATTTAGAACTCATGTGATGGCACCGTACATTTGTTGAGCAGGTTGATTGTGATGTTGTGAAAATTGACATCCAATGCATGGTACAAGGGGATGTTGTTTTGGAATGCATTCATTTAGAGACAGATCCAGAGAGAGAGGTTATGATGTTCAGAGTTATGTTCAATACTGCTTTTATTCGGTCCAACATTCTGATGCTAAACGTAGATGATCTTGACATACTCTGGGATTCTAAGGAACGGTTTTCAAAAAATTTCCGAGCTGAAGTAAGTCTTTCAGGCTGTATTGCTTTCAGTCAATAGTTCTAAACTTTGCTTCATCTCATTTACTTGTAAATATTTGACATCAGGTTCTCTTTGGAGAAGTAGAAGCCCTTTCTCCTTCAAGACCACCTATCGCAACACTGAATGGAGAAGAGAAGGGTGGGCTGCCTGTTGAAGCTTTTGCAAGGGTCCAGGAATATTTCAGTGGTGTTGAGTGGATTGATAGTGGAGGTGATGCTGCACTGCTGTTCTTTAAACAGATTTCGTCCGATGACTTTCAAGAAAGATTTGAGAAACTCTTTTCCAATGGTATGCACGATCGCCCAGCTTTGCGTAGCAAGCAGAATGTACATTCAACACCTATTGTATTTGAAGAAGAGGAGAAAGAGGTTAAACATGAAGATTCTCTGCCAACTTCATTGCATTCTAAATCAAAGTCTGATCCCAATTTGTCAGCTCAAATTGCACCATATAGTGCTCATGGATCAACACCACCTCATGGAACAACTCCTCCACCACCGTCAAGGGCAATGTCATCCTCCCCACCTCCAGCATCTCTTCCACAAAGGTCAGGGCCAACATCACCTCCACCTCCAAATATACCTCCACCTCCACCTCCACCCCCTCCACCTTTGCTATGTTTGTCTAAGCCCAATGCATCTTCACCTCTGCCTCCACTCCCCCCACCACCACCACCTCATCAATTAGGGGGTGTGGCACCACCACCACCACCACCACCACCACCACCTTTTCATGCAATTACAGGTCATGGAGGCCCACCACCCCCACCGCCACCCCCGCCTCCTCCTCCTATGAGTATAAGTCGTGGAGCCCCACCACCCCCACCTCCACCACCACCTCCTCCTATGAGTACAAGTCGTGGAGCCCCACCATCGCCACCTCCACCACCTCCTCCTCCTCCTATGAGTACAGGTCGTGGAGTCCCACCAACTCCACCTCCACCTCCACCTCCTCCTCCTCCTCCTAGAGGTCCATCAGCTCCACCTCCACCTCCACCTCCTCCTCCTCCTCCTCGGGGAGGTCATGGAGGCCCACCTCCACCACCTCCTCCTCCTCTTAGTGGAGGTCGTGGAGGCCCTCCACCTCCACCTCCACCTCCACCTCCAAGTAGAGGTCAAGGAGGCCCAACACCTCCACCTCCACCACCACCTCCAGGTGGGAGTCGCATGGGCCCACCACCTCCCCCGCCGCCGCCACCTCTAGGTGGGGGTCATGGTGCCCTACCACCCCCGCCGCCACCACCTCCAGGTGGGGGACGTGGAGGTCCACCACCCCCACCTCCACTCCCAGGTGGACGTGGGGGGCCTCCAGCCCCACCACCACCTCCAGGATCAAGAGGCCCTGGTGCTCCCCCTCCACCTCCTCCTCCTGGGGGAGGTCGTGCTAGTCAACCACCCCCACCTCCCCTTCCAGGGGCACGAGGACTTGGTGCTCCTCCACCACCTCCTCCACTTGGAAGAGGGAGAGGTGTACCCAATGCCCCTTCACAACCAGGTGGAAGGGGTCGTCCAACTACCACATCATCGGCACCACTAGCCCCAAAGCGGGCATCTTTGAAGCCACTACATTGGGTTAAAGTTACACGAGCAATGCAGGGCAGCCTGTGGGCAGATACTCAAAGACAGGAAGATCAGGCAAGGTGGGGGTCAACAAACATCGAAAACATATTTTGCATGTCCCATTCACTGTTTGGTTTTCTATTTGTTTTTAGTTATTAACATGTAATTCCTGCATGCATGGTGCCCATTCCTGGTCATCTGAGCATTTGAAAGTTCTCATACCACTGATTTTGGAGTTGTCTTTCAGGGCTCCAGAAATTGATATGTCTGAACTGGAAAGTCTTTTTTCAGCTACTGTGGCATCATCCAATTCAGGAAGCACAGGAATTGGAGGGAATCGCCGGGGTACTAGTGCACCTAAACCGGAGATTGTACATTTGGTACGTAGCCACATTTATCATCCTTCTGTTTTCTATCCTTAAGTTGTAGGCATATCGAAATTTATAAATGAGGTTGAGAAAACAGGAAAATACATTTATGTGTAATTTTAGACATATAGACTTTTTGGTCCAGCCGAACCTTTTGTTACACCGATATTCCTATTATGATTTTAATAAGTACCTACAATCACAAATTTTTTGTATTCAGTGCTATTGGTGCATATGTATTTTTTGAAACCATATCTATTTAGAAATATAGTGAAATCACTCCTGTACTTGGAATAACCTTGGGGTACTGATGACATCAATATTTTAGTGTTTGAACTTTGCACTAACTAGTTTAAAGCATGCTGATTTAACTGGGAATAAATGTATTTACTCATTCCAAGGTTAGTTTCGTTTCCTGGGAAAGTTAGATGACCTAATGAAGACAAATAATATAAAATGACATTGACATTCAACACTGAAGGGAGCTTGAAATCTTTATGTTCAGATGTAGGCTGATTGCTTTCCTTTGTTTAGGCTCTTGTCTGTTTCGTACATTGGGTGTGGGCAATCTTGAACAAGGCCAACATTGCCAAACTTGTGCTGGGTCTTATTACTTTACATACACTTTGTGGACTGTTCTTAGTCTTCATCGTTCTGCTGACACATGTAATATTAGTATTGATATAGCATCTTTGTTTTAATTTTTAAATGACATTACTGGTCTTATCTTTGGAGAATCCATTTTTACGAGGATTTTGTGTCAGTTAATTTTGGTCTGTTTTAAAAATTTGGCTGGAATGTTCTAAAATTTAAAAAGGTTCTTTATTAACTGATCTGTCAAAGCTGCTGTTAACGAAAATCTCAATTGTATTGTAAGAATATTGATGAGTACAAATCCTGTTGATTGTAGCCTTATGAGGGACCTGGTGCTAACATGGGTATTTGATTCTTCAAGGCTTAGTATTTCCATTACTGATTTGAAATAACAGACTGTAGGCGATCAGTTTGTTTGGATTCATGGCTCTAGCCTCACACTGCTATAGGACAAATGGGAATTACTGCTACAGGAGAAAAAAGTTCACTTTTGTCTTCAAAGTGATTGAAGTGGGCACAAACCAATTCTCAAACGGTGGGCCTGAATTATTTTATAAACTACAGCATTCTTACATTGAAATTTTATTAAGTACACCATTCTTACATCTAAAATTAACAACGTATGCTGGCAATACTATGACTAAATAGCTAACCTTTTACATCCAAAGGAAGGTCAGCATGCTTTTCAAATCAACCATCAAGTGAACTAAGGCAAAACTGGGTAGCCTTTGGTCTTTACTATTCAGACTATGGAAATGTTTAAACCTTAGTCCATGGAAAATGCCTTGATAACTTCTAATTCTCTTGTGAAGCTCTTGTTGGGTTACTTTGCATTTACTGTCTGCAATTACAGAAGATTTGGACTGCTCCACATATGAACAGTTGATGGCTGCTTTGCAAATACTAATTACCTACAAGGCAACATGGCATTATATATTTGACATTCTATTTTGTTTCTCTCTAGGGGTCATCTATTTCTTTTATGGCCAATATGTCAATTGATTCCATTCTAGAATGTGATGCCCTAATCTTTTTTTACTTGCATGAGGCATAATTAGGTCCTTACTGTTAAGATGTATCGGACATGTACGTAGCGATTCTCTCACATGTATCATGGGAATATACTTTCTCACTGTCTTGTCATCTCTAAATGTAGGAATTTCTGTAGGAATTCTTCATGATCAACTTCATTAAATAGTGTGATGGTTTCATTTATGCCATTTGTTTTTTAAACTTCTAGGCTTCCTACGCAATTTGAGCAAGGGATTGGGTTCATTTTAAATTATATACATGCCTATTGGTGTTTTGTTTGTAGACTGTAATTGGCTCCAGTCTGGAACAGGGCAAACCTATCCTACTTTATGCCCAAGTTGCATAGGATCTATTGCTGTTTGATCTAGCTGCTACAGATTCATTATATCAGATCTTACAGTTCCATGGCAAATTAGCCATTGATTATCTCCATTTTTTGGTTTAATTTAACCGTTTGAAGGTTATATGCAGCAAAACTCTTGTTTCTCTGCATCAATGTGCAATTTTTTGTTTATAATATAAAAACTCTCAGATGTTAGGGTTTTATACAAATAGGATGGATGGAAAGGCAGATGTGTAGTCCCAATCATTTGGCGCATTCTGGACTCTAAGGTCTCTAAAAAGATGAAAGGTGGTTGTGTTTTATTTTTTCACTTTTGTTTCCTCATCCATGAACCCTTGGCTTAAGTTTCACACCAAACTGTCCTTATAAATTTCTGACTACTTAGGATGCCTTAACTTAGGTTCGACTTGATGGATTATATATGACTGAGCTATGAAATGGTTTTATTCTTTTCACTCAGCTGGATCCTCTGGATAGCTTTAGAAAATGCATTTTTATTTTTGATACACCAGATAATTTAAATAACACATGCATGCAATATATTTGATGTCTCTTTTTGTTTTGCCATCTGCTGGAAGTCTGGTTACTTTTTTTGTGTATAGCGTAGTGGATAAAATATTTGGCAGTGCAATCATTATTTGAACATTTTAATGAACATAATTTTGTATTTCCCATTGCAGGTTGACATGCGAAGGGCTAACAATTGTGAAATTATGTTGACAAAAATCAAGATGCCTCTACCAGATATGATTGTATGTACCTTTTGCCCTTGTTTGCCAATGACATTATGTTTGAACTTGTCATTTATAAGTTATAAGTGGAGGCATCACTAGTAAGTAAATTTGATTGTGGGTATGTTGGGAGCATGGGTAGGAGTATTTGACATGGCTACAAGCTTCTCACAAATTTGCAGGAAACGACAGGTTGGGAGTGGCAATAATAAATATTAAAAATAAAGACTAAATTAGAAATATTAATTTGTACATTGATAATTTAAATTATTATACTCTTATACTAAATAATATAAACATATAAAGAATCAAGATTAGACTTATTGGTGACAAAATTGAAAATATCATTTCATAATTCAATGAAACCCTAAAACTCTGACACTAACAGCATGAGGGATGAGCATTTAATGGGATAAGTTCATGGCACATACACTTTCTTGAAACCACCCTCAAACATCTTGAAACAATTAATGATACTGTTAAAAATTTAAAAGGATAAAATGGAAAGATAAAGGAAATGTCAACTTTAACATTACCATTAATTGCCAACATTTATGGTCAAACCTATTAAAAGTGATAGTCATGGTTCAATCTTCAATGTGTCTAGAGAGCGTCTAGGCAGTGACGAGAGAGCACTTGAAGAGCATCTAGGGAGAACCTAGAGAGCACCCACGTAACGTCTAAGTAGCACTTGGGGAGTGTGCTCCCTACTCTGAGAGGGTCATAGGGAGTGCCATGCCCCTCATAGTGGCCAGGTGTGTCGTAGGGAGCACCATGCCCCCCATAATGGCAAGGAGTATCCCATGAATCCTTAGTGTGCGCTCTCGAATTTTGGGAATGTGCTTTGAATTGGGGGGAGGGGAGCAGCCCCTGGGAGGGTGCTCTTAGCAACATTGGTCTAACCAAGTACTGAGGATTTAAGGACCAAATTCATCAATTATTTCTTACGTAAAGGAAATCTCTCTCGATTTTTGCTTTAATTTGGGGTACCTCTCTTCCAATGAAGCACAAAACAGTCCTTGGGCTTTGTATTATTAAGGCCTTGGTACAAACACATGTTCTTGTTAAAAATGGAGTGTTGGAACTTGGAACTATTGATTGACAACTATTGGAAGGCCTCCTTTATTAAGAGCAAAACTAGTAGAGGCATGTTGAAATTTGGGAGGGAGAAGCATTGGTCTAGAGTACCATGGATAGGAGGAAGTACACAAGTATTTTTGTGTTTTGAAGTGTAGGGCCTTGTTGGAAGCAAGATGCATGCATGAAGAATTTTGTGTTGATTGTAGTCCTTCCTTAAGTGGGAAGTTCCTTTATGTTGCTTGGAAATTGTTGAGGAACTAGAACATTGGGAGTGCAACTTTGAATGCAAAGAGAGATGTCCATTGGAGGACAAAATACTTGAGAGGATAACGTGGAGACTGCAGTTTTAAAAATTGGTGAGATTATACAAATCAATCAAATTGGTTTGGTTGCAACCTTCAGTTAATGACTTTGTAGAAAAATCCAATTTGGCGATCATCAGTTAGGTACCTAACCAGTACCAATCTGCTCAAATCAGCTGATTATGCTCTAAACCGGTGTAATGTCCTCTTCTAATTAAATTGCCCAAGGTAGGGCAAAGTAGCCTATCCAACCTTGTAGGCTATAGTCATTTATAAAGGGGGCACCCATTATTCAATGTTATTGGGTAAATTGGGGTAATTGGAGGAAAGCTTGTGAAGGAAGCCAAATTTGGGGCAAAATGGAGGGAAACTTGTTAGCCTCTCAAATTAAAATTAGGAGAAGAGATCCAAAAGGGAATCAATAAATAGGAGAGGAGAATTATTTTTCTCATCATGGTTTGTGTATATTTTTTTTTGTGAGTTGAGGCTCTTAAAGGGTTTTAAGACCCCTCATCTTTGTTTGGTTTTAGTGGTGAAAGATTCCAGCCTAGCCAATCCTTTCTCCTCATTCATCTGCTTGTGGAAATCAAGGGTTTATGAGGAAACTTTGTGGCATGGTTTATTTGGGCAGCAAAAAGGTTAATTTGTGACAGGGAAGCCTGTTTAAGGCATCTCTAGAGACAACGAGGGTCAAGCCTAGGTAGAAACCCTCCTTGAGGCATGCGACACCCTTGAAGGAGTCTTTTGTTGTAGAGAAATTATCCAAGGAGGAAAAACCTTGGCAATAGAGTCTTTCTAGGGCCCTACCTAGGCAATGGCCACTTGGAGAAGCCTCTTTTGTGGCAAGAGAAGCCTCAACTAAGGTATCAAAACCCTACCGAGTCAATGACCCACTTGAAGCGTATATTCTGTGACTGCGGGGGTTTGTTAAACCATATCGAAGGTTCCTCACTGACAACAACACATTTTGAGGACATAACAGAGGATGTGAGGATATTCTTGAGCCAATAGCCTGCTTGAATTTGTGACAACATACCCTTCTGAGACCAAAAAAGGTTGTTTGAATTAGTATAGGGTTGATACAAGAGAAGCGACATCACTTCTGTGTGGATCTGTGGCAGCGAGAAAAATTCTAAGGCGTGCTTGTAGCATCTAATCACCTTTGTGGTATGAAATGAGGCAAAAGGAAAATCAGTCTAGCTGGTGGGATAGAGGCAAGAAAGAGTTAACAATCACTAAGGCTGGGTATAGGGTCAGACTAAGAATATTAGAATAATAGAGTTTGCCGATAATTTAGCAAGATGTGTATCTAAATTGTATTGTGAGTTGGAAGGACTATGGGTTTATAACCCGATGTGTAATGTTGGATTGGCTTCATGAGTTGTTGGTGGAATTAAATGTTGGCTACATTATTTATTGTATTCAATATTGTTTTATTTATTTACAAAATTTGAAGGAACATTGTGATACTAGTTAAATACAAATACATTATGTGCTTTTCTCAACCCTAAGGGCAGTTTTTGCCTAAGGGGTATTACAACTTGGTCAATTAGATCTCACATGTGTGGGAGGAGTATGGGACCCACAATGGCGACTTTTTCGGTGGTTTCGTTATGTCAAATTTTACTTAAATTTAACATTACTATTAATTGTTCAAGATGTTTGGGAGTGGTTCCACCTTATCGGACTTCATATGGAGAAAGTAGAATCTCGTATCCCACTCAAAGTTTAGTAGAATTAACAATTTTTAGGATTTTAAAATTGGTTGGATTGCAACATTTTCATTGAATTTTATCATGTACAAGGGTATGTGATTGGAACACTGTGATACTAGTTAAATACAAATATGTTATGTGATCTTGTCAACGCCAAGGGCAATTTCTCCCTAGGGAATATTACAGCTTGGTTGATCAGATCTCACAGGTGTTGTCGGGGGGGGGGGGGGGTGGTTTGGGATCCACAATGGCAACTTTTTGGGTGGTTTCCTAATGTCAACTTTTACTTAAATTTTAACATTACTATTAATTGTTTCAGGTAGTTTGAGAATGGTGGTTCCACCTTATTGGACTCCATATGGAGAAAGTAGAATTTTGTTTCCCACTCAAAATTCAGTAGACTTACCAATTTTCAGGGTTTTAGGATTGGTAGGATTGCAACATTTTCATTGATTTTTATCATGTATGAGAGCATGGAATTAGCATTTAATCAAAAACTTGAAGCCCATTATGTACTTTGATGTTGGTGGTATTGATTGTTGAACTTCTTTGCCACGACCTCAACAAAAATGTACCCTTCACTCAAACCAAAATAATTGGTTAGGGAAGGTAATATTTTTCTACCATATTATAAGGTTGAGGAGATGAACCCTTCTCTCAAACCAAAATCATGTTAAAATTTGGGTACTAGAGGACAAGTGGTTCTTCAAGGCTTTGATCTTTGGCGTAGGGAAAAGTGTCCAAATGTATTTAACTTTTTCACCTAAAGTGACTTTATAAGTGGTAAAGTCAAATCTAATTTAGAAGTGACTTTATAAGTGATAAAGTTACCAAGTCTAACTTTAAAGTGACTTTAATAAAGTCAATGTGAAATTAGAAAGTGAAAAGTGACTTTGGAAATAAAAGACTAAGAGGGTCTTTATTAAAGTGGGGTGAATTAAAAAATAGAAAGTGAGATTTAAATGCACATTTAATCTCAGCCCTAGATCTAAATCTATCTCAACCATTGAATTTAGGGATTTCCCAAAAGTCACTTAGGGTTAGGTTAAAGGAGGAAAAGAAGAGAAAAGATCATTGAGTCTTTCATGAGTAGATTGAGAGAAGAGGAGAAAGCAAGGAGATATTTTTGAGCAGAGAAGGAAGAAGAACAGTACCTTGGCACACATATCGAGGTAGTTAGATTTCAACAAATTCGTACAGCAAGCAACATCATGAAGTTCAAGGCAAGTGGTCCAAATTTCAAGGAAGTAAAATAGCATTTAATGCAACACATATTTCGAGGTCCGTACAACAGTTAAAGAGGCACGAAAATCGAGGTCTGTACAGCAGCAAAACAACACTGTTTTGGAAATTCGTACAATAGTTCAACATGCAAAATGAGGCCCATACAACAAACGTACAACACGTTTTTCGAGGCATCATGTGATACAATTTTTGAGGGAAGCCGTACAATTGTTTCGACACTGTTTTTGGTGCTGTCTGTACAACATTTAACATTGTACCTTATGCTGTAATTTCGTATAGCTGTTTTGGCACCGTTTTCGGTACTATGTATACAACATTTAAGGCTGTACCTTCTGCTATACTTCTCTGTTTGCATTTGGCACAAAAATCGAGATGGAGTTTATGCACGATTTTCGAGATAAGTAAAAATATTGGTTGCTAGAATTTTTACTGTACTTTTCATTTCTCTGTAAAAGCAATATTCAAAAATAAAGAAGAGCTTTCGAACTGGTTTTCCCTAAGAGTTGTAGGGGGTTTTTCCAAGGTCATTGACCAAAAATCAACGTGTCATTTTACGTATTATTGGTGAAATTGTTACGAGTTTTATTCATTTTCAACGATTTTAATTTCCAAAATTTGTGTTTTCAGAAATATTTATTATTTCCATTTTGTTGAATGTATGTTTATGGGAATGGGCATTTAACTACATGGGAGTAATAAGGAGAAACTGATAACTGGGGTTGGGCTAAAAATTTCTATATGGTATCAGAGCTTGGGTGGCTGAAAAGTGCAGTTTGGGACAACAAGTGAAAAGTTACAGCAAGCTTATATTTCACACAGAAAACTAAACTTTTTACCACAACATTGAAATTTTCAGTTTGTTAGGACAACAAGCATGTCTTTGGGCTTGAGGGTGGAGGATAGGTTGGATGGGCATAGCAACTATAGTAGATAGAGGGAGAGAATCCAAAGCATCTTTGAGGAGACAGAATTTTGGGGCATAATGGTTCACACCGCACAACGCCCAGTAGTAGTGCCTGCTGACCCTGTTCAGTTGGCTGAGTTTAATAAGAAGAATGCCAAGGGAAAGAGACTAATTCTGGATGGTATTAAAGACCATGTCATTCCTCATGTGAGAGGAAAGGCACTTGCACATGAGATGTGGATAGGCTTGACCAATCTCTACCAGAGTACCAATGAAAACAGAAAAATGGTCCTAAGGGAGAAGCTGAAGGCCATTAAGATGGCAAAGGCTGATAGTGTTACTGCATACCTCACAAAGATCACTAATGTGAGAGATGAGTTGGCAACTGTTGGAGAGGCCATTCCACCCACTGAGTTGGTGCGGATTACAATGAATGGTCTTCCCAAGACATGGGAGAATTTTGCGGATGAGATTGTTGCATGGGAGACCCTTCCCACTTGGGAGAGGTTGTGGGATGATTGCATTCAGAATGAAATCAGAAAGAACCATCTTGGGGCAGCCAAACCAGTTGAGGAGGATGACAATGTAGCATTGTTAGCAAGAGGCAAGAAGGGCAAGGGAAAGAAGCAAGCTTCCACAAGCAGTGGTGGGGACAAAGGCAAAGGTAAAGGTAAGCAACAGGTGAACAAGGAGAAGGACTATTCCAAGGTGAAGTGTTGGAATTGTCAGAAGTTGGGACACTATGCAGTTGTGTGTCCGAAGAAGAAGAAGAAGGGAAAGGACAAGACCATGGTAGTATCAGCAGAGATAGAGGACTTTTCGGAGAGCTTTGACCGGGAGTTTGGGTTCATTGCTTGTGAGTCCACTAGTGCAGGATCACTTGCCACAGAGGTTGAGAGGGAGTGTGCATTTCCCTCAACTAGCGGAGCATTTTCAGGTATTTGGTTTGTTGACAGTGGGGCTTCACGTCATATGACAAGAGTCCGTGAGTACTTCTCAGAGCTTTCAGAGAGTAGCACTGATATAGAGGTAGTACTCAGAGACAACAACGTTGTTAGAGTAGTCGGAGTGGGGACATTGACATTTGATAGGGAACCCAAACCTCCCTTGAAAGTGTCGGATGTTCTATATGTGCCAGGGATGAGGAAGAACCTTATATCCGTCTCAACATTGGAGGGCAGAGGGTATGACTTATTGTTCAGGAGAGGACAGTTGCTTATATATCCCGGGGGTGCTCCAGCTGATTCAAATAGAGTGATTGGTGTACGCCATGCCAAGGTGTACAAGTTTTCATTTCAGCCCCTTATGGCATTGAGCAGTAGTACCGACAGCAGAGCTAGAAGTTCAGAGTTGTGCAAAATTTGGCACCGTAGGATGGGGCACATGTATCATGGGGCCTTGAGGACATTGTGAGAGATCACTACCGGTGTGCCAGATTTTATTTCTGATCACATTGATACATGCAAAGGATGTGTTATGGGGAAGTTTACCAAATCCCCTTTTCCCAGTAGTGAAAACAGATCGACTGGGATTCTTGATTTGATTCATACCGATGTGAGCGGTTGGATGTCTCATGTTTCCTTGAGTAGATATGAGTACTATGTTTTATTCATTGATGATCACTCCAGGAAGACTTGGATTTATTTCTTGAAGACCAAGAGTGAGGTCTTCAAGCGGTTTCAGGAGTTCAAAGCTCTTGTGGAGACTCAGACAGGTCGGAAGATCAAGTCCCTCAGGTCGGACAATGGAGGGGAGTACACCCTTGGTGAGTTTGTTGATTATTGTGCGGAGGCAAGCATCAGGAGAGAGTTCACAGTTCCTTACAACCCCTAGCAGAACGGGGTTGCGGAGAGGAAGAACAGATCCATCGTTGGGGCTGCCAAAGCCATGCTACATGATCAAGGGTTGCCTTTGTTTTTGTGGGCAGAGGCTTGCAACATTGTTGTGTATTTGCAGAACAGGAGTCCACATCGTGCCTTGGGGCATGTAACTCCGAAGGAGGCTTTTTCTGGGTAGAAGCCTGATGTTGGTCACTTTCGTATCTTTTGGTGTATTGCATACTCCTATGTACCCAAGGAGAAGAGGACCAAGCTAGAGCCCACTGCAGAGAAGGGCATCTTTGTGGGCTACAGTGAGACCTCGAAAGCCTTTCAGATTTATATTCCTGCACAGAGGAGAGTTGTTGTCAGGTGGGATGTGAAGTTCGAGGAGGACAGGGCTTTCAGAAAGTCATGAGAGTTAGAGTATTTGGATTCCCAAGACCCTCAGGAGCAACTGAGTCAGTCACGGGGATCAAGTGGACAGGGATTAGGAGGTACATCGATTACGGTGTCAGGTCCATCAATGAGCAGTGGCTCGCAGAGTCAGAGGGGTGGTGCTTCGGGTAGCATGCAGAGCAGTCCGCAGAGCAAGTTCACTAGGTAGTCCACTGATGGACAGTTCACACGGTACTTCAGCATCTACAGGCACAGTTTCAGGTAGGAGGACAACAGACAGACATTCAGGAGTTTAGGCTTTTGATGAGAATGAGGATTCTCCCTCTCCAGTGGGAGAAGTGTGCTCAGGGAAGAGGAAGCCCAAGTGGCTTCAGGATACCTTGAGAGAAGCCACATCTGTTGCTGGGCTGAAGAGACAGGTCAGAGAGAGCAGACCACCTGAGCGGTTCTGTAGCTATATGGCAATGGTTGCCAACATCTTTGACTCTGAGCCTTTTAGCTATGAGGAGGTAGCTAGCCAGCAGGTTTGGAGAGAGGCCATGCAGGGGGAGTATTCTTCTATCATGAAGAATGATGTTTGAGACGTGGTGCTGAGGCCTGAGGGCAAATCCGTGGTTACTTCCAGATGGCTTTACAAGATAAAGCATGCTGCAGATGGCAGCATCGAGAAGTTCGAGGCTAGATTTGTGGCTAGAGGGTTCTCTCAGGTAGAGGGAGTTGATTATGAGGAGACCTTTGCTCTTGTGGCTCGATATACTTCCATTTGCTCCATTATATCGATAGCAATGGAGATGGGTTGGAAGATCCACCAGATGGATGTGAAAACCGCATTTCTCAATGGCTTCATACAGGAGGAGGTGTACATTGAGCAGCCACAGGGCTTTGAGGTGCATGGGAGGGAGTCCCATGTATGCAGACTGAAGAATGCCCTTTATGGCCTGAAGCAAGCTCCTAGAGCTTGGTACTCCAGGATTGATACGTACTTGCAGGAGATGGGTTTCACAAAGAGTGATGCGAATCCAAACCTATACTTTATTGTGAGTTGTATGTGGATGACTTGGTCATTACGGGTGCAGAGAGACTCATAGAGGGCTTCCAGAGGGATCTTGCTTCGAGTTCGAGATGAAGGACATTGGCTTGATGCATTATTTTTTGGGTTTGGAGGTGTGGCAGGAGGAGGGGCATTTCTTCCTGGGACACGGGAAGTATATTGTGGACATCCTTAGCAGATTTCACATGGAGGATTGTAAATCCATGTCGACACCTATGATCACTAACTGGAAGAAGCTTCACGCTTCAGATTCTGAGTTGGTGGATCCCACATTGTATAGACAACTGATTGGTTCCTTGATGTATTTGGTCAACACTAGACCAGATATATGTTTTGCAGTCAACACGATGAGTCAGTTCATGTGTGAGCCCAAGAGGGTGCATTGGGTTGCTGCAAAACACATTTTGCGGTACTTGTAGGGGACAGTGGATTATGGTTCGGATTATAGACAGGGAGATGGAGTGAGATTGGCAGGGTACATTGATTCTGATTGGGCAGGTTGTGCTTCTGATAGGAAGAGCACTTCAGGGTGTTGTTTTTCTTTGGATTGGGTTCAGCAGTTGTGTCGTGGTTCAGCCGAAAGCAGCAGTCAGTAGCATTGAGTGCAATGGAAGCAGAGTACATGGTAGCCAGTCTAGCTAGTTGTGAGGCCATATGGCTTTGCAAGATGTTGTTTGGCTTATTTGGTCACCCATTGAGACCTTCAGTGATTCACTGTGATAATCATAGTGGCATTTAACTCACAGAGAATCCATTATTTCATGACAGGGGCAAAGCATATCGGGATCAAATATCATTTCATCAAAGACTATGTTCAAAAGGGAGCTGTGAAGCTTGAGTATATTCCCATAGATGAGCATGTAAAAGATATATTCAACAAAGCCTTACCACGAGGCAGGCATGTCTACTTTAGAGACAAGATGGGTGTGGTGAGGAACACTTTCCTTGATAAGAGGGAGTGTTAAAATTTGGGTACCAGAGGACAAGTGGTTCCCTAAGGCTTTGATCTTTGGCCTAGGGAAAAGTGTCCAAATGTATTTAACCTTTTCTCCTAAAGTGACTTTATAAGTGGTAAAGTCAAATCTAATTTAAAAGTGACTTTATAAGTGACAAAGTTACTAAGTCAAATTTTAAAGTGACTTTAATAAAGTCAATGTGAAATTAGAAAGTGAAAAGTGACTTTGGAAATAAAAGACTAAGAGGGTCTTTATTAAAGTGGGGTGAATTAAAAAATAGAAAGTGAGATTTAAATACACATTTAATCAAAGCCCTAGATCTAAAGCTACCTCAACCATTGGATTTAGGGATTCCCCAAAAGTCACTTAGGATTAGGTTAAAGGAGGAAAAGAAAAGAAAATATCATTGAGTCTTTCATGAGCATATTGAGAGAAGTGGAGAAGAAAGCAAGGAGATATTTCTGAGCAGAGGAGGAAGAATAATACCTTGGCACGCATATCGAGGTAGCTAGATTTCATCAAATCCGTATAGCAAGCAACAACACGAAGTTCAAGGCAAGTGACATGAATTTCGAGGATGTAAAACAACATTTAATGTAGCACATATTTCGAGGTTCATACAACAGTTAAGGAGGCACAGAAATTGAGGTCCGTACAATAGCAAAATAACACTATTTTGGAATTCGTACAATAGTTCAACAACATGCAAAACGAGGTCCGTACAACAACCATACAACACATTTTTCGAGGCAGCAAGTGGCACAATTTTCGAGGGAGGTCGTACAACTGCTCGGACATTGTTTTCGGTGCTGTCCGTACAACATTTAAGGCTTTTCCTTCTGCTGTAATTTTCTGTTTGCATTTGGCACGAAAATTGAGGTGGAGTTTATGCACGGTTTTCAAGATAAGTAAAAATACTGGTTGCTGGAATTTTTATTGTACTTTTTATTTCGAACTGGTTTTCCCCAAGAGTTGTAAGGGGTTTTTGAATTTTCCATGGTCATATTGACCAAAAATCAGCGTGTCATTTTTTGTGTGCGTGGCTGAAATTATTTTTAAGTTTTATTTCTGCATTTTCTAGCACTTTGAAATTTCCCGAATTTGTGTTTTTAGAAATATTTATTATTTCCAGCTTGTTCAATGTATGGTTATGGGAATGTACATTTAACTACATGGGAGTAATAAGGAGAAACTGATAACCAGGGTTGGGCGAAAATTTCTACAAATCATTGCTTAGGCATGTTAAGTTTTTTCAATTTCTACCATATTATAAGGTAGGAATTTGAGTCGTAAGACTTTGAGCCAGTTTACGTAATATGTAGCTCTTGTTGGTCACATTTCAGTAGTGGCGAATTAATGATGAGTTTGATGAGTGATCATGTCGATTAGTGATTTGTAGTAGGCTAGTGGCCCAATAGCTGGTAGCATTGTTTTTGGACTTTATAGGCCATTTAGAGCCTCATTGATTATGCATTTTGTTGATGATATGTATTACACTCTTAATTTTATTTTTTCCATCAAAAATTAATTATTTTATGTATTTTTTTAAAGATCGATTATTTGAATCTTGTGCTGTCTAGTTTGATATGGTTTCGGTTTGAAACCCAGTTTTATAGGTGGGATATGTTAAAAACCTAGTTTCGGTTTTTAAAACTATGGTGCAAATGCTTTCTAGATGATTCTCCAACACCATAGTCTTGCCAAGTTGTGAAGTTGGAATAGTCTGATGTGTCTCAATTGTTTGGTTAAACTTGAAAAATTGGTAGTGAAGTATGATTTTGTAAAATAATAGCCACAAGAATGCATCATAGTGGAGGTTGTCTTGGCTTATGAGATACTTATGTTTGCTAGCATTTGCAACTGGATGGGTAGATAAGATGGCCCTTGATCTGTGAAACATACTTCCACAAGGGATATTTACTTGCTTGGCCCTGTCTTGCTAAATTGATGCTTCTCTCAACATTTGAAGCTGCTGTTGCAACCCCACTTCTACTAGATGGAACACTAGCAGACCCTGATGAAAGTGAAAGAGGGGGGGCATCGCCAATGAGGATATTTCTCCCCTTTTCTGCCCCTTGATTGAGCCATGACTGCTATAAAAATAAAAAAATGTAAACAAAATGACAAGCACACTATTGTAGCAAAAATAGAAAAGAAATTGGAAGAGAAAAATCCACATACTTGTTGCTTGAATCACCTCCAAAACACCCCAATCTCCTTTGCTAGTCATTCCAACAGTCCCACAACTCCAAAACCACAAATGAAATTGAGCAAAACCGACCCAAATTGATCTTTTAGCAACTTCACGGAGTTGTTTTTCTCGGACACGTGTCCGAAAATTGGGATTCGCTGTGGGAGCAAATCTTATACTCGTGGGACATGAATCCCATTTTTCGAACACAGTTGCCTCAAATCAGACATGTGTCCATCAAGAATCGTGTCCAGTTCGCCCGATTCGCGACACGTGGGGGGGGGGGGAGGGACGAATTCAATTACTTAGTTGCTAATTAGATAATTTGGCGATTCTTCAATTGCATTAAATGTTATAAAGACATCTTAAGGATGAGATCTTGGTATGTATAATCCAAGTAACCTTAATGTATTTTCAATGCATATGTATACTGAATGTTGAAATATCACCTCTTGTATGGTAGAGAGTATTTCCAATTGACATATTTCACATATTTTTGTTTGGTAGATTTCATTGATGATATGAAATCCTCTATATGTCATGTTTTCACTATTGGTATATTTGTTGTTTCTTGGTTGAGTAAGAAACAAGAAATTGTGGAACTATCATCTTTTGAAACAAAATATAGGGCAACATAGATTACAACTAGCAAGATAGTGTGGTTGTGAAGAATACTTCTTGATTTGCGAGGAGAACTATACAGTGGAAGTAGAGGAGGAAGATGAAAATGTCTTTGTTGAACAACCAACCATAGAAGAGTAACCAATACACTATTGGATAATGTCTTTCGGAGAAATTATTTGTGAGGACATTGCCTTGTAACCCTTAGTGGAAATTTAAAGTTGAGAGATTCGTTGAGACTCTCCTAACACGAGGTTACCAAAAAAGCTTCATGATGGAAGCTTGGTCAATTGAAAGGGGCATGGAAATGTAATTGAATTCTATTGAGAATGTGATCTCCTCAAAAGCTTGGTGGGGTTTGTTTTGCTAGTGGAATGTTGGGAGGAGGTGCATGGTCTCACTGATCTAAGTTCTCTACAAGAAACTTGAACTTAGAAACGAATTGAGGATTCCTCCATTCTAGAAAAAGAAATTTTAAACATTAAAAATTTACAGGAAATGTTGAAATCACAAGTCATTTTTAAACAACAGACAAAAATATGACAGAAACACTTTATTCTAAGTTTGAAATGGTCTAGAAAAGGAAGCAAACTCCGTTTCTTACTGTGTGGTCGAAGGGGTTGTATAGGAAAAGTTGAACAAGGAATGCCTTCGTTGAGCTCGAGAGTGTAACTTGAGAGTCGGTGTTCTTGCCCCTCCCATGGCCCCTTTGGATCCCATACAACTAAGCATCTCTTTCCTTTGTGACACTCTAGATCTGGAGGACCACACCCTTGAGCATGCATGGATGGGCCCCATCTTCACGCCCTTGCTTTGTTTTTGGACACTTGAAGACTGGCTCAAATCCCTTTAGGCTAAGATAAGATTTATTTCTCTCTTGGCCACAGAGAAGATCTTTCTCAATCTTTACCTCACCAAATCCCAACAGGAGGATCTCCGGTTATCTAGGGACTGGAGCACAACTACATGGAAAGAAACAAAGTGGGCAATCATTAGTGATCTCAATCTGTGATTCAACTCCTGTGAGATACACTTTCTCTTGGGTCAGATGACAATCTTGTTTAGCTGGGAGGCATGATAGGGGAATTGGCCCACCATCTCCATTGGTTGTTGGAATTGTAATGGTGTGTTTTGGTCTTAACTAGGAACACTTAGTGATGTAGTGGGGTCCTATGATCTCCTTTTCCTCAGAAAGGCACATGTTGGCCCCGTATGGATGCCACCCCCGATCCATGGGTACCACTAGGCATGGTCCTGTCGACAAAAGACTAGATTCGATAACAATAGAGGGTTTGGGTGAGTTTCATGTCTAATATGGGAATCCCTCTAGAGTAGGGTTACTATAGTGTCATCAAATGAGCGTGCTTGTTTTTTTGTGGGTCTGGTTCCGTCGGAACAACACTTGTCTTAGGGACAACTACATTGCAGTTTGCTACTTTACCCTAGCCTCATCGCACTTTTCACTACATAGTGAGTTTGAGGGAGACCCGACCCTTGATCTCTACAAAGGTCTTCCAATACTCCAATCTTGGGGAGATCATTCTTCTCAGTGAAATCAATGTTCGCACTAGAGACTTGCAATTACCCCTCCATGGTAGTTGAGGATGCACTTTGCCTCTAGGAGCTAGGGCCGGAGTATGTGGGTCTTCATAGGAGTTTGCAGGATAGGGATGGACTTCTCATAGGGTATGAGAGACACCTCTTGTAGTTGGGCGAAGCCCAAGGTTTATTGATCCTAAACGGTCTCCCTTGTTTTTCAAGGTGAGGGGCTTTTACTTGCTTTCCACATAGCGGGGGAGCAAGTGTGGTTGATTATGTCTTGGCCAACCTGGACCTTCTCCCACATATTCAACACCTTTCAATTTCTTGGCTACCTCTAGCAGACCATGCCCTACTCAACTTCTTCCTCTCTACTTCTGTAATATTTCTGCTTAGCAATTCTGCTAATTAGAATATTAATTTTTGGCCAGTTTTGATATTGTTACAGTTTTGACTTAGGAGATGTGGGTTTGGGGGCCCACAATTAGACTTAGGGAACTATAGGCCTCTAAACATTAGACTGAGGCCATATATTGCGGCCATAGTGGAGAATGGGGCCTGTTGTCGCACATAATGTCTAGGCACCGCGACAACGGCTCAGATCGGGGGCTGTCACCCTGATCCCCAATCTCTCTATTTAAGCCGTCTCCTTGCAGACTAAGGGAGGTAGAACCTAACGAAATGAAGAAGGAGAACTTATTGGAAACCAATCAATTCAGGAGACACAATTAAACAACCAAGTACTTGTTAAGATTTAACGAGGTTTTATAGATTCGATTACATAATTTTTTTTTAAGACCAGTGCCTTGTGGAATCGAAATATCCCGTTATGAAATTAAAACCAAGCAATTGATAGGTAACTACTGCTAAAACGGACAATTATTCCTCAATTAAGTGCTCAATTGATCAAACTGGAAGATAAGCCCTTTTCAATAATACGATTTAACATTCGATAAAACATCCTCACAATCATGCATCAACAATGTTTGATAAAGACATGCAATTTATCATCATTTAAAATATTCTCAGAGTTGACTAAAGCAATTAATCACCAATTTCAAGCAATTTAAAACCACACTTATAGATAGTTCAATGATCATCAACCGCAACTAAGCATGAAAATACTTCAAACCAACATTTAAACTTTGAAACAAAAATATTATCATGAGAGAACCATCGAATTTAAATGCTAGACATTTCCAATAATTCCGAATTTAAATGATATTCTAAGAAATTCCAATTCAGAAATCTATAGTCAAACTTTAGATAAAAAGAAATTTAAAGTTCACCTTTGACTATGTAAAAAAATTAGATTCAAAACCACTTTCCAATTTTATTAAAGTTTTTGACCCTTTTTTTTTAAAATCTAAAGTTAATGAAACTATAAGCTAAAGGTAAATAAACCTAAACTTCTAAAAAAAAATGAAAAGGTTAAAAGTTAGAAAATTTGATTTTGTTTTAAAGTAAAAAAAATTTCATCAAAGTTTTGACCTTTTTTGATTTTTTATAATTTTTTATTTTCTTTTTTCAACCTAAAGTTAGTTAAACTAAAAGGATCAAATCCTAGAATTGACTTAAACGTAACTTGACTAACCTCATAAACTAAATAAATCAAACATCTAAAGTCCTAAGTTAAAAATACAAAGAATAAAAAGAAGGAAAGACAAAAATTAGATTTCGATTTTTTGTTTGTTTGTGTATGTTAAGCCGTGAAGGGAAAGGAAGAGCCATCAAAAGAGTTCGGGAAGAAGCTGTCGGAAATGAAAATCGAATAGCAGGTCAAAGGCAAGGATGTGAACGCTGGCAGCAAATGAGTGCGATGGAAAAACGTGTGAGGAAATGGGATATGTAGCTAGGACGCGGAGATGGGGAATGATGGCAGCGGACGGGTTGAAGGGAGCAGAACGGATGCCGCAGGTCGGAATGGCTACTGCGTGAAGGTGAGCAGATAGGTAAGTGTGAAGGTACGGGATAGAGCTGTGGGTTCCCAACGCAAGGGAAAGTTGCAGAGGAAACACCAACAAAGAGATCAAGGTAACCTAACAACAAGAATGGCAGAGGCAGCGTAGGGGATGTGAAGGAAAAAGTCGACGTGAAGAGAGCTGGAAGCAGTTGGATGGGAGCTGGAGGGTGGCAAGGGAATGGGACAGCGTGAAGGCAGCCAGTGGAAATGCCGAAATGAAGAGGTAGCACAGAAAAATGACAACACAGAAAAGCAGAGACTATGTGAAGATATGGTAGTATAGTCAACAATTTTACCAGTATAATTTAGATTTGAAAAATACTGATTTAAATGCACCTGTGATTAACAATTTGAGGCAAAATCACGCCCAGATCTACAGACCAAATTGATCTTGAGGCTAGATCTTACCCTCCAGGGCCTAGATTTGGCTCAGATCTAAAATTTTCCTGAGAATCTCCCTGTAAAACCTGCACAAAACCAGAAACAAGAGACCCAAGAACCCAAAAATATACACACAAAATAAAACCCTTAAACCTGGCTGAGTTAAAAACAACAATATTTACAAATTTACAGTGCTATTCTATAGATCAAGAGCCCTCATGGCCAGATTTAAAACCATTTAGCACAATTCAGAAGAGAAGAAATTAAGAGAGTCACAAGCCCTAAAAAGAACCCTGCAAAAAACGGAATTTAACATAAGCTCGGGGAATTAGATCTAGAGGGCTCTTCAGATCTTATTTCCTTGGGAGTCAGCTGATCCAGCTGAGGACTTCCCTAAACGCCCAATTCTAAATCCGAAAAATTTCTGCACACTTAAAGTTAAACTGTACAATTAATAGAGAAATAAGATAAAACATAAAATTTTCAAGAGCTCGAGATAACTGCTAACTCGATCCAATTAATATTCTTACCCTAAATCCAGGAATCTAAGCAAGATACCTGTGCAATAGATTAATCTACAAGAGCCATTAATCAACAATCCATTAAAATAATCACTAGTAGAATGTTAAGAACAAGTTTACCATAAAATGCTGAAGAGGAACACCACCATCAAAATAAAACCCCAAAGTCTTTGTTTTTATTATTCCAGACAATACTATAGGAGAGCTTCAAGAGCAAGTACACGATCAAGAGATCAGATCACTGAAAGATTGACAAAGACCTCTAATTTATAAGATAAAATCTCCAACGGTTAGTTAGGTTGATCCATGTTAAAGTAATCTCGACCGTCGAAAAATATTTAATCATCTTTTAATCTCGATCGTCGAAGTTATAAATTTTTGAGGAAATTCGAATTTATCATTTAATTCCATTTTAATTATTTTTGAGTCAGTTACCTCAAAAATTTGACTTTGACTTAACCACCAAGGCCCAAGAGTCCAAAATTTCTTGAAATTTTCAATATTCCTTTGGCCTGGGACTTTTAACAATTTATTTTTTAGGGACCCACAAATTTTGCCTTTGAAGAAATTCTAAAACACTTAGGACTTAAAATTAATTAAATTTTTGGCTTAGGATTTTTAATTTAATTTAGCTAGAAAATTTAATTAATTGACTAAGAGGGGATTTAATTATTTTTCCAACCCTCTTTACATAAGATAAAGCATTTAAACACATAAAGGGGGAATACCCATTCGTGATAGACCCTAAAATAACTACCCAATTTTGTGACTCAAATCATGATCTAATAGACCAAGTAGCTTGTAATAAAATAATCTAGCCAATTAGCTCGGATTATTCCCAAACTACTTTTACAAAGACTCGATAAAAAACACTAGGACTCGCTTAGCATCTTGATGACAAAATCCACCCTAGCTTTGGGGTGAAGCTGGAGGCGAAAAATCTGCCGATCATTTGTGTTGAAAAACACAAATGAATCAGTGAGACAAAAAACCTCCTAGGATAGAAATCGTCGCTTACCTAGGTTGTTACATACATGGTGGTCTTACTTAGATCATTTACATCATAAACATGCAGAATGGGTTTACATCATTTATAAAACTGTCGACTGATGATGAAATCTGAATGGCGTGAACACGTTGAACATGATGAATCCCATTTGAAAAAATGGGTGTGTAATGCTATGGGGTTGTTGACAAAGTGTGGTCAACAGGGCCCAATGAGAAGGAACTGCAACCCACATGGAGAAAGCGTAGTCATTGGTGCGTATTGGAGGCTAGAGGCACGACGTGGGGCCCAAGGGAACATTGGGCAGATTTGGACAAAAAGGTATTCATTCATCTATTTCGAAATTGTCTATTGACAGAGCACGCTTGAGCAGTGAGCCAAGTCTGCATGTGCTAATCAACACACAAGTGTCTTCGAGTGGAGATCCCAACCCTTGCTTCCATGGACTTCGAGTGCCAACCTAAGGAAGGTGCTTCACCATAGTTCGATCAGTTCAGCAGTAGAGAGCCCCTCATACAACGTAGTTACTTCCTCAGCAGTGCAAAGGCATCATCAACACCGTAGAGGCTACGTAGTTCCTCGAGGGAATCACTCCGGGAGCCTGGGAGTGAGTGGAGTTTTTGCAGGAGATTTGTTGGGAAGGCTTAGAGCCTTTTAACAAGGATTTTTAGAGCACTTCGGTGGCATCCAACAATAGAATTATCAGGAGGTTCGAATTGCCCAATGGTTTAGGGAGCCAAGCCCAATAGGGCCAATTTCTGGGGTCAAGCTTTGGGAAAACCCTTCGTGGGTTATTTTAGGTTTATTGAGTAGAGTCTGGGGTTAAATTCCCGAAATTTTTTGAGCAATACAACAGGCTCGAGCAACAGATCATTCAGAGTAGTAGCAACATTTTTGGGTAGTTTTGAGCGCAGAGCTACAACCACGTAGAGGACAGAATTTGAGGGTGTTCAACAACACTTTGAGGGCTTCTATAGTTTGCCTTGAGCAACCCCCCAGGTGCAGTCATTCTAGCACCTCACTTTGTACTCATTCCTCATAATTAGTAAAATGGCTCACGCAACTTTTATGGTCCCATGGTGTTCTAAATTATGTGTTTATTTTGCTGTGTGTGTTTTTGTCTATGTATGCTTGTTTATTGCTGTAAATTATCTTTAGGGATTTTACAACATCCCCTACCCCTTACCCACCCTACCATCCCCTTACACCACCTTCCTTTTCAATAGAGATTGCATTGCACCTTACACCAATCGCCTTAAGAAGTTGTCCCCCCCCACTTTTCCACTTTAGGTTGTTGGACACTACCATAGCCTAATATGAGATACTTTCCTTGATCCTCTTGGAAGCAGCCCTTGAATCCTACCACGAATCTACTCATAATCATACCCACAAACCTACCTTGGCTCCTGTTGCATAGATTGTTGGTTGGACGATGAATGCAAATCCCTCCACAAACGTCTTCATCTCGCCCTCACACACGACCCATCTCCCTCTCCTTGCCTTCACAAAACATATCGTAACCTCGTTTGTTGTAAAAGGCACACACCTCTCTTGTGAAGGCAATGCAAATTGTGTGATGCCCTCTGCCACTCCCCAAAAGCCTTTTTGCATGCTCTTTTTCCTCAACCACATACCATTTTGCTTGACCTTGATCTCTAGATCATGTTCTCCCACACTAAATCCTTTTACGATATTTTTGGACAACCTCCCACCCGCATCTCCTCTGCTCCGGCTTGCCACCTTTTCTCTGAGTGGAACATTAGGATTAGAGCTATGTGTACCAATAAAGTAGTTGATGAGGAAGGGCTTTAGGTCAAATTCCTTTAGCGTGGCATCTATTCATTGATTCACATATTGCTAGTTTATTTAATCATGTGATAAGTTCAATCTTCTCCTCCTCCTAGGCTAGACACATAATTCATCCTATCTACAAATCAAGGAGCTATTCTGACCCAAACAACTATCGAAATATCATGGTGGATCATACATTCTCTAAGCTTTATGCCACAATCTTACACTAGTGGATTCGTAAGGAGTTGGAGAGCCATCGTATCATTGCTAGAGGACAAGTAGGTTTCCGCCCAAACTACCGGATGATTGATCACATCTTCACACTTTGAGCCATTATTGAGGTGGCTTGTCATCTCTTAAAAGGTTTACAATTATTTTGTAGAATTTTTGAAAGCATTTGATGTAGACCTGATGGAGGAATTATTCTACAGACTCTGTGACATTGGCATATCTGAGACCCTACTGGCAGTCATTATGAGATTGTATGAGTAATTTTTGGACACCTTAGGATGGCACATGACCTTTCCGACTTCATATAGAGTACCATCGAGGTAAAAAAGGGTTCCCCCCTCACCAAACCTCTTTTGGATCTATATGGATCAATCTGTTCTTCATTTCGAACTCAGAAGTCAACTCCCTCTTGCACTGATAAATGAAAGGGTCCGCACTAGTCAGAAAGAGATCAACATAAAGGACCAAAATGAGAGGCATGTCCTTTTCAACCTTGAAGTATAGGTTTGTATCATCATAGCTCCTCGTAAATCCCAGCTTCACAAGATGATCCAAACCTATACTTTCTATGGTAATATGATCTGAATCCTCTCATACCAAGACCTAGGGGCTTGCTTCATCCCATAGAGAGTTTTCTTTAATCTGCATACATGTGTTCTTCGATCTTGTACTTCAAACCCTTGAGGTTGCTCCAAGTAGACTTCCTTCTTAAGCGATCCATGTAAGAAAGCAGTCTTAACATCCATTTGATGTAGGCTCCATCATTGATTGGCAACGAGAGCAATAATAGATCAAATAGTGGGTATATCGGGCAACCGGTGCAAATATTTCGTCATAGTCCACTCCTTCCTTTTGAGAGAGTCGAGACGCCTCGAGCAACAAACCTGGCCTTATATTTTCTAGCACTCCCATCAACACCATGTTTAATTTTGTAAAACCATTTAGAAGTGACCACAAACTTGTCCTTCGGTCGAGGAACCACATCCCAAATATCATTCTTCGTGATAGATTCATATTCCTCATTCATCGCATCCTTCCATACTTGATGTTTTACGACTTCTTCAAATGTGCAAGGTTCAACTTGAACGATAGTACTCATAGCAGCCAAATAACCTCGATATCTGTTCGACTTCTTACTTTCATGAAATGTCCCTCTTGGAGCAATATGTCTTTCAACATCTTCGAGAGTATCTTTGAGCCATAGTGAACGTTTCCTTGAGGTAGAGGGATCACTTGGAGGTGGATCATTAGGATCCATCGGTCCTTCAACATCGGGCATAGACTCATTTGTTGGAGGTTCATCCAGTTTTTCAACATCATTGTCCTTCCTTGGGATAGGGAGATATCTGGCTTTCCCAAGGGCAATGTCTTCATCAAAGGTGACATCACGACTTACTTCCACATCTCTTTGACCAGGCACATAGATTCTATATGCCTTTGAATTTTCACTGTAGTCGACGAATATTCCTTTCTTCCCTAGAAGATTCCAACTTATTTCTTTTCTCTTTAGGCACATGAAAATATAGGGGACAACCAAATATTCTAAAATGAGAAACATCAGGTTTCTTACAAGAGAAGATCTCCTCGGGTGTCTTGAAATCCAAAGTTTGATTCGGGCTTCTATTTTGAACATACGCGACAATGTTGGCAACTTCTCCCCATAAGAATTTTGGTAGACCTTGATCATGGAGCATGGCACAGATGTCTTCCATCACTGTTCGATTCTTCCTTTCAGCAATGCCATTTGGCTTAGGAGTGTATGGAACAATTGTCTCCCTCTTAATGCTAGCCTCTATGCAAAAGTCATTGAATTAATTTGATCCATATTCGGTTCCATTGTCGGTCCTCAATATGTTGATTTTCTTCCCTGTTTGATTTTCCACCAATGCTTTCAAGAACAAGACCATTTGAACACTTCATTTTTCTTCTTCAAGAAATAGATCCATGTTTTGCGAGAGTAGTCATCCACAAAGATCGCATAATATAAGTATCCTCCCAACAATGTTACAGGCAACATACCAGATAGGTTGGAATGGACCAGTTGAAGAATATCGGTTGTGTTGCTTTCACAAGAAGAGAATGGTCCCTTTGTATGTTTCCTAACTGCACAACCCTGACAAATACCTTCATGGTTCATGTTAAACTTGGGCATAGCTATGACCATCTTCCTTACCCTAGTTAACACTTTGTAATGTAAGTGGGCAAATCTCCAGTGCCATAACTCAGATTGAAGTGAAGTATCGCTTGCCAAAGCTCCCAAAGGAATTTCTCCAACTTGATAGAGACCATCAACCCTAAATCCAAGAGTAAATGCATTTTTAGGGTTTCTTTGCCAAATACGTACCTTTCCATAAATGAATGCTACCTTGAAGCCTTTATCTTCCATTGCAGAAATAGACACCCCGTTCTTCTTCAAATCAGACACATACAATACTTTTGTAGATGAATTGTTTGACCTTGGTTCAAGTGAAGAGTGACAATACCTATCCCTTTCACAGGGTAAGTGGCATTATCTCCAATTATAATCTTCAAATTAGTATTCTTTTCAACCAAATTTGAGAGGGCTCCTTGTATCCAGTGAAGTGCCTTGAGGCTCCACTTTTAATCAACCAATGATCCATCGTATCCTGAGGGGAGGTAGTAGATAGAGTGGAAATAAAATAAAGCTCATCTTGTATTTTTACAACATTACTTTCATCATACTTGGTATTCCTTGTCCTTTTGGGAGGTCGATCATTTCCATTTCGAGCAGCGAGAGCATTCCTATTTCCTTTGTTATTGAACCTGTTGTTCCTTTGATTTCCATTGCCTTTGAAATTGTTGTTGTTGTCATCATCCCTTGGATGATTCTTCTTGTGAGGACACTTTCTGGCATAGTGGTTGAATCTTGCAATTGTAGCACCTTTCTTTTCTTCCTTCTATGAATCCCTTCTTCGATCCTTGACCTTGTCTCCTTGGACCAACATTACTCTTCCTTTTTGCATGAGCGGAGAAGGTAGTAGGTTCATTTCCATTGGAAGGCTTGTCTCTCTCCATCATCCTTGTCTCTTCTTGAGTGCATCTAGCCAATAACTCATCAAAACCAGGTATCCTGTCGTTGTTGAGAATGGTGGTGACAAATACGTCCCAAGGTCTTGTAAGAACTCCAAGTGCAATGAGAGTGAGCTCCAAGTTAACAATAACTTATCCAATATATAGTAGGTCATTCTTGATTTGAGTTATTCACATGAAGTAGGATTGGATAGACTCCCCTTTATCCATTTTGATATCCTTCAACTTGTTTTTGAGAAAGAGGATTTGATTTGCATTGTTAACTTTGAACATCCCAACCAACTTATCATACATCTCCTTAGATGTTTCCAAATCAGAAATATTGTTAGTTTTTGTAGCATCATATGTGTTCTAGCCACGAAAATTTGTGGAGAAGCTTGAATACATGAGATCTTTAGAACATATAAACCATTTTTGGAAATTTCGCTTAGAAGTGTCTAAATTAGATTATTAACCATTTTTTAAATATTTTCCAAGTCTAAACTTAGGAAATATGGTTAATTAATCAGTATTAATTGAGCTAAGGCGAGAATAGTTTAGAAACTCACATAGATCGATCCAAAGATTATCCTAGTCATTGATTAAGTTTAAATCTTCTCTGTTGGTGCTCCAACAAAGGATTATAAGAGGAGATTGATGTGGTGATGGAGATATCACTTGAAGAGTTTGATTTCATAGGCATATCGATTTCATGAGTAGCAATAGTCAGTTGTCGAAGAGAGAGTCAGAGATTGTAGCAGTGAGAGAGGGGCAGTGGCAGTGAGGCTGAAGGAGGCATTCCAGATCCACTTAGTGCATTTGCAAAGAGGTAGGAGAGCCACAAAGAGGCTGATACTGGGGCAACGCAGTAGTCTCTAGAGGCAAAACCGATTTGTTGTGGAGGAGAGACATTTTCAGTTCCAGAGGTCGAGAAGGAGTCTGAGAGTGCAGGAGAAGCATCTTTCCAGTTAGCAGAGGGCAGAACGATGTCATCAGAGATCAGTATGAGGCTAGACTTCTAGCAAGCTACACAGAGGATGACATAGAGGGTCAAAGGGCCATATTTATGAAGGCAAGTCGTGCGGGGAAATTGTTTGTGGGGTGAGGAAAATTCCTCACTAGATTTCTGCTAGTATTTTTCTCTATAGGAATGCTAGTATTTTGGTATCCAGTTGTAGTCGGATTTTCTCACTGTTGTATAATAATAAAACCCTCAACTGCTGCACTAGTTTTCTCGAGTTGGGTTTTTTCTGGGGACTTTCATCCAAAAATAATTGTGTTAATTTTATGTGTGTGTGCTAGCATTTCTTCCAACGTTTATTCTTCTGCAATTTTATTTGTGTAGATTGCAATGTGATTTATTAAGTATTTTCCGTAGAAAACAACAAATAAATTGTTAAATTAAATTAACAATTAGGAGAATAATTTCCAGTGGTTGCAATAGGATTCCAGTTTGGAATTTTCACAAGGTATCAGAGTGCAGTTTATCAGCCAGAGAGCTCAGAGGTGAAACAAAGGAATTTCACCGTTTAGTGTGGGCAACAGATCAAAATTCTCAAGGGTAGCATAGTAATTCTGCCAGGAGGTCGAGTTACTAGTGGAGGTTCGATTTTTCTGAGTGAGGGGCAGAAAAAAATTTGATCTTTCCGCAACGAGTGACTCTAGAGGCAGAGGGAGCACCTCAGAGTTTTTGTTGGGCAAATATCTAGTCGGACACAGAGGGTTTTGCAACAGTTGCTAGAGCAAAGCCAACGTTAGGGTGGAAGAGAGAAGAGCACACACAGAGGGAAGATTTCTCTCAGGGAACTTCTTGTCTCAAGAAGTTTGATATTTCCTTGCAGATTGGCAGTAGTTGTGAGCAGATCTTCTCATTCCAGAAGGGAGTGTGAGTAGCAGAGAAACAACCAAGCAACGAGAAAGAGGGAGATTTTCGAGGTCTATTTCTCTAGTTTTGAGTTTCCAGATTTTGCAGCTCTGTAAGGACGACCATACGAGATTGCCAGAGGAGGCTGTGCGAGTTAGCCAGAATGCAGATCTGGGCAGTAGTTCAACTTACAGTTGCTGGAAATAAGCGCTGGAAGAAGTGCGAGTTGTCTAGTGCGAGTTGCAAAGAAAGGAAGGGTCCCAGCCAAGGACTAGGCTTGAAAGGAGTTAGTGGGGTACCAGAGCCAGGAGGAGGAGGAGTATGATACTCTAGTCTGCCAGATGGGTAGGGTCCAACACATTTGCAACAAGGAGATCAGTCACATTAGTTGTAGATTGTTGCAGTGGGACCATCACATTTGCTACAAGAGCCCACAATATCATAGTAACGCAGGTTCAGTGTCAACAAACGTAATTTGTCATTAGACATTTGCAAATTTAGTTGTAGTCAGTTCCCGGGAGACAATTGCAGAGCTAGATGCAATGACACAGGCAATGCGAATTGCCTAGTTGCAGTGTGCAGGTGCAGTTCCAGCCAGGAGATTCCCAACGCATAATACGCAGTCTAGTTTCCAATACAAGAGGACAATGCGAGTTGCTAGGAGGGAGCAAAGAGATTTCCCAAAGGGAGATCAAGACTCAGAGGGAGTCTAGCACCAAAGGGAGTAACCCTATGGAAGCTAGTGCTTTAGGATCTGAGAGATCAAACTCATTGTAGTGTAGAGATAGCAACAAAACAATAGCAACAAAGCAATAACAACAACAATATGAGTAGATTATAGGTTAGAGTTGCAGAGATTGGGCAGGGTCCTTGAGGAGTCCACCTCATGGATAATTACCTAGCTACGGGGGCCCACAATATTCAGTAGAAGGATGGACTAGTGGCAGTTGGTGTAGTCAGATGCCAGAGTGACAATTGCAGAGATTAGTAGCAGTCAGATGCTGGAAAATGCAGTGCAGATGGCACAATGCAAAGTCAGCAACAACGCAAATTCCTCTATGACAGTGCAAATACTAGTAGCAGTCATGACTCGGGTGACAGATGCATCATACTTAACACAATTGGTTAAGCTTTGGATTTTTTCCAGTTGCAGATGTTGCAGTAGCAACAACAACAAAGTTGTAGTGCAGATGCAGAGTTGGAAGAAGCTCAACAGGGTTAGCAAAAACATAGATGCAACAACGCATAACAGAGTTATGCAGTGGTTGGCTGGTAGCAACAGGCAGACATTAATAACGTGACATGAGATGGTGTAGAAGCAGAGTGTTGCTACCAGGTGTGCAATAGTACTAGAACACATTCCTCGCTAAGTTTGTTTTTATAGCATCAAATGTTTTCTAGCCACAAATTTTGTGGAGAGACTAGAATACATGAGATCTCCATAACCCATAAATCGTTTCTGGAAATTCTGCCTAGAAGTGTCTCAATTAGATTATTAAACATTTTTTAAATATTTCTTAAGTCTAAGCTTAGGAAATTTGGTTAATTAATCAATATTAATTGAGATAAGGCGAGAATAGTTTAGAAACTCACACAGATTGATCCAAAGATGATCCTGGCCATTGATTAATTTTTAATCTTGGTAATTGGTGCTCCAAGAGAGGATTAGAAGAGGAGATCAATGTGGTGATGGCGATATCACTTGAAGAGTTCAATTTCATAAGCATATTGATTTCTTGAGTAGCAGCGGTCAGTTGCTGTAGAGAGAGTCAAAGTTCGAAGCAATGAGAGAGGGGAAGAGACAGTGAGTCTGGGGAGGCATTCTAGATCTAGCGAGTGCATTTGCAGAGAGGCAAAAGAGCCACAGAGAGGCTAACGCTAGGGTAGCGTAGTAGTCTCTAGAGGCAAAATCGATTTGTTGTGGAGGAGAGACTTTTTTAGTTCCAAAGGTTGGGAAGGAGTCTCAGAGTGCTGGAGAAGCATCTTTCTAGTCAGCAGAGGGCAGAATGACTTCATCAGAGATCACTATAAGGTTAGACGTCCAACAAGCTACGCAGAGGCTGACGCAGAGGATAAGAGGGCCGTATTTCTGAAGGCAAGTCGTGCGAGGAGATTGCCTATGCGGTGAGGAAAATTCCTCACTAGATTTTTGCTAGTATTTTTCTCTGTAGGATTGCTAGTATTTCGACATCCAGTTGTATTCATATTTTCTCACTGCTGCATAATAATAAAACCCTTAGCTGCTACACCGATTTTCCTGAGTTGGGTTTTTCTGGGGACTCTCATCCAAAAATAATTGTGTTAATTTTATGTGTGTGCTAGCATTTCTTTCAGCGTTTAATCTTCCTCAATTTTATTTGTGTAGATTGCAGTGTGATTTATTCAGTAATTGTCGTAGAAAACAAAAAATAAATTGTTAAATTAAATTAACAATTAGGAGAATAATTTCCAGTTGCTGCAATAGGATTCCGGTTTGGAATTTTCACAAATATAGGCAACCGAATGCTTTTGAATGAAGTGAATGATAATTCTCTTAGCTTTTACCTCACCTTTTTTATATTTTGTCTTAGTAGCAATCGATGCATTTGAAGAAGGCTCCTCCACTTTTCCCCGCACATAATCCATTGTCACATGCTTTTCCAAAGTCAAGTCTAAAGTCATCTTCCATGCATGATAGTCAGATTTGTCATTGAGCTTATCCTCGGTCTTGAAGTAAGATGTAGATGCCATGGAGACTTGTTCAATAGTCCTGTCCATCAAATCTCTCTTAGTGATTGCTTTTCTCGCTCTTGCTTGGGCTTTGTCTTCACCTGGGCTCTGAAACCATGTTAATTTTAGTTAACAATGGTATGCTCTATGCTTAGCACAATTACTTCAATGTCCTTTAGTAACCCAATGACAATTTCCAATTTAGTTTTCCAATAGCAATAACATTAACCATTTTTCACATTGATAGTGACTATATATAGGACATGAAATAACAAAATTTAGAAGACAAGCCAAGACAAGAGGACACCAGATTTGGCGGATGCCAAGGTAAAACACCAAGATGGGGAAAATCCTTTGATCAATTCTTTTTATTAATCAAATGTTCAACACAAGGAGAGAGAGTACAAAAAGTCAATTGACTTGCCAAATCAAAGTAAAAAAAACTCTGTGAAATCTGTAGTCAACTGCAGTCAAATTCAGCCCTAACTAGAAAGTCAAAGATGGTCAACGCAACAACAAATCATCTTCTTTGGAGCTCGGTCAAAGGTAGTCAAACTCAGCCTTCTGGAGTGGTCAAAGTCAGCCCAAAATAGTCACAAAGTCAGCGGTCAAACTTTGTCAAATTCTTCCCTGAGAGTCTATGGTTAACTTGAAATTTATCTCTGCGGTCAAAGTGCTCAGGTCACATCGTTTTTTGTGCCAAATAGTATGACCCGCCCAAATATAAAATTGCCCAAAAGATCGTACTCAAATTTTGCCCAGAAAGTGTTGGTCAACGCTAGTCAAACTGCAACAGTATTATGAAATTTTTGGCCCTGTAATTCTGTCCTGAAATTCGTCCTCTTTGCCACATGTGTGATAGAAAAGATATGCCAAATAACTATACGAACCAATGGGAGAAGGAGAGAGAAGAATGTGTGAGGTGAGATGATGCCAAATGAGGTTCGAGGTCTCTTATATTTATACGAGTCGTCGGGGCTCAAGGGACATGTCCAGTGGGCTTCATGAGCCTGCATGATGATGTGGCCGAACTTGACAATTTGCACATGTGTGGGCATAAATTCAAAAACACATTTTGCTTGTCCAAATTTGAAGATCTTTAGGTCGATTTTGGTCCTCTCGAAAAGAAGAATTCAATGCAATAATCATCTCCATCAAATGAGCTGTCCAATAGTGGAACTTGGCCCTAGTTGCCAATTTTAACACATGTTGCCACTAAACATTTGGATAGAGGGGAAAAATGAAGTGATCAACTTGATAAAGTTTGTCTTGGGATGTCTCCATAAGATTTATTTCTTGTGTCCCAACATTTGCTTGTAAAGAAACCTAGGCATTTATGGTTTAGGTTTTAGAAAAAGGTAGCGAGGGAACCTCTCAAGTCTTAGTAAAGGAAATCGAACCTCCCTCTGATTTGATAATAAATGGGACATTGAAAGATGATTCTTTGACTCAATCTCTTGTAAGTGACACAATTAACAAATCCACATTGACTGTAGATTGTTGTGCTTTGTCTAAATTTGAAGTTGGTGAGAGCAAACTCTTAAACTAGCAAAGAGAAGTCTCAATGTTACGCCTCAAATATACCCAAGTATAATCAACCCTAATTATATAGTTATCTTTGAGCTGCATGATATACTCAGAATATGATGGCATCTTAGCATCGAGGTCTTTAGAGCAAAATGATCCAAGTGACTTGGATGTATTGTCTGTTGATTTTTTGTAGCATCAGATGTGCTCTAGACTCAAGATTTTGCAGAGAGGCTAAGACACATGCATTCCACAATACCCAGAAATCGTTTTGGGAAATTCCACCTGAAGAGGATTTAACTAAAATAATTAATTATTTTAATGGTTTCCTTACTCTAAACTTAGGAAAAGGAAATAATTAAAAGGTATTAATTAGATCGGGAGTGAATCTTCTAGATGAAGACGTGGATCGAGTCCAAGCTAATCTTAGCCTTTAATTATGTTTTAATCTTGGCTGTTTATTTGTCAACGAGAGATTATAAGAAGGAGCTCGATGGACATTTGGAAAACACACCGAGAGAGAGATCTAGAGATTGAATTCTCAAGAGAGCAACGCAACAGTTGCCGGAGAGAGATCGAGTTGATTTCTTGCAGTGAGGGGCAGGGATAATTTTCCGGTGGAAGTTTTTCTTGACCCGGAGAATGCAAGACAGAGAAGGAATAGAGAACTCCAGAGAGGTTGTGCAGAGGTAGTGCAGAGCTTCAGAGGGAGTTTGAAATTCTGCTGGGAAATAGTCGAGAACTAGTGCCGGAAGCTAGGGTGTGAGACCGGAGGGCTAGTGGATCGAGTTTCCAGCTAGCAGAAGATCAGGAGGAGGTGTGACGTAGTCCCAACAACAGTGACACAGTAACTGCATGGGTAGACAGAGACTGTGCAGAGACAATGCATAGAGCTCATCTCTAGTAAGATCAGTGCCGAATTTTCCAGTGATAGTGTGAGATATTCTCACTATCTCTTTGTAGTTTTATCTCTGTATCGGATGGCCAGTTTGGGCATCTAATGACTTGTATTCAGAAAACTACTGCATAATATTAAAACCATTAGCTGCTGCATCGATTTTCCTGCATTAAGTTTTATCGGGGACATTGTCCAAAAACAATAGTGTTCATTGTGTGTGATTATTTCCTGCTTGCTTAGTATTTTGTTTTCGCAGTATTTTATGTTGTGAAGGCTGCAGTGGATTTTATTTCGATATTTTCTGTGTAACATGTAAATAACTTGTTTAGTAATTAACAAGTAGGAGAAATCTAATCAGTTTTTGCAGTAGGGATTCAAGATATCAATTTTTCACATTGTCGATAATTATCGTTTCCATTTGTCTTGTTCAATTGTTGCTTGAAGGGTGGGAGGTGACCAAGGGCATTTAAAATAACATGAAAATGGGGAGGTGGTCATTAAAGATGCTAATAGGTTGAAGAAATATAGAAGTCTTAGAAAACTATTACTATCTTTGCCCATTGGTAGCACTTGTGGAAGCAATCTCTCTAGAGAAAAGAGCTAGGATTGGATTCCTATCTGTTCTTGAAGCAGAGTCTCTTCAAGTTCATATCTTGTGGAGAAAGGAGACTAATGTAAAAATAAAATTGAGGTGCAAGGGATGGGGACCAAACTCCTTGTGAATGATGTCTTGGGGGATCATTTGTATGTAGTGAATCATGCTATACAACATAAGCAATTGGACTTGTTGCCTCAAAATCCAGCAAGCCTTATGAGAGGCCTCATAAGGCAAGAACTAGACCAAGATATAACAATGAGGTGGATTGCCATTGTCACCTTGGTACTCCACCTTTAGCTTTGTAGTGGAATTTCACCACATGAGAGGCTTCCCAGTTTCTCAACTAAGGATATTCTAAGTCAATTGGTTCAAGGTGATATAATTGAATGGCTAAGCGAGGTACTTCTATGGATTAAGGCAAAATTCTCTATGTAAAGGGAGCAATGTACGATAAACAAAACCTTTTAAAAGAATACTTGATACCTAGGGTTTTAAGGTGAAGCTCAATAATCCTAGGCATGCAAGCATAAAAAAAAAGGTTTGCTTAATCATGATATCGACATTGGCAGATGGAAAACCTTAAAATAAACCCCAAATTCAAGCCTTGTTTAAGATTAGGGTTTTATTAGGGCACAAATAACCTCGGGTTGATGATGTCAACCCTACCATGAAGAAGGCTAGATTTTGGGTTTGAGGTCAATCAAGGTGAGATCAAGCCAAAAAAGCTCCAATGTCTTCCTTTAACAAGCCCTAGTTGAATTCAACCCTAGCCCTATCTCTAGCAGTTTGTCTTTAAGAGCCTAGGAAAATAGAAAAGGAAGAAAAAGATCAAATTTTTGATGAGTTTTGACCACCACAAGGATCCTAATGCCTTTCCCTACTTGGATGATGGAGTCTTAGGGGCTAAATTTACAAGATATAAAATCTTTGTATGGAATGAAGGGAAGATCCTAGTTTTCACTTGCAAAACCTTGTCTTTTTATGAGGGGAGAAATTATCTAGAAGAAAGCTCTCTAGGAGGTCTGCTAGGGAATTCAAGGAAAATAGATTCAACATGTAATAATTAACCAAGATTTTCCAATAAAAATATACATTTAGACAAGGAACAATAGAAAAACCTTAGCAAACATCTATCTCTATAGATATGCAATTATGCTCACAAATTTTCGAAGAAGTTGACTTCTTTCAATCCCAAAAAGACATCTCCAATACATGAACTAGTCTCCAACAACAATAGCTCCACAAAAGATCACATCTCCATAAGTAGCAAATGGAAAAGAAATCGAGCTCTCTCTAAGAGGCTGAAATTCGTAAAGTGACAACAAACAATAACAATGGAGTGATCCTTCTTTAATAGGAGGTCTATCACATGAATTAATCTAACTAAAAGCCCCTAAACAAGTTGATTTTGAGTAGACATAAAGTAAATGGGTTACAAGCCAACCCAATAACTCAACAAAAGAGAATATGCCACTATTTACCCACACATGTGAGCGAAAATGCCTCTCTAAGCATGATGTCATGCCCTTTTAGGGCTAATAAGGCTCAAGAAGGGTCCTCAAATCAAGCCTCAAGAGTCAAAACATCTCCATGTGTGCTTGACTTGCTTTTTCCACCCCTTTGGTGTGCCCTTTACTTCTTTTTGATAATGTGTTTATATAGAGCATAACTCAAGGGTCTATGCGTGCTTTTTATGGTATATCATTTTTTTCATCCCTTTAGGATGATGCAGTTTCTTGCTCATCAAGGTTGGGACATGCAAGGGTTCCTTATGATGAGATGGAGCATCAAATGTGTTGAAAAGTGTAACTAGGTTTGGTCTCCATAATGACATGTAATTGTGATTTTGTAAATGATGTAAAGAAGAAAATAAAATCATTTTTGTAAAGCTTGCTCCATGGGTTTCATGAGCAAGAGATTTTATTTAGATGGCTCCCATTGAGAGCCTTGAGCATGTGTCAAATGTATATGAGTCTATTAACGTGTCTAGAAGCCCTCCAAAGGCAAGCACGATGCTCCTCTTTAAGTCGGCCTCCAAATTGAATGAAAGAACTCATGTCGGCTCACCCTATGAAGTCACACCTATTTGATTTTATAGGTCGACTTATTTTATGGACAAACTACTATATATATGAGCGCAGGCTCTTCACATTTCCACAGAGAATTTCAGACATCTCTTTGAGTTTTTCGGATAGGTAGAACAAAAGATGAGTTCAGATCTCCAGTATAGAGACAAGCTCGGATGAAGAAGGGACAACGAAGTTCTATTTATAGCTAACCACTGTCAACAAGAGGTTTGGATCTATCTCTAAGTTCGGATGGACAAATTGCAATAGTAAGTTTGGTGAAGAACAATTCAGTGTCATGTCAATTGGACAACAGTTCAGACAATAATGTATATATATGATACAGTTTGGATTACAGTACGGAATAGAGCAGAGAACAAAATTTCGGTGATACCACGGTATGCAAGGTTTGATGTCATTAAAGAAAGGAGTGATCAAGGAACTAATGGTATCACGTGGAAGGACACAGTGACATCATATGAAGCAAGGTATCTGACAACAAGAAGATCTCACAGTAAGGAAGATATCCGCGTGAAGATAGTGATAAATCTTGACGATTCTCAGAAGGTCGAAGTGGAAGAGGAGACAAGAAGAAGAATGACTGTCAAGAGGACTTGTGTCTTGGTCTTGCAGTGGCTAATAGGTCAAGGGTCTTGGTCTTGGTATTCGTCAATTGGAATCTCTATAAGAAGAATTTGTGCGGGTTTTCCACTCAAAGAGTGAGAGGTTTTGGCCCTGGCTCATAGCCTACATGCTGTGTCTCATGTTTGTGCATTAGCAGATGTTTAATGAAAAAGAACACTAATAACTCAAGTAAAGAGAAAATTCTAATCTAATGAAGTAAAAGATACTCACAAGCAGTTACTAATCAAGAGAAATCACCTAATCATTAATGCCCTAGATTTCTCAACAAAGTGTTCAGGGATCAGGTGATGACTAACAAAGGGGGTGGAGCTCATGCTAGGCTTTTGCCAACGCGCTAATTATGTCCTAACCATCTTTTGCATTTTAACTTTTCTCTTTGTTTTGTTGTGGCCATCTTATGCTTTTGTCATTCTTGTAGCTGCATCGACCTCCAAAGAAAAGTTTTCTGGCCCCACTCAATGATGTGGATGTATGAGTGCCAAATCCCAATGAACCAATGACAATTACCTGAAGGTGGATGTGTAAGAGGTTAAGTATGGAATGGCTATGGGCACACTACTACATTCCAAGTTTTCCAAGCAGTGCCCCTCTTATAACCCTAGAGCCTTAAAGGAGGTTTCATTGGGCTAGGGATAAAGACTAAACTCGCCCAGTAAGGTGAGGGAACAAGTTTACAATCAAGATCGATTAATCATCCACATCACCCCTTTATCCATGTTAGAATTGCCATAACATTAAGTAAAAAAACTTGATTGCAAAACGGTTAACGTACCTGCTGAGTGGTAGCCTACCTTCCTTCAAGAGGAATGCCAGATGGTGAGAGGTGAATGAGCCGTGCAAATGGTAGAGGAATGTGGCATATAATCGTCAATGGGCAATGCGTAGGTTTGTTGGTTGGCTAGTTGTCCGAGATAGGAGAAAAGTTTTCTCTTATAGGGTTACCTATTTTTGGTGGGTAATAAGACTCTCTTAGCATTGGCCCATTTATGTGGAAAAAACTATGCCCATGATATCATAGCCATAAATAGTGGGCATGAAACTTGAATTGAGGAGATACATTTTAGAAGAGTATTATGAAAATGCATCTAATTGCATTGGTGCTCGAGCAATGAGAGGGATTTGTACCCCTTACTATGACGAGGTGAAAAGTGTTGCCTTAGTCCAAACCTCGGGCCTGTGGATTGTTCACCCAAATATGTTTTGTAGTGGTTATCTCAATCATGCTACCTTCGAATATAAAATAGTAATTCACTGGGTAATTCTTGGGCACATTAAAAACCATAGCCTTAGTTTTGTTATGATTCACCTCCATATGCTTATGGTCATAGAGTCTAGATGGGGAATCAATCCATTTCTAAAGCTTCTAAAGTGAGGAGGCGAGAAGGATCAGGCAAATAGAAGGATTGCAACCATTGACAAGTGGAAGGTAATCATCCCTGATGTTATTGTTCTTTGTGGAAAGACTCAAGTCGTAATTTAGATTATATAAAGGGGACAACCCTACTTAAATCTTTATGGCGCTTTGAATAGAATTAGAAAATTTATGAGTGCAAAGTTGATTGATGATTAGCTCATAGTCTCATAATATTAGCTTTAACAGTGTCAAAGATACTGATATCATGTATTGTTTTGAAAAGCAACTCCCTTAGAACACAGTCAAAGGCCTTCTTGAAGTCAGCAAAGCCAGAAAAGGCCTTAAAATAGCATTGTTTGGCCTTTCTAATGATACCACAAAAGTGAATATATGATCAATGATTTCGTATTATCATTTAAAAATTGCTTATCCTTTTCTTTTTTTTTGAGGTTCTTCCTCTCCAAGTGATAAGAAAACACATGTTAAGCCCCATGGTGCAGAGTTTGGCAAAGGGGTGTCCAATTATGTGGTTGTCGAGGAGATACATCTTAGAAGAGATTTGTTGAAAATGCATTTGAAATCACTAACACTTGAGTAAAGAGAGGCAATTATGTATCCTTTGTTGAGATGGGTCGAGAAGGCCCACCTTAGTGCAAGCCTAAGGCTATTTATTGTACAACCAAATATGTTTTTGTACTTTGTAGTGGTCACCTCAATCACTTTTCGTTGGTGAAAGAGTGAATATATGATCAATGGTTTGGTATTCTTTGTTAAAATCTCTCATTCTCTAGTTTTGAGGTTCCTCTTCTCCAAGTGATAAAAAAGCCACATGTTAAGTACTGTGGTGTAAAAGTATTTACTATTACTTGATCTTGAGATGGGCTGAATGATACGTTAGGATCATGAAGAAGGAAGGGTACGTAAGTGAGTGGAAAATGTGGGCCTATGCACATTATTGGATGTTGGTGGGTAGAGTATTTCCCTTCTTGGAAGAAATGCCACACCTACTGGGCCTAATTGGCAATTCCATTGGGGTTGTTCTTATATCTTTATCTCATTTGTAATTGATCTAATTTGCTTTGCTTCATTAAGTAAATTTTCGCTTGCTTCACTGGTAATTGGCATAAGTTAATCTCATATTAATATCATAATTTTTGCTGAACATGCTAATTGATAATTTGATCGTATAAGTGGAATGGTATTTTGCTATTGATAAATCTTAAGATATTTCACTTTTGAAGCATTTCATTTTAATTGTATCTCACTTGAAGTAATTAACTAATTTACATTTTAGATCTAGTTTGCATATTGCATTCTATAAAATTTACCTCCAAGCATAAGCTTGGTTGATAGAAATTTAGGACAAATTTCCATGTCATCCTAAATTTGAGTTTGGATCAAAGTTTAAAACGTGTGACCTCGCAGTTCTCTTGTGGCTGAGCCTTTGTAGGAACGGAGGCACACGAGTTGTGCAGAAGTCCTAAGGGGATACCGTTAATGAGGCCTTAGCCTTCTCACTTAACACTTATTGCAACTACCCACTAGTCCTTACAAAGTTGAAGGAATTGAGGGGACATCAAACTTGAGATTAGGCATTAATTAAAATTGACAAAGACCACTTTGCCTCACACACTTGTTTGCATCTTTCACACAATTGGTTACTGTGTGAGTTAGGTTGTGAGCATTTCATCAAATTTGCAATTATTTTGTTTATATTCTTGTACTTGTTCATTTACATGCTCTTGGCAATTAAAATTTAATGTTATTTCATTATAATTGAGCATATATCTCTTTAAAGTACAAGCTCTATTTCCTTGCAAGTTCTAAATCCATTTATTACTCATATCTCAAGCATATATATAATCTCTTGTGGTTTATTTTGTGTTTCACTGACCTCTTGCTTTGTTGCTTATCTAATTGTGCAACTTGTTAATCTTCTTGACGTATCATATTTGCAAGTATTGCGCATTTATTTGGTGAGCATATATTTCTTGCAAGTATATTTGGTACTGGTTTTGATTATATTTGTCTTGCAAGATATCTTGTTGAACATCACTTATTTACCTCCATTATTGATTTTTATATGCTCTTAATTATTCATGCTTGCTAATCACTCTCATTTCAAGATATAATTCAAGTTTTTAAATTGGTGAAGCCTTAACTAATTTAATTAACATCATAATCTCCTAGAACTTGTTATCCTTAGCAAATTTTCCTCTTAGATTCATCTTTAGGGACCACCCTCCTTGGTTCAACTAGGAGAGAACTTAAACGGAGAGAGTTGGGAATAGGTGACAACCCCTTCTCTGAGCGTTTTGCCTTTAATGCCACGCTTAGTGGGATTGAGGACTTTTCCCACATTAAGGTGTGCATCCTGGGTGACAACAGGAACAAACATCGTGCTTTAGAATCTAGCTTGACAACCTTCCTTGCCTATTGGTTCCTTGGTTTTTATAATTGAACTGCTCATTAGAGAAATTTTGAGGTCTAAAATGGGTCTCCTAAGGAATATTATAAAATAATAGTGGAAATAATAAAATAAGATTAGATTGCATCATCAAATTTTAGATGGAAAAAAAGCAAAACTGTTTTTTCAACTTATCTCCCTACGGTTTTGGTCATTACTCATTTTGAGTGGTAGCACTCCTTGGATGCGGAATATAATTCCTCATCCAAGGAGTACCCATGTTGCATATTTTAGATGGACCTTGCTACACGAAAAATGAGAAATACACTCATGTTTTCCCATGTATTTCTCATATTTCGTGTAGCAGGGTCCATCGAAAGTATACACCATGGGTACTCCTTGGATGAGGAATTAAGTTCCACATCCAATGAGTGCTTTTGCTCAAAATTCGAGTAAAACCGTAAGGAGATAAGTTGAAAAATAGTATTATTTATTAATTTTTTAATCTTTTTACACTTTTACTCCAAAAATGGTGAATCATCCCCCATGGTTGACATCATCATCTTCAATTCCTATTGGTTCTTTATAAAGTTGATTTTAGTTGCACATTTTTCTTTTGAGGCCCATTTTTGACCTCAAAATTTTTCTAATGCTCTTGATGTTTGCAAGAATAAATTATTGATAAGAGGAGTTAGGGGATGAGATTTGGATAGCAAATTGAGATGTCATATCATTAAGAGAGGTGGTATATAGGAGCAAGGAGCTATGATAAATTTAGAGAGCATGGATGGCCTTGGGAGGAGTGTAGGCCAAAAAGCTTTAGGGAAGTCGTTAAGGGAGAAAGGGTGTTGAAAAGTGTAACTAGGTTTGGTCTTCATAATGACTTGTAATTATGAATTTATGTAATGAAGAAGAGAAAGATAATAAAATGTATTTTTGTAATGCTTGCCTCGTGGGTTACATGAGCAAGAAGTTTTTACTATAAGTCAAACTTCTTCTTGATGTCTTTAGGATTTGTCATCTTGTCATGAAGTCATGTTACACTTATGGAATGACAAATTTGTTGATGTAAATATATGCTCCAAGACCTTGTCACTAGGCCTCCTCAAGTCGGCTCATATATGATGAAGATCCCTCTACAAGAAGTCGGCTTACCTACTCTAGTTGATGTCGACCTATAAGTTAGAATAAAATCTCTATATATAAGAGACTGCGACTCCATTAGAGGATTCACAATTCAGACATATCTGCAATTGGATGCGAAGTACAGTGAAGAAGATAGCGAAGAAAAGGGGGACTCAAGAGGTACAAAGTGTTGAAAAGTGTAACTAGGTCAGTGTTCATATTGACTATGTAGTTATGAATTTATGAAAAGTAGAAGACAAAGATAATAAAATGTATTTTGTACTTCCTTCATGGGTTTCATGAGCAAGAGTTTATTATAGGTTAGTAGACTTCTTTTTGATGTCTATCTATGTTTTTGTCTTCTAGATATAAATGCAATAAGTGTCATATATACATGAAGGATCTAGTCAAAAGAAATGCTCCAAGTGGAAGAATGGCTTGTAATAGCCCTCACCTATGCTTGAATATATAGTCTTCAAGTCAGCCTTTATGACAGCTAAATGGTCGGCCTATATAACAGTTGAATGGTCGGCCTAATAACGTAGTATGAACCTCTATATATACTCCTTGCTGCGGACCATTCAATACAGAAATCAAGCGGACTGTTTTGAGCATGAAGTGCGGATTACTCAATCATTAAGTGCGGACTATCTCTGAAGCTAAGTGCGGATGCATGAAAGGGTTTTAGTATGGATCTAAGTGTAGGAAGTGCAATGCAAAGTGCAGTGCGAAGTGCAATAAGTGCAGTGCGGATTAAAGTTGAAGTTCATTGTGGATATCCTGAAGTAGCTACAACTAGACAAGGTCAACTCAAAGACAATTTTGAAGTGCGGATTTGTCTTGAGTGTGTTTACGGAATATACTGAAGTATAACAACTAGACAAGGGTGATTTCCAGTTCATGAAAAGTTTGCGTAGTTGGGCAAATCTTGAAGATACTCCAAAGATAATGAGTAGTGAGAAAGTGACAAAGTAAATCTGTGATTAAATTTCCTTACCACAACATATATATATATATCTCAAGTATTTGAAGTCTCATCTATATACGAATGAAGGATTGGTGCAGAACAATGCAAGCTGGTGAACGAAAGAAGTATCAGCATTGAAGGACATCAAAGAAGCAAGGACAAGGCCTTGGATGCATGTATAGGTTAAGGGTCTAAATCTTGGTCATGGTACTTGACATCTGAACATCTATAAGAAGAATTTCTCGTGGGTTTTTCCTCTCCAAGAGGGAGAGGTTTTGCCCTTGCTCGAGGAGCCTAATTCTTGTGTCTCGTGTCTTTTGATAATTGACTTGATGAAAGGTTTAATAAGCTAACATAAGTAACTCAAGTAACCTCACAAGTGATTATCAAGAAGAGAATTTGAATCAATCATTAGCCCTCCAAATTCTCAACATGGTATCAGAGCTAAGGTGTTGAACTCAAGGGCTACTTGACAAAGAGACACTCAAGGAAGCAAAAATCAAAGTTTGAGTGAAAAGTCAAATCAGTTTGCAAGGAAGACTCTCAAGCTATTTTCAAGAAAGATCTTCATCTCATTCAAAGGATCAACTTTTCAAGATAATAATATTTTCAATCAAAGATTTTCATTCAAGACATTGATTGAAGAGGACACCATCTTTTGAAGATATCCTTTGCCATCAAGGATTCAAGAACACCTAGATTGAAGATTTCTATCTTAGAAGAAGCTCCTATCTCCTTCTTCATCATCAAGGAAGCTGCAAGGCACTCTCTCAAGTAAGTATCTATGACCTTACTTAAATCTGTCAAGATGACTTGTTGTAAAGAAAGTAACAAGCTGGTTGGGTCATCAAACTTTAGTGCATGGAAGAAGAGGACAAATTTGAATTTAATTGAAGACGAAGTTATGGATTACATTGATGGATCGAAAATTCAACCACCAGAAGAAGATGCTCCAGCTAATGCCAAATACGTGAAGGGAGAAATCCGAGCCCAGAGGATACTCATAGAATCCATCAAGGACTCACTCATTCCCTATGTATCAAAACTAAAGTCTGCTAAAGAAAGATATGAGAAACTGGTGGAGCTATTCTCTGTGAGTACTGCAGGAGAAGCAATCTCTTTGAGACAAGAACTATATAAAATGAAATTGTCAAGGGAAGAAGGAATCACTCCATACTTTATGAGGATTTCTGACATAAGAGATCAACTGCAGGAACTTGGAGAAGTAATGTTTGACACTGAGATGACTACAGTGGTGTTGAATGCTCTACCAGAGGAATGCGGAAACTTCACTTGTCTCTATGTAAAATAGAGGAAACAAGACTAAAAGCCAAAGTTGATACAGGACCAAGTGAAGAGAATCAAGCCTTTGCAACCACACAAACAGGAAGAAAGGAAGATTCGGAAAATTTGGTCCTCAGAATAAAAGAAGAAATATGGACAACGTACGATCCTTTGGATGTAATGAACTTGGGCATTATAAAAGAGATTGTCCTAAATCTGACAAGGACAAGAGGAAAAGGGAAGAAGCCCATATCTCAGATGTGAGGGAAGAACTTGATGCAAATAAATCCAAGAAAGAAGAAGCAAGGGATCTCTATTATGATTGATATCATCTTCTCCTTTAAGTGATTTCTGTTGGTTGTAAAATAGTATGATAGGAAGCAATGTATATTATAGCATCATGATCGAAGCATGACAAGAGCTCTCGATGAAACAACTCATGGAAAGCCTCTCTGATAACAATACTGATGGAAGGCAGTCATCAAGATCAAGTTTCATCATGGAAACATAATTCTGGGATGTGATGACATATGGATGAAGCAGGTCAAGCGAATGAAGCTCTTCATTCTAGTAAAAATGCTACAGGATGACTTAAATGATAAAGGTATGAGGTATGTATATATTTATATGTTGACACTAGGTGCTGTGAAATCATGTCATATGGTTGCAGGTAATAGACTTCCATATTTAGAAGTATGATCTATGAAGGAGGATCTCTCGGTGCATTGGCAGATGAAATCAACATAATATATCCTCATGGAATATGAGGTGGTTGTATATGAACGAGAAATTGGCAAATTTGTAAGTTCCTGGGAATGAAGAATATGCAGAAAGGTAGAGATCACGAAATGCAACCATGTCAAGATGCAGTGATCATCCGGAAGCCAAGAAGATGTGACTAGGAGATCTCCTGGGAGGATATGTAGACTCTGACAGAAGTCTGATAAAGAAGAAGACCCTTGACAAAACGTATCATTAGGAGATGTGTCAATTTGAACAAAGGATGCCGATGCCTGCAGGAAGATGTCATGGCGAAGGATCATCACTGAGGTAACTTTTGTTTTAAAAGTTCATATGTATATGTTTATCTAGATGAATTTGTGCAGGGCTGCTAATCATGAGAAAGGATGTATGATCCTTGAAGATGATTAGAAGGAAAGCAGCATGGCATAATGATGGACCATATGAGAAAGACTGATGAATCACTTTCTGATAGTGGACATGACTCGTGACTGAAAGTGCTGGATGATCTGTGCCCTATGAAGCCAAAAGTTGAAGATTCCTCAATATCGAAATCCATGACATCGAGGGGAGGCATTCTTCATGAGTAGCTGGATTGTTGCTGCAGGACCTTGGTTGAGAGGGACCCTAGTGGTAAGTTTCTTACTTGGAAGAAACTTGAAGTATGTCCTTCTTGAGTTGAGAGGGAGTGACATATGTGATTCTCTAATACATGTGTCATGCACTAGACCAGGACTAACAACCGTAATTCTTAGTGAAGGCCATGTGGAGAGAATGGATAGACACATCGTTCTGGTCTTCACTTGGAAGACAGAATGGAGGATTGGGTAATCATCTGGCATTCGATACTCTTTGAGAATGAGATAAGGCATTCAAGATAACAGTGGTCGAGGACCAATATTCTTTGAGGGCTAGCTACCCAATAGAAGAATAGTCCAAGAAGGTCATACTCTGGGAACACTTGGGTGGAGTATGTACCTTGGAGAGACATTGACTATGGTGTCTGTAAGTCATGTGTCTCGCCAACATTGTAGCCCATTGTCTCGTTGAGAGATGGGGCTGTTAGTCAAGGCTTTGCACTAGGACAATGCTTGTTGATATGACGCTATATAGATGCGATTACCAATCCGATACTTCTTATGAGATTCTTCAGTTTGAAAGTGACCATGTACCTGTATCAATACCTCCCTAGTTAAGAGGGAGTGTTGAAAAGTGTAACTAGGTTGGTCTTCATATTGACTATGTAATTATGAATTTATGTAAAGTAGAAGACAAAGATAATAAAATGTATTTTGTACTTGCTTCATGGGTTTCATGGGCAAGAGTTTATTATAGGTTAGCAGACTTGTTTTTGATGTTTATCTAGGTTTTTGTCTTCTAGATATAAATGTAATAAGTGTCATATATACATGAAGGATCTATTCAAAAGAAATGCTCCAAGACCAAGTCCAGAAACCATGGAAGAATAGCTTGTAATAGCCCTCACCTACTCTGGAATATATAGTCTTCAAGTCAGCCTTTATGACAGCTGAATGGTCGGCCTATATAACAACTGAATGGTCGGCCTAATAACCTAGTATTAACCTCTATGTATACTCCTTGATGTGGACCATTCAATACAAAAATCAAGCGCACTGTTCTGAGCATGAAGTGCGGATTACTCAATCATTAAGTGCAGACCATCTCTGAAGCTAAGTGCGGATGCATGAAAGGGTTTTAGTACGGATCTAAGTGCAAGAAGTGTAGTGCGAAGTGCAGCAAGTGCAGTGCGAAGTGCAGTAAGTTCAGTGCGGAAGTTCAGTGCGAATATCCTGAAGTAGCTACAACTTTACAAGGTCAACTGAAAGGCAGTTTTGAAGTGCGGATTTGTCTTGAGTTTGTTTACGGGCTCTACTGAAGTAGAACAACTAGACAAGGGTGATTTCCAGTTCATGAAAAGTTTGAGTAGTTGGGCAAATCTTGAAGATACTTCAAAGAGAAGGAGCAATGAGAAACTGACAAAGTAAATCACTCTGTGATTTACTTTCCTTACCACATCATATATATATATATCTCAAGTATCTGAAGTCTCATCTATATTTGAATGATGGATTGGTGCAGAACAGTGCAAGCTGGTGAAAGAAAGAAGTATCAGCATTGAAGGACATCAAAGAAGCAAGGACAAGGTCTTGGATGCATATATAGGTTAAGGGTCTAAATATTGGTCATGGTACTTGTCATCTGAACATCTATAAGAAGAATTTCTCGTGGGTTTTTCCTCTCCAAGAGGGAGAGGTTTTACCCTGGCTCTAGGAGCCTAATTCTTGTGTCGTGCCTTTTGATAATTGCCTTGATGAAAGATTTAATAAGCTAACATAAGTAACTCATGTAACCTCACAAGTAATTATCAAGAAGAGAATTTTGAATCAATCACTAGCCGTCCAAATTCTCAACATGAAGAAAGGGTTTTCTACGGTTTGGTCTTGGGTTATATTATCTCTCATATACTTACAGGATGGCCGAGACTTTCCTGAGGTTCTGGCACAACAAAATATATCTCACTGTTTCAGATATCATATAGAAGGAGGTCTCGTTTAAGGACTAAGGTGGAGCTGAAGTAAGACCGAGAAAAAGGAAGGATAAGCCGTGAATAGGAGACTAATATTTCTGTTTAAAGTTGCAGCAATGAAGAAGCTGATATCTGTCTTGGGATGTAGCATCAAGGAAGACAACAAGGAGGTCCTAGGAAAAGAAAAAGGAGCAAGCTCAAAGAAAATATCAAAGGCTAGTGACAATGGTCTTGAAGGCATATTAGTGTCATGGTCTTGGTACTCGTCAATTGATGATCTATAAGAAGAATGATTACCGGGTTTTCCTCTCTAAGAGGGAGAGGTTTTGTCTTTCGTGCAGTTGATAATTGACTTGATGAAGAACATAATAAGCTAACGAAGATAACATCTAAGAGAAAGAAGCATAATAAGTATAACACAAGTAGTTATCAAGTAAGAGAATTGGATTAAACACTGCCCTACCAAATTCTCAACAAAAGGAGCTCACATCTTTTTGTGGATAGAAAACTAAGTTTCTTACAACGAAGGAAACACCAATGGTGTCTCCTAACATAGAGGAGATGGTGGATTGTGGGTGAGGACAACTGAGATGGTTATACCTATGTTTACACTCTTTATTTACCGAGAGTTCGTGGGGAAAATTTAAAACACTAGGTGGAGAGGTATGAGTGGCAATTGATGGTCCAGGAATAGGAATAAAGAGCGACTTCCTAAAGCAACTTGTATGGTAGGTCTTATTTGGCTTTGACAACAAGGGAAGAAAACTGGGCAATGTATGTGCATGCTTAAATACCTATAAGCTATAAGCTATGATGTGATCCTAAGATCTGTTGACTTTGGCTGAGTTCCCACAAATGAAGACCACCCTTGGATCAGTCATGTACCATGTTGTAGAGCTGCAATATTGTGCAACGCAGGAGCAAACTGTAAGTATTTTCAACAAGCTTCTTGGTGCTTATAAGTTTGTAAAGTTTCACATATGACCATCAGGGGAGGGAAATAGAGTATATGTAGTATGATGGTCAATGCACTTTATATATTATAGTACTTTTGAGCTAATGGTCAAATAAAGTGACTTAAGAAATTATTCAAATCACTTGTTGTTTTAGTTACATAATGTTGGTTGCCACCGATGCCCATCTCTCTCACCGAACATTTCTTTTTTATTCTAACCAATGTTTTGAAAATCGCGATCGGGATTAAATCGACGAGGGGAAAAATCGGAAAAAATCGAAAAAATCGGTAAAAAATCGGTAAAAATCAGGAAAAAATCGGCACATACAAAAATATTCATTTTTTTTCAATTTTTTTTAATATCTAAAGCACCCACAACATAAAATAAATTCATTGACACATAAATATGAAAAAAAAACTAATATATAAGACGTGTAATATCATGTCTAGTGCTACATCACACATAATAGTGAATCATGTCCTGAATACTAAGTCCTGAGTCTCAACTCAACCTCAAAATATCAACAAAAAATATAATAATGTATCTCATATCAGGAGTCATAATGTTATATACAAAGGAATGCACCAAATAACCTATACTACTGATTTCCTCTGCCCCTCTTGCGAGAAAATGTAACAGCTTTCCCTCTAGACGAAGAAGATGGCGGGGCTGGCAATGGACTCTGTTGTGCTCCAGATCCTGAAGCACTAGGAGCTAAAGGAGGCAGACCACGTCCTCTACTGGTAGCAGGGGTAGGTGGTGTCACCTCCTCCTCCTCCTCATGAAACTCATCATTGATTCATCGCTACTAGAAATGGGATCATCAACAAGAGATACATGAACATCATCTAGCTCAAAGTCTTCAGACTTGGATTGCTCAACCTTATAACATGATAGAAATTGAAAAAGTTTAACATGCCTAACCAATGATTTTGGTTTGAGTGAAGGGTTCATCTCCTCAACCTTAAAATGCGGTAGAAAAAGATTAACATGCCTAACCAGGTGTTTTCCTTTGAGTGAAGGGTACATTCTTGTTAAGGCCACGGTAGGGGAGTTCAACAATCAATACCACCAACATCAACAAAGTTCAACAATCAATGCCACCAACATCAAGGTTCTTAAAGGACTTCATGCTCTTGATCAAATGCCAATCTCATACCCTTACACATAATAGAATCAAATGGAAACAATGCAAATTCCCAAACCATGAAACCCTGAAAACCATTAAGTCTGCTGAATTTTGAGTGAAATCTAAAATTCTAGTTTCTCCATATGAAATCCAATCAGGTCGAAACCACTCTTAAACATCCTGAGTCATTTCATGATAATGTTAAAAATTTAAGTAAAAGGATGACTTTTACTTTAAGAATTTAGCATTACCATTCACTGCCAATAGGGTGTGTCAGGAAAATGAGAGGGCTGCAAAAATGACAAAAAAAAATTCGATTTTTGAACTTATAGGGTTGCTGTTTGATGGGACCACGATTTTTACCGATTTTTTTTTTTTCAAATCCAAAACATTGCCCAAAAAATTGCCGATAAAATCGTTTTGTTCAAAAAATCGCGATTTTTTCAATTTATCGCGATTTTCAAAACCATGATTGTAACACACATGGAATAATAACATCAATCTTCTCCCTGCAATTCTTTGTTTCATCGTGGGTGCATATTTTATAATTTTTTCCCGATGTTTATTGTTTAGTTGTGAATCCCTGAATGTTCTGCTGAATGACAAACATGAAAATACAAATGCTATGATTTATAAATTTTTCTGATGTTTACTGTTTAGTTGTGAATCCCTCAATATTGTGCTGAATGACGAAAATGAAAATAAAAATGCTACAATGCATTAATTTTTTCTTTGTTTCTATGGATAACAGACTGCAATATTGGCTTTGGATAGTTCCACTTTAGATGTTGACCAAGTTGAAAACCTTATCAAGTTCAGCCCCACTAAAGAAGAAATGGAGATGTTGAAGGTAAAACATGGTTAACAAATATTTTCTATGTGAACTGGCCTTTTCTTTTCAGATATATTTATGCTTCAAATATCACTTTCATATATTATTTTTAGTTGATACCTTTTAATTCTGTTTTTGTTAACGTGAAGAAGATGCCAGCAAAATTGTGTTATATTCAAAAACTTTAATCCATTCACTACAGTGCTTGTGAGCTGTATGAGCTTTTATTCTTTTTATTTTTTGTATTTTTCAAACATAAATATTTTTTTCTTTCTGCATTGATACAGCTGTATTTTAATTGATACAAGGTTCGGTTTTACCACTCTACCGCACAACAGGCTACTATTTGCAGCAAAATTTCAGTTTGATTCAGGAACCTTTTTAACTATTCCAAGCCGAAGCTAGACTAAGGATAGAAGAATGAGCAGCTGATTCTCCTCATAGATTTAAGAAATTGGAAGATAACATGTTGTCCAATATGGAACGTGATTAAAAGTACAGGATACAGAAAATTGTTGGCATTGGAAAGCAACTAACGCTGATCAACAGAATCTTTTATATTCAGAGCTAAAACCAGATGTTATCTTATTTAGTTACAATAGTTACTAGCATCTACTCTTTAGTTTGCACAGTTTTTGAGAGATCTACACAAACGCTGTCTAAATAGATTATTATATGGGATATCATATGCCAAAACATCTCTTGAATATAGAATGAAGTTAGGAGATTTAGGCTTAAAACCAGAAAAGGCAGCTCCATCAGGTTGACTGATACCTGCATAATCTGTAAAAGAGTCTTGCACTACACACACGTGTAAACAAATATGAGTTTATTTTTGGAGTTGTTTGTATTTGTTTTTTGGGTTAGGGGAAATGTTTTTTTCAATCATGGGGAGCTATGAACCTCATCTGTGTTAAGGCCACCCACTTTAATGCAGAGAACCCTCAAAATTGACCAACACATGCATCCATAGAGCTTTATTCCTGCTGGTGTTTGAACTGGTGTTTTTTGCATGGCAATGCCTTGTCTCAACCATTGGAGTCTTGGACCATAGCGCAGTGGACCTGAGGTGCCGATATTCACTATCATGATTAATGTGTATTTCCCGGGGATGGCAATGGTAATAAGAGATGGAACATTTGTGACTGGCAGTGGCATTAGGAATGGAGGAGACCTCTGCATTTTGATGCCCAAAAATTGTGTTCCTTAAATGTCAATGGGGAATGCAAACGTTAGCAACTCAGCTATTCTTGCTTTGTTTAGTGGACTTACCTCAGGGTACATGCTTAAAATGCATCTATAATTTGATTTTCCATGACAGCATATGATTCATGAGCACATGCACTTGAGTATAAACGTGGACTGCTTGCCTTGCTGTTCTGTTAAGTTGTTTCTCATTGATGATACTGAGAAGGGGAATGCTCATTGTCAAGTTGTTTTTCATAAGAAAAGTAGCATGCACACTTTCAAATGTTCCTTGTCAGGATATGTCACATGCCTCCACTAAATTAAATAGGCTTTCTCTTGTAGACATTTTGTCAAACATTTTGTATGAAATCAAATAAGAAACATTGCTTAGGTTCCACTTGTAACATACTAACTGAAATATACCATTCAATTAAAGAACTTTTTATTTTTGTCTTTTAAGTATTTTATTAAATAGTTTGTATGGAAATTCTAATAAAACACCTTTACCACATTTCTTCAAATGCTGTGCTTGCAAGTAGGCATAGATCGACTACAGCTGTACTATCATACAGCAATACTTCCCCCATCCACAAAACAACAATTTTGTTGGGGCATTTCATGAAACAGTTCGTATGCAATAAATCATTAAACCATTCAGACATTTCTGCAAACACTTCGCATGCAAACTAATATAGTGACTACCTCAGGGCATATCTCCTAAATTAGAATAGTTTAAGTTCTGAAAACTGAACCGGATGATCAGTGAGAATTCCTCTCACTATGGTCAAGTTTCAATGTCTGGAACCTCCTAGATGAAAAGTTATAGCAGAAATTCTAACATGACTTGTTTGATGCATGATTTTAGAGCATCCAAGAAGCTCAACTTCCTCTGATCATATCTCCTAAAATATTGCGACCCAAGATTTAAAAGTTGGACTAGTTGATTGGCGGGATTTTCCTTCACTATGGTACAAGTTTAAGCTTCTGGAACCTCCCAAAAGAAATGTTATTGCAGAAATGCCAACATCACCTGTTTAAATCTTCATTTAGGAAGCCCAACTTCCTTTGACCATATTTCCTAAATTTAGTGATTCAAGATCTCAAAATTGGAACAGAGGATCAACGAGATTTCCCCTCACTATGGTCCACATTTCAGCTTCTGGAACCTCCCAGAAGAAAAGTTATAGCAGAAATTCCAACTTGACCTGTTTAAAAATGCATTAAAAAAACCATACTTCTTCTGATCATATTTCCTAAAATTTCGCAACTCTAGATCTGGAAATTGGACCAGGGTATCAATGAGAAATGTCAACATGACTTGTTTAAAGAAGAATTTAGGAAGCCTATCTTCCTCAACTAGTGCTGTTACAAAATTTAATAAATATAAAAAGCTATAGCAAAATAATATAACAGCTAGAACCATGATACACTTGCTGAATGGTAAATACATTTACATATAGACTTGCTGAAAAGAGCAATTAAATAATCATGCATATGAGGTACTTATCTGATGTCAAATCTTTTGCATTTTGGAACTGAAGAACGGTTAGCCACTCACCACCCAACCATAGGTTCAACTATGTTGTAGTCTTTCTCATAGCTGGCTACCCTTGAGCCTCAGGGATTTAGCACACAGCTTTTAGACCAGATTTATCACAAAAAGTGAAGGCCACTCTGCACACAGAGGAAAGAATCTCAGTGTTCAGCCTTTCCATTACTTGACCAGGCCCATAAACATTCACAAATGACAATGCAGGTCTGCAAAGCACAAGGGAATCCTTCTCTGATCTCTGCAGTTCCTTGACCCTCCCTTGTTTAGTGCTCTCTATGCCAACACAAACATGACAACTCCTAGTCCTCAGAGCCATCCAATCCAATGAAAAAAACACTACAATACATTCAATTTCCGTTACACAAGCTGTCACCAATTCTCATGCCCATTTGAATTTTTGAATGTGAGAGGGAAAAAATGAGCATGTGAGAAGAATAATGGAGTAATGCTTAGAACAAAAAGACAAAAGGAAAAAACTCCTCAAGGGCTTTTCTCTTTGATTTTTATAAACACACCTTGACCCTTCATCTTCCCAACAATCACATTAAGGGAATTATTAATTTAAGATATGTAATTTCCTCTCAGGGCATCATAATCTGTTGGTTGCCCCCCCTTTAGTTCTAGCATATTTTATTAGTAAAATAAAACATTACGTTTCATAATAAAGTTTTAACTCATAGCATCAATTCAGGCACCCCAGCATTATAAGTCTTTAATTGCAAAAATTTACAAAAATAAAGATTAAAACAGGGTGTCACAGGATAACAGGAGAAATGCGCTGTGTCATGAGGTTGTCCTAGAGAGTAAATAGCAGCCGGAGGAGCTTTTAACTGATCGTTTATACCTCTTGCAAGAAGAAATGAAAATATAAGGTGCAAAAGTATGCATATCTTGTACAGCTTCTGCACAGCTTCATGGCCAGTATGGACCGTACTAGGCCACATAACATGCATTATCAGAGTGACTGATGGATCATCTCCAGATGGGTACAGAATAAGGATAATAGGAGAAATTCCGTGTCATGAGGTCGTTCTAGAAAGCAAAGAGCATCTGGGGGAGCTTTTAACTGGTTGTTTCAACTTTCTACCTCTTACAAGAAGATCAGAAAATATAAGATGCAAAAGTATACATTGTAGTCTTCTACAGTTTCTGCACAGCTTCAAGGCCAGTATGGAATTGCTGTACTACTAGGCCACAGATCACACATCATCAGAGTGTCCAAAGGATCAGCTCCAGATGGGTACAAAGTAAGGCATCTCTCACCTGTTAGACTGACCCCTTGATTCAGCCAAGCAGTCGAGGTTCTATCTTGAGTTTCTCTTCTTCAGCTTTTGATGGTAGGAGAGCAGGGTTTCCTCATTCTTACGGCCTCCCAGGACTGTATCATTGGATTCCCTCAGCCTGGCCACACCCTGTTGGACATGATCCTCCATTGCATCTGCCCCTAAATAGCTTGGTCTCACCCATCACCCACGGTCGTTGGGATTAGTCTCTCTCTCTCTCTCTCTCGCCTGGCACCAAGATCTCCAGTCTTGGGCCTGTTTATTTTATAACTGCACTTATGCCACTGTTGTATCTTTCACTAGATTTATTGATTCATTTACTTAGACACTTATGTATGATACAGTCTATTCACTTTCTTTTTGTTACTTTCAGTATTGATGTAAGAGTTGCTTTCACATCCCACACTTTATTCACACTGGATGTATATTATAGTCTCATTGACCTATTTTTGTGGCCATTTATTGGACATTTTTAACATTATCTTATTGTATTATCTTCTCCTTGTTACTTGATTAGCATGTGTTTTTGATGTACAGTAATTGCGCTAGATGCACTTTTTAATCCTATTGACCTACCTATCGTGGTCTTTTGTTGGACATTAATAAAAATATCTTATCTTGTCTTATATGGTAGCATATATTGCACTGCATTGAGGTAGCACATTCTTGATTTTTTTCTGGAATGGTTTGTTAGATGCACAGTAATGTGTTTAACAGTTAACCTTATTTACATCAGTAACTTGTTATGGTCTCCAATTTATAACTTGCTCTGCGTTATATAAAATTCTGTCAATTTAGTGTTATTGAAAAATTGGCAAAAAATTAAGCAAAGCTAAAGCATTAATGACTGTCTTGTTAGACTATGCATAAGGAGGGATATGGTCTAAATTCAAACTAATCAGGCCTGTTACTTCTGTGATTCAGAATTATTCAGGTGACAAGGAAATGTTGGGAAGATGTGAACAGGTATTGCATTTAGTTATCTTTTGAAGTGAAGTAAAAAGTCATCGTCTGTTTATTACAGTTTTTAGTTTTGGCATTTGCTTCTTGATCTGATAAGTTATACTGGCGAACATATATTTGCAGTTTTTCCTGGAATTGATGAAGGTACCAAGGGTGGAATCCAAGTTGAGAGTCTTTTCATTCAAGATTACATTCTCTACGCAGGTACTCTTGTGTTTTATGCTATTCTATTGCCCTGATATTTTATGAATTCTGCATTTTTCCAATAACTTGCCTTAAGCTATTTTCATTTTTGCAGGTGGAAGAATTGCGTTCCAGCTTAGTAATTATTAATAACTCTTCTAAAGAGGTATATTTGGTTTGTAAGAAAGTTTAATTCTTTTCAGCTATGATTGAAATTCTTTTCGATCATTGTAGTATGAAACTGAAATCATTACAACGGGCTGATTCGATTTTTTTTTGAACTCACAACCAGATTAGAACGTCAGTCAAGCTACGCAGAATAATGCAAACAATTCTTTCACTGGGAAACGCATTGAATCAGGGAACAGCACGCGGTAATTGCCGACAGTTTTATGCATTAGAAGTGTTTAAGGGTAAGATTTGATCCAATGAAATGTATAAACCATTGTGACATTGTTCTTGTTTCCTTTGTTTGTAGGTTCGGCGATTGGATTCAAACTTGATAGCCTTCTTAAACTGACAGACACACGTGCGAGGAACAATAAAATGACTTTAATGCACTATTTGTGCAAGGTAATGTTGCAATTGAGATGTTGTCTTCTTTATTCTTTTGCAATGGTGGTATTGCTGGTCCAACGAACAGTCATTTTGAAAATAAGTAAGGTTACACAAGGGAAAATTAGATAGCTTATGTATGCTGACTGGGTGGATGGATGTGCCACCTATTTCTTTCTTGTATTGTGGGGGACTATTTCATCATTCTTGGTTTTTGGGTTGCCCAGTTTCAAATGCACATGTAAGGACTATAATATTTTGGCTGAAATTTCTTTTGTTTGAAGCGAAACTTTAAGTAAATTAGTTGTGTTTAAACTTTGTTTTTGGGAATGTAAGTTTCCACAGTTATTCATATTTCTTGTGATACTTCTGGATATAAACTTGTGTGCCAAAGCCCGGAACATTGAATGTTTCGGGTGGACACTCCACCCATTGTCAGGGACAACAAAAGCTTTAGAGAGATATCTCAGGCGAGTGCTGGGGGAGTTGAATTTATAAAGAATTATAATAGCTGTTTAGAGGAATTTGGTTGGAATTCCATGAGAAATTCATAATAGCTAGAAAAGTTGAGTTAAAAAATGGGTTGAGTGTCCACCTGAAACATTGGACATTTCAAGCTTTTGCACAGAGTTTATATCCAGAAATATCACAAGCAATAAATTTTATTTGTTGTCTTGTTTTCTGTGTAAGAATTATTTTCTGCTTTTAATTTGTAATATATGGTTTCAGTGGTTGGGAGAAATTTTATACATGTTACAATGAAGATAGGGCGGTATGATGGCACACCCATAATAGTAGATACTAATTCAAATCTAAGTTACTAGGCATCGGGTGCAAATCAAACACTAGGTGTTACAATTTCCAAAATTTAGGGTATGGCTGTGGCAAAGTACATATTTTAATATAATAATAATGGCAAAGTTCACATTTAGAAATATAATAATAATATACATCTGGGAATGTACATGATTGAAAATTCAAAGTATAGGATGATGTAACATTTGATGTAAATATCTTGTCTCTTGTTTTAATCTAAGAAATCTTCTTACTGGTGCACCTAGATTTTGACAATTTGCATTAGGTACTTCGTAATCATGTTTGGCATATCCCCTTATCCATTTACCCATGCTACCATGATCTAGACATAAATTAAAAATTTTATACAACAATTAATAGTTCCCGTTATACTAAATAATGATTTTTAGCCATGAAAATTTAATGTATGGTTATATGGTGTTTGATTATTTACTCATTACCTTCTCCCTTAGTGGTTCACTCTCCATGCTCCCCCCTCTTCATCCCACTTTGACACCCCTGATACTAGTATCCACTTCGATGGGAATGTGTCGTTTATTATACTATTCGCCTTTGCTAATTGGTCATGCTTGTTACCTGTTGTGTCTTCCTAAACTTGACCTTTGCCCCATGAATTACTAGTATCACAATGAGTGCAAACTCCTCAGACATCTCCATTTCACTCTTTTGCACAACTCCTTATCTGTTCCTTGCCTTTAGAAAGATTACTAGTGTCTCTCTTTTCATAAACAGTGTGAATTCATTTCCACAAGCAAACACAACCTTCTTGAAGACTCTCTACCTTTCACATAGAGCCTTTTGGCACACTCTTTTCATTCGACAAGCCACTCTTCCCCTTGATATTAGTTAGCAATACATGTTTTTCTATAATACCTCCCTTTATGACATGTAGCCTCTAGTCCACACTGTCTGTCCCCCTTTCATTTGTTGCATCTTTTCTCATGGTGACATTAGGAACTGTTAGTGTGTTGATTACTAGTAGAGCTGCTAATATGGAAGCCTTTCTGGGTGAGTTCCTAAAAGCACAGTAACACTTCAGCTTCAGTATTGCTGATTTGTTTAAGTACAATGTTATGTTTAAGTTTCCCTCTAGCATGGTCCACCATGCCATCAAACCCATTTTTTAAATGAGGTTTAGCCCAGATCCTAACAATTACACAACCATCATGATTGGATGCACCTTTTCGGAGCATTATGTTAATAACTTTATTGGATGAGCTTGAAAGTAGGCACCTTAGTGCCAGAGGACAAGGAGGGTTACATTAGAGTATCTAACCATTGATCAAATCTTCACATCTTTAGCCATTATTTAGGAGGCTTGTCACTTGTCTTCAAAAGTCTTTTTTGTTTTGTGGACTTTTCAATTGCTTTGTGAACAAGCCGCAAGAGAGGCCTTGTTTAGAGGTCACATGACATTAGTATATTTAGAGAACCTTTTTGTTGCCATCACAAGCCTTTACAGGAAGGTTTTTAGTTGTCTCTACATGTTGTCTTTGCAGAGTCACTTCCAAGATGCACCGAGAGGACATGAGTGTTAGACCCACTATTCCTTATTGTTCCAAGTTTTGGGGGCCTAGTTTGCATGAAGCCAATTGAGCTATAAGACAAAGAGAGTCCAAACCCTTCTGGTACAGTGCATCATTTGTTGCAAGCAGAGAATTCCTCAGGCAGAGAGTTCAGCGCATTTCCTTTGTGGCGTGAAGTCATTTGCAGACTAGTTGGTATTCTTCATAGAGCATGGACTTTTGTAGGCTCTGCTCTTGATAGGGATCGATATCCTTACATTGCTCTTTGTTATTCCGAGGCTATTGCCTTCATAACCTCCCCTAGAAGGGCACATTGTTGGTTTTCAATGGCTACCAGTTAGTTTAGTTGGCGGTCATTTCTTTTGATCAAATTCCTTCTTTTAGGGACTTTTAGATGTCCCAGGTCACCTTCTATTGTCTAAATGTGATTTCAGTGAGGTGATCAGGGAGGACATCTAGAAGCAATTCGACCAGTTCACTTGGATTACCCCCTTGAGGGCCTTAGCTTGAAGATGACTTTTTACCTGGAGTATTTCATGTGGCTAAGAGGTGACCTTACTAAAGATCTATGCATGAACACTGACATTTGATGCGTGATCTTAAGTTGCTTGTTGGTTGGTTCCCATCAGCTTTGGGTCAAGACAAATCACTACCTCCCCACGTTTTGATAGGAGTTGCCATTTGTGCTACTTGCAAGAGTTCGAGTTGAAGGAGCACTTCAATTTCAGATGTCCACACCACTTCAGATATCTGATTAGTGAGACCTCTGGTCTGCTCTTGACCCCTGCTTACACCCCTGCTCCCTCTTCCCCCCAAACTCTTATTGTGTGGACTTTTGAGGAGTTCCTGTCCTAGATCCCATGACAGACACCATATACATTATCAACTCTAGAAGGTCCTAGAGCAGGACTGATTTTACATAAAGTACTACTCTGTTTGCTCAAGCAACTAGCCTTTGATTATGAGATTCTTCTGTTGGCCTTGGATGCTAGGAGTGATGGATCTCGTAAATCCTGGGCTGCTCCCAGGATTAAATAGACTTGCCTCCTTGACCTTAGATATTCTCCAAGTGACACTATTGGATAGTTCATCGGCCCCTTTCATGATGATTGATGACCCTGTTGAGGAGCCTTCTTCTATCTCTCCTTATTTATCATTATTAATATATTCTATTCCTTATTTCCCCCTTTCCATCTGGCTCCATGAATGTGTACCCAAAGTTCTTACATAAAGGATAAAACATATAAGCTTTTTGATCTAGAAAAGGAAAATGTCATTGTAAGAAAATATTTGATATTCATCAAAGATTACAAGCACCTGGATGAATACTGGGTTATCTTATCATGGCCTGAGGAAACAGCAGATGATCTGAAGAAGGCTGAGAAAGAGCTACAGCAAAGGAAAAATCAGTCTTGTTCCAAGCAGTGATGAAGAAGGTAGTGACGATGAAGCTACCAGTGAAAGATGTTCTTCTAAAATTGATGAAGGCAGCGACGACAAAGTTAGTGGTGAAAGACCTCCAATTACCAAGAAAATACAGAAGTGGTATTTGGAGAAATTGAAAGATGCAAATCTACTGGGATTACCTGAAGATATTCAGCAAAGTAGAGAGACTAAAACAATCAAATTGACAACAGCTAGACATAATCTTGATGGCTATCTTCGAGGATATAAATGGGAAAGAGAAAGAAATGGTTAGTACACTAGAATGTCTAAGGAGGGTTAAGGTGATATTAACTTTGAAAAGGCTGAAGCCAAGCCCCTCTACTATGCTGCAGCTCCCAAAATAACCAATGTTCCATCCGAGGACCTAACTAAATTTTGGAACAGATTTTGAATTGAAAATATATATTTCTGTGAAATTTTAGGTAGATAATTTCTCTTGATTCTAGTTTGTATCCTCTGAAAAACAATACTGTGGGGGAGGCAATCTAGAAAAACCTGTAAGTTGATGGAGATGCTCCTTGGGTGTGCATCCTTGAAATGTTGGGTACATTCCAGTGCATCCAGTTGATGCTGTCCATATCCAATGATTTTAGACTTCCTATAACATGAACTGGGAATGTGGGTGCATTTCTGTATATGGAGGACACAGCCCTGGAGGGAATGCGAACTTGATTAAACTGGTTACAGGATTGTCTATTGCCATGCCAGAATTTTCTTTCATTCCTGAAAGCACAGTAAATTTATTTGCTGACTTGGTTTTGGCTCTTGTTCCAAAGATCCTGGATGTGATACTTTTCTTGAGGTTTATTTCCCCTTCTTGATGGGGTTTTCTCTGTGGTGCTTGCTTAATCACAGGGGAGGGAAAGGAGGAGGACTGCATTTGCATATGCTGCTTTGCAGGCTTATAGGTTGGCGAACTTGGCTTAGGTACGTTGGATTGGGCTGCTCCTTTGATATTGTGTTAACTTTCTGCAATAGGAGAGAAAATTTAGTTTGATGAGTCGGTAAAGAGGCTGTTTGATTAGTGACAGTCCAATTATCTTTTTCATGCATTTTGCTATCTGCATGTTATCCTGCTCTGTTTGATCTGCAGTTGGTTTGCCACCAAATGTACAATTCTTGATCTTATGCTCCACAATTTGACCGCAGGTACCTGAATTAGGCAAGCTAACCTATAGTATTCTTTCTGTGAAAGTGTTTTTTCTGCATTGGAAGTTGATAGACACTTTTAGGTATTGTTAGAGATTTACTGCAGTACAGTCCTGCAGGCTGCAGGTTGAAGCTTTGGGCTGAGGCAATTATGTACTGCCCTTAAGGTACTCCAGCAAAAGACAGGATGGCCAAAATTAATGATAAAACTAGATATGATGTATCAATGCACTGAGAAATTTTGTTGCATGTGCTTATTTGACCGCAGAAACCTGAATTAGGCAAGCTAACCTATAGTATTCTTTCTGTGAAAGTGTTTTTTCTGCATTGGAAGTTTATAGACACTTTTAGGTATTGTTAGAGATTTACTGCAGTACAGGCCTGCAGGTTGCAGGTTGAAGCTTTGGGCTGAGCCAATTATGTACTGCCCTTAAGGTTACTTCACTCCAGCAAAAGACAGGATGGCCAAAATTAATGATAAAAATAAATATGATGTGTCAATGCACTGAGAAATTTTATTGCATGTGCTTATTTACTCTCGTTGCAAAGCTCCTTCCACATCATTTTGGTTTCAAAATTATAGTGAACTGGTATTTTTATTGCTACACTGCTTTTGTAAATGAGATTTTCAGTTGACTAACAGGGCATGAACACTGTAGCATGGTTTAGAGTAATTTAGAGCATGGTTTTTGTAAATGGCTTTAAGGTCATTTATAAGCTGTATTTTGGTGACAATGTGAGTTAACATACAGTGAGTAGCTACTGTCATCACAGTAACTTGGGATAAGAAATGGATAAAAAAATGTAATATGGATGAAAAAAATGTAATTTTCATGTAAGCTGGGCCCTATAGATGTATTGCCATACATGGGAAATATCGTCCTCGTTTTGGAGTTGGATTTGTTGACCTATATAGTGTCGTCCTTCCGACTCCTACTAGAATATGTTATTTATTAAATTATTTCAAAATTTTATCTGATTCATAAGTTTCCTGTCACCATTTCTCTAATATGAAGTCCATATTGTTTCAGGTACTTGCTGAAAAGATGGAAGAACTGCTAGACTTTGACAAGGATCTTGTTCACCTTGAAGCAGCTGCCAAGGTAATACCATTTGAATACTTTCTTATGTTGTTTTTTGGGGAAAAACCATAACCGGTTTTTTACTACATTGAATTCCATAAGAATTACATCAAGAGCTATGTGAGATGGTTTAGAGGCCTACAACTGAAGCGCATAATTTAGAGTCAATCATAGTTTTCCGGATGGACTGAATTCTTCTAAAGCATCTGCATTCAAACTCTTGCAGTTAGTCTCACCTTTTCACAAGTCTTCTTTGTACTATAGCAAATGAATGGTTTGTCATGCTGCCACATGGGCCCTGAAATATTTCTCCTTCTTGAAAGTGCCAACTTGTAGCAGTATTTTATATTGTTCCAAGAAAGCATTTGGTCTCTACTGGTAAATATTGGATTCTGTTAACTCCTCTCTAATCTTGCCAGGGGACAGTGCGCACGTGTGATATCCTTGTCTAGAAAGCCCTTTTTGTGTGCAAGTGAACGAAGTCTTTTGGTGTTGGGAGTGTGTAAATTTCTATTTTTTACATGTAAGCTGTAAGCACTCATCCCATTCTCCAGTGTGTAGGTGTGAAGAGGTGTCCCAATCAACAATTGGCTTATGAAGAGCCCCATTCAAAATTTGGTGCACGAAGAGCAGACATGTCACAAGTAGGCTTTGAACCTGCGTGGGGAGGATAACATATCCTCCCAACCTCCTGAACTAGATTCCAAAAAATGTTTTAATCAAGCACCCCACCCTCCATCCTTATCCAAGGGTAAGATGTTCTTCATGGCTCACAAAGTACCTTAATCAAACTGTTGGCCAATGAAGAGTGAAACCTATGACAAGCAGGATTTGAACCTGGGTGGTGAGTATGACAATTCTTCCTCGTAATCACTCAAGATAGATCCAATTGACAAAATAGGAAAGTTTAAGACATCTTGTACCACCTCAAGCACTTAAGCGAGAATGAGATTGCTTGTACCTTACCAGCCCTAGCTGGCCCACAAGGGGAAAACATGTCTCAAGTGTGATTTGAACCTTGGTGGAGAGGAGAACAGCTTCTCCTATTAACTAACCATGCTATACTCAATTGACAAAAGAATATTTGGTTCAACCAAGCCCCCCATCCCATAAGGAAGGGTGAAATATTCCAAAATGGCTCACAAAGAGCTTCAAACAACAATTGGCTGATGAAGAGAGAAACATGTTTATTATTTATTTAGGCATGAATGCATTGTTTATAATATGTAATTCTTTTTAACACGGTGTCTGTGTAGCAGATCCAACTCAAGTCCCTAGCTGAAGAGATGCAAGCAGTGACTAAGGGTCTTGAAAAAGTTGAGCAAGAACTCATTACATCAGAGACAGATGGTGCTGTGTCAGTGGGTTTTCGGAAGGTATATAACCAAGATCAAATTCAACTTTTCTCCTGGGTTTTGTTGCTAGTTATTTGTTAGCGTGCCTTACTGTTTTGTTACTACTAGTTGAACATCATCAGACATGAACTTGCCATTTTAGTTTTCTCTTTCTACTGTTACTTGCCTTTTCAAGAGTTAATTACTTAATTAACCTTGAGTGCTGAATTTAGTAGCATTTAATAGTGCCATGTTAAATCTATTTTGGGCAAAGTCTATACTTATATATTCATATATCAGATGCCATCTTTGGAAGCATTTTTTTTTGTAAATTGATTTCTGGTAAATATGAGCTATATTTATTATTAACTTTTTAAGGTGCAAACAACATGTGTGCATGCATGATATATGTGTGCTTTAGAGTCCAGCGTGGAAAGTATTTCAATTCGAGGGGTTACTTAATGAGTAGTTTTAATTGAATTGATAAGATGGATTTTACGATGTAGAGAAGAAAAATGTAAGCGTACATTGTATTGATGCTGTAGATAGTAGTTCAATTTGACAAAGTGTTAGTTCCTAATATGGTTTTCCAATGATAGTGATCACTGATAAGTTTACAAATACTTTAATCTTTAAGGTACATGGGTTCACAAATCATCTGAAATATCACATTCTAGGTGTCCTGTAATTCATTCTCTTGATTATCTAGTTAAAGTATAGATTGCTTTCTAGTAATATTTTTGTTTGTATAAGTGTCCTAGGAGAATATGGATATGTAACATCCTTATTTTGTGTGCAGGTTTTGAAAGATTTTCTTTATACAGCTGAAGCAGATGTGAGATCACTTACATCATTATATTCAGAAGTGGTCAGCTCTCTCTCTCTCTCTCTCCATCTCTCTCTCTTGTTTGGTCCTGTTCAATCTTATTGAAGTCTGAATTAAATTTTTTTGTCATGTTAGGGACGGAATGCAGACTCACTTGCCCAGTATTTTGGTGAGGATCCTGCTCGTTGCCCGTTTGAACAAGGTAAAACTGCCTCTTATTTGGTCCTGGTGAATTACAAATTTGTAGGGAAAAGTGATACTATATTGGGAAATTATGTATACTATCATTGAATCTAAATTTTTTTGTGTTCTATTTTCTCGAGTTTTATGTACAGTCGTTCTTTGTTTTCTTTTCTCCTTTTTTCTTTTGAGCCTGTTTAGAAATATAGTGTTATAATTGTGAAGAATACAATAATTTGTGTTACATGTGTGATAGTTTAATTCCTACATTTACAGTGAAACAAATAGCAAACAATGAAATGGCCATTTCAAATTATAGTCTAGATCAATTCTAAAGATACAAATCTGTTGCAGCTCATTGGTTTTGTGTATGGTATGCGAAGAAAAATATACGGGTACTAAATCCACCGTGATACTTGTGCTCCAATACCTTGTAATCATGGTGCTCTTCACAGTATTTGCATTTATGCATAATTACATAGTTAACAGATGACAATATACTAGGCACACTAAGAGTGAAGGTAAGTGCATAACATTGCTAAAGGACAAATAGAGCAATTGTGGACGATTATAAGGCACAAGATTGGCCCAAAATCCTCTTTTGTGGTATTTTGTGTGTTATATAAAAAAGGCAGGTTTTAGAGTCAGTCATAAATAAGAAAAGACAAAAGGAAGGATGGATAAGGAAGGATGGATTTCTGGGTTGAACCAACAGAATCTCTCCACCAATGCCAAGTTTCAAAATACCATGCCTTCAGATCTAGTGTTGCAAATATCTCCCATTTCTCCTCATATTTCAAAATTCTTTCCAGAGTTTTTCATGTTGCCAATGTTTCCGGGGTTTTCAGGTCTGATTTGTGGTTGTAGATATGTTCTTATATTTTCTCCAATATATTGACAAGTTTTTTCCCTGGACCCTCAATGATACATTCCCTGAAACAATATTTTCAGCATTGCTAAGAGCACAAGAGACAGGATGTCCCTTGCAATTCTATGATAAAAAAATTAAAATGAATGGCGACTGTTGTGATTTAACCCTTAAGAGCTTGGGAACAAAAAATGGGAATGCTCAAAGGAATGCAGTAGAATAGCATATGGTAAGAGCTTCAAGCTTTAGCATTTTTATTGATAGCAACTGAGTGGGAAACGTTAAAACTCAAAAAAGTGTGAGCATATGATTAAAGATTCGAAGAGTAAGCAAACAAAATCTGAAAGACGAATTCAATGTAGCATCCCTCTTGGGAAAATTACCCTTAATGTTGAAAAGAGCACATGACAAAATTGTAATCGATACCAGTATCACAGTACTTATCTAATTTTAAAACAATGATGATATTGAGTGCACAAACAGTGTGAACAAAATAGTTGATTTCTTCAACAATAGTACAAGCTATGTTGCCATGAAACGTGGGTTCAGGGATGGGTACGGGGATGGGTGCGTCACTTTTTGAAACATAGTACGTGGGTTTGTCGGGTGTTTATTATAATTTATATATATTATATATTTTATAAATTATAATATGTAAGAATTTTGAAATCTTCCAACTTACATAACAATCTGATGCTCATCTATCACACATGTTGACAGATTAAAATCCTTTTAAAATATACATACATTTCGTTATTAAGCTAAGTTACTAGGATTCAAATACGGATATGGATCCAAATTCGGATTCGCTAGTTTTTTGAAAATCCAGGATCCGGATACGACAAGCATATGTCAAGTATAAAAAAATTAAAATATAATAATATTTTTTTTAAATTTTAAAAAACACTTTAGAGTTCAAAAATCAAATTCTCAGTGAAAGCATCAAACACTTTTAGCACTGAAACCATTAGATATATTATAAATATGAAGACTGAAACACTGAAATGATGCATCCTCCCTCGTACATATTACAAAGTAACAAAAATGATAATATCTTAAATGATAATAGTAAATACATTTACATATCCTCAAATGGATCTGCATTATCTTCTGCATATTGCAATTCTACATCATGAATAGATGATGGGGGTCTTAGAATGTATGAAGTTGCATCAGTAGACTGGACTGGTGGTGGAACAATATCCTCAAGTAGGTTGAGGTGAGTCATGGCATTCAGTGTCCGGTTCATATCAGAGATCTTAGGCTCGACATCCTGCTCGAATCTTTTTTTATACGCTGGTTCAACATGTGATAGAAGGCAGAGGTTGGAATGAATATACACAAGATCCTTAGCCTTTGCTGCTCCTAGTCTGTTTCGCTTCACTAAGTGGATGAAGCCATATGTACTCCAATTCCTCTTAGCTGATGAGGAACTAGCAACCTATGATAACAACCTGGTGGCTAGAGTGGAGAGATGAATGCTATCCCCACCATGGAAGCCCCATCAAGTAATAGAATCAAGATGTCCTTGATCATCCATAGCTACTGGATTTGAAAAGCTATCCGTTCTTGACATACTTCTATTGCAACTCCCATATCTCTATAAATTTTTCTCAAAACTGTCTTGTGTCCTTGTACCACTTCAGAATCCTTGTTTGGCATTGTTCTACCAGATAAGGACAAAATTTTGGAATCATAATATTTAGGGTGCAATGCATAGGCCAAATGGTGTAATGGAGTGGTCATTTTGTTCCACCTTTCTGTAACTATGCCCTTCACTAAATAAAAGAATGTTTCGCAAGGGTCATTTTCACATTCCCTGATAATTTCCCTTATCCTCTCCAACATACTATCAATGTTTTCATAAATTTCCCCCAAGTAAGGTGTATCTATGTCAAATGCCCTGATCAAAGTCAAGATTGGTTCAGTAAACTGCAGAAGGTATTGGACCTTGTCCCACCATGCATCATCAAGAATGATGGACTTGATTTTTTACCCTCTATCAGAAGTGGAAGTCCTCCATGATGCCTAAAAAGAGTCAATGACCATTGCCTGTAATGCTTGTCTCACCTCCACAAGCCTCTTTATGACAAGAGTGTGGGAGGCAAAATGAATTTCAACAACCTACAAGTTTCAGAAGTCAAATCTCAAATGAGAAATCATATATAAATTTGTAATAAAATAATAAAATTAAGAATTTCCAATACAAATAATATTGATTAAAAAAAGAGTACCTTCAGTAGCTCCAACTTTGCAAAATCCCAATATATGGCTTGAGACATTGAATGATTAGTTATGAACATTTGGATTTCTTTTGCTGATACATATATTTCATTAATCTATTCAATCTCACCAATCTTGACAAGCATAAGTTTCAATGAATGTACCGCACATGGAGTCCAAAATATGTGATCATATCGACCCTCTACAATCAACCCTGCAACGTTACTATATTTCATTAGTCTATTCAATCTCACCAATCTTGGCAAACATAAGTTTCAATGAATGTACTGCACATGGAGTCCAAAATATGTGATCATATCGACCTTCCACAATCAACCCTGCAACGTTACAAACCTGTGCGTTGTCTATAATGACTTGGACAACATTATGTGGCCCCACACTTTCTATTGCTTCAATAAGAATTGTGGATATGAAAGATGCATCTTTTTCTATTCCACTGCAAACAACAACCTTCAAAAACATTGCCCCTTGGGGGCATACTGCAACAACATTAATTAATGGACGATTTCTTTGGTCTCTCCATCCATTAGAAATGATGGACACCCTTGTTTCTGCCCATGTATCCCAGATTGTCTGTCGTTGTCTATCCATAGATTGTCTCTCTGATGCCAACAAAGAAGTGCAAACCTTTTCATATTCAACACTTTTGTACCCTTTTGGCGCTTCATTAGCTGCTTTAATAATTTGTTGCCAATAAGGTGAACACACCAAATTGAATGCTAACCCATTTGCATAGATGCAACGAGCTACGTGTTCATCAACTATATCTCTACCTTGATTATTGAAAGCTGCTTCAAGAGGGTCTAGAGTGGGCCTTTTATTAGTTGTGGTAGCAGGAATAGATGGCAATGTAGGCCTAGTTGTAGGGCTTTGAACAGGGTGTTTTCACTTAGCAAGATTTCTATTAGCAACTTCTTGCAAAGATGCATAAAATTTCATTTTTCCAAGACTCAAAACTTTTCCAGGTTTGCCATTTGCATCTTTTGGCTTGGTGCATACTTACATCCCTATGTTAGTTTGACCACTGAGATGGGCCTTCACTCTAACATATGAGCCATTTTTGATATCTTGACATTCATTGCACTTCCATTTAAATGAATCGCCTTCAAGATTTTTTCCAAAAATTTCCACATCATGCCATAGAGAAGATTTTGGGTCTGTTTTGATGATTTCCCCTTCACTATGCTCATGCTGTGATGGTTCCATAATGATAATGGCCTATAGGTTACTTACTACATATAAAATTCAAATTATAATATATTAGCTCTATAAATATTAAACTTTAAAGAGACCACAAGATAAATATTAAACTTTTAAAGAGACACAAGATAAAAGTTTTATCTTGTATAAATTTTTTATCTTAAAAGATAAAACTCTATGTTACCCTATTCACAGTTCTGTATATGATTTATAAACAAATTATAAATCAAAGACGTTACCCTATCCAATATATTGCGGTTCAATATATGATTAATATCAGAATAGAGTATAATAATAAATTATAATTTATAAAACCCATTATAATTTGAATTTAAATAACCTATGAATATACAATATAGGCATAAATTATTAATGGTTTTTAAAATTTAAATTACCCATGGGCCATGGCCCATTACCCATAATGATAAATCATAAAACCCATTATTATAATGGCATTATACCACAATTTATAAATATAACAATACAATGTATAATAATAAAATAACAAAGTTGGTTCAATTTCATTTAACAAGTTACAAAATACAAGCCTCAAGGTATAATAATATTATAATAAATTAAGAACTCGGTTTCCTAAAATACCTGTTCCGATGGATGAGTTGAGCAGTGAGCGGGGGTTGATGAGTTGAGCAGTGAGCAGTGAGCTACAAACTTGAGTTAGCAGGCCGTTTGATCAAGCAGCTGCCCTTCGCTTTGTCTGTTTCTTTTCTGCCCACTTGTTGTATTTATCATTCTCTGCACATGATAGGTCCTAACTCCTACTCTTGTGTTTATTTCTTTCTTTCTCTCCATGTCTCTAATCAACGCTGTGTGTTTCTAGACGTATTTCACCCGCCATTTCAACATGTGTTTCTTTTTGGTCCTAGCCGTATTTGGCAAAGGTGTGCTTGTGGGTGCAATGGCGAAAGACGGGCGACAACCAAGCTCAGAGCTGTACCACTGTAAGTATTTCGTGGCCCGAGGTGCAATGGCGAAAGTGTGGCGGCAATCAAGCTCAGAACTGTTCTGCCGTAAGTATTCCGTGGCCCGTGGGTGCTAGTGGGTGTAATGGTGAAAGAGGGGCGACGAACATTGACCTTTAACTAAAGCACGAAACCACACAACCCTATTTTTTTAGCGCACTTTCAAGTTAATTTTTGTTCGGTTCCGACAGTGTTACGAGATCCTTTTCGAGTTTGACAAAGACGTTTCCAAAAAAAAAAGTGAACCACCACCCACTGTTTCAATGCTATATTCCGGCGGATCTAGATCCGGTTCAGATCCGGGGATCTTCACCCTCCCCCTGTCGGATTCGGTAACATAGTTATTAAGTTGAAACACAATGTTGTTAAGGTCTATAATAAAGTTAATGACAAGGACGACATATTCATGCTAGAAAAGATTTTATTCGTATTAGTGAAAGAATTCCTATAGATGAAGTTGACCTCCAGGAAATTGATTATTATCAGCCCCTCAGAGAATGTTTATAGATAACATATTGTCATCCTTCTACCAATCCTTTCATGAACAACACTTTAGCTTATATATTTAGTGGACTTACTAACTACATCCTAGTAAACTATGAAGGCTGAGAATAGGGTTTGCATTGAAAATAACATAACAACCCTTCTAGTATGATTCTACCATATTCAGATAATGTGATATTAACACTTAGCTATGTTTCTAAGTGAAATATCAATTTTGTTCAAGTTTTGTCATTTTTGGGGTTACAATTTAGGAAAAGTGGGTTGTGGGGCCCCAACTGCAATTTTGGGCTAAAAGAAGGTTCCAACATAAGGAAAAAGGGGAAATTGAATTGGTAGTGGATGGTGGGGGCACCCCCAAGGGGCAATACGCACCCTGTTGTTAATACACACTCATGGAGGGAAAAAGACAAGGAGGGTTGATCCATGGGACCCATAAGGGGAATTGTAGGGTCAAGGCTAAATAGTAGGAGCTTACATCATTTTGGCACTTTTTGATCATTTGACATTTTCACTCACCTAAGCACGCTTGAGCGGAGAGCCAAGTCTGAAGTGTTGTTCAACATACACGATCTTTAGGCGAGAATCTCACTCTACCTTTGGTGGACTTCGAGTGCCAGCCCAAGGAGGTGATCTTCATTTCATCCGGAGCTAGCCCAGGTGTTTGTTCAGGCGATTTGTTGGATTTTTCCAACAAGTTGGGCGCAGTAAAGGTAGTATGCATCCCTTGGGGAGGTAGGTTGTGGAGCGGAATCAATGAGCTTTCTCGGAGGAATTTAGACCATCATTTACTTCATATTTGGAGTGCTAGATGGGAACACTTTTGAGGGGAATTTGCTGTACTTGGGGTTCATCATTAGGGCCTCCGTGGGCCTGGGTAGTAGAGACTTCGAGCCACGCGTGGGGAGCTTGGCAGAGGGATAATTGGGGGCTGAGGAGACCTGAGACTTGTGGGGGCTTCTGGAGGAGAACTTTGCTAGTCTTTGCTGACATTTTGGGGCCTTCCAACATTGGTATTTCCAGGTGGGTTGATTTGCCTAGCAGTTGGAGAGGAGCGTGGATATTGGGGCAAATTCTCAGGTGGGGACTAGGCCAAACCCTTTCTGGGTTTTGGTGGGTTATTTGTGGGGAGACTAGGGTTAATTTCCCAGAATTTTCTGAGCACTGAAAGTGAGCCAAACAATAGATTCTTCCAGCTAGCAGTGTAGTTTCTTGGGCCAGTGCAAAGCATTGAGGGGAGCCTTTTCCTAGTAGATGAGCAGTCGTTTCTACCACTTGGGTCTTGTTAGCTTGCCTTGGGAAAGTCCAGGTGCATACATTCCAAGCCCATATTGTTCTCCCTTCGAATTATAAATAAAATGGCTCAGTTCTGCGTAATTTTTGGACTTTTTATGTGTGTTTAATTTTATGTGGGTTTTCTGTGTTGCATGTGCTATGAATGCTTTGTTTATCACTGTCAATTTTCCTTAGGGATATTACAGGTAAAAGTACATTACAATGATTTGGCTGCATTAACATGACAATCTTTAAAACCCAACTTCAACTGTATAAATGTCATTATAGTGAACTTGTTAATTAAGGATGCATTAAACTTATTAAGTTATTTGTAAGGTACTATTGGGCAGTGTTGTTTCCGCCTAGCACACACACCTAAGTTAGTATGAGAAAAACCCTTAACCCCACAAGGTGTGGCATGGTGGCGAACCTAAGAGAAGAGGCTGTCACCTATTCCCAACTCTCTTCGTTTAAGCTCTCTCCTAGGGATAATTGGAGGCTGAGGAGACCTGAGACTCGTGGGGGCTTCTGGAGGAGAACTTTGCTAGTCTTTGCTGATATTTTGGGGCCTTCCAACATTGGTATTTCCAGGTGGGTCAATTTGCCTAGCAATTGGAGAGGAGCGTGGAAATTGGGGCAAATTTCTGAGGTGGGAACTAGGCCAAACCCTTTATGGGTTTTGGTGGGTTATTTGTGGGGAGACCGGGGTCAAAAGACTTCGAAAAGAAAGGAAATATTTAGAAAATCTGCGCTTGTGATGCATTAGATTTCCTTCTTAGATGCCCCAAGTAATTGGCAAATGGAATAAAGAAAAGGCCTCCAAAGTCAGCAAACTTGGAGAAACGTTTACATGCAAAAATCAGATTGTGAAAGTCCCCAAATCTGCCCAATGAGTGGACTGTTTTGGCATTCACAAATGAACCACTTTAAAATCACAATGCCTGCAAGAGGAGAGATGCTAAGCCTCCTCTAGCTCGCGACCCTTGAGAAAAAAATTAGCAGCACTCACAACATCCCACAACCTCCCTTGAAAACTAGTCTTGAAGTGAGAGTTCAAGGTCCTGCACACAACCTGTTAAAAGTTTCAAACAATGAATCCCACAAGCTGCCACAAGAACAAATTAGAGAGGGTTGCGAAACAAACCAAGTGTTAGTTATGAATTAATCAAGAAAATTACAAATGTATATTTACAATAGTCTACAAAGGCTAAGCTAAAGAGTATGAATAAACTCTCCTCTTTTCTTAGCCATAATTTGGTTCTAAAATAGAAAGATTATAGCAGATGAAGCACAATATTTTGAGAAATAAGTATTAAATGGATTATGCTTTGAGATATGAGCCCAAAGTCCAAAAGAAATCCCTGCAATAGAAATCCGAAAAGTGAGACTTCGGAAATTGACAAATGTTGGTTCTGCTAAGTATTTCAAGAGTGGGCTGGTTCCTCCGAGAACTTCCCCTCATACTTGAAGCTTTATCCAAAATATAGAGTTTCTACACTATTTCACATAGACAAATTAGATCCATATGGGCTTAATCACATGCAATGATGAGAAAATTTTAGAGATATATTGGACATCAACTAAAACATTTTCTATCTAGAGTAAGTAAAAAATCCTTATGCTAATGTAAGATAGCCATACATCAACACAACTTGAAAATCATAATGGAAATAATAACATAATTAAGTAAGTAGAAAGACGAGAGCATTAATATCAAGATATTACCATACACGGAGAAGAACACCTCAAATGTAACCCTAAAGTCTTTTGTATTAATTTGCAAAAGAGTGTACAATTCAACTGAGCATCCTTAAGCCCAATAGCTTATATCAAGATTCATAGTGAGAGCCGATTGCCCACTTAAATAGAAGTTTGGGAGTCAATCCCACGACAAATGGTGACAATCCCAAGACAAATGGGTGACAATCGCAATGCTTCATCATGCAAATTCTAATTTCCCAAGTGGCAACTCAATTTCTTCCTTAGAGGCCGCCCACACAATCCTTGAGTAGGAGAACTCGTTGAGATGAGGGGACATGTGGGAGAGTGAAGTGGAGTGGTAGGAGACCACTCTCCACCTCACACAATTGAACTTCAACCAAATCCTCAATCAAATACTTAAATCGACTTGGAACTCTAGCTATCCTCCATAATTCATGGGATTTGCCTTGTGAAACTCGTGGTCCCCTCAATGAAATTCGATTTGCCTTTTTGTCACATGTTTCTCCTTGATTCTTGGTCCATGGTGGAGTCCACATAATCTTCTAACTTGAATTTGACTCTTGGTGAATTTCCACCTCATTTCCACATCATTTAGCATGTGTGTATATTTATTTTCTCCAATTTATTTAATTGTTGGCTCAATTTATTGCCACATTTTCCACTAAACTTAGGAAAAACGTGTTTTGAGGGTCTAGAACTCATTTTTTACCCCTCAAAGTGTGTCATAGTAGGAAGTTGAGGTTGAGAGGTGTAATTTTGAGCATACATACCCCATACAACTTCTTTAGACATCACTTATGACATTTTACATTCAGATTTTATTCAAATTTCCGCCTTGCAGGAAATAAAAAGAATAAAAAAACTGAACCCTAGACCTAATCAAATTCCACGAAATTTTACGAGTGATCTATTATAGTAATATACAATGACTCTAGACACTAAGACTTACCCAAGGCCTTGTTATCAAGCCGCACTCCTGCTTTGGGGTTATGCTTGGAGGAAAAAAATCAATTAATTGTGAAGTCCTCATAAGCACCTAATAATTAACCAAGTGAAAAAAACTCCCAGAGTAACTCACTTGATGACATGGTCTCGAGTTACCTAGGCTTGTTACATGATTCAACTCATCATACTAGCATCACTTTACATCATCCTCGTAGGTCTTGTGGAATCTGATTACAACAAAAGAAAATGAGAAGAAGAAATAGAGTTGAAAAGCTTTGATGATATACTATATAGTGAACTTTGATGGTACATGAGGCCTCTGATACATCCTTGGGCATGGAGTCTTCAAAATTTTTGGGTACACTTCACTGGTCAACAGGCAGGAGGAGATTATCTTCCATTTGATATATCATATGGATATCTGATACCCAAATCATTTCTCTATCATTTGTTTGATGCTGGAATTTTGAACTTCCATGAACTTATTCAACATAATGACAAGTCATTACGTGGAACGTGAGAAGAAAAGGATTTATAGACAAAGGAAAAAACACCATCAAGAACCCCTCACACACCCATTTTGGTGGTTCAGCAAACCCATTTACGCAAAATAACCCAACCCGAAGATACTGAGTATCGGGTTCTTATGGGAAGTACCCGTTCCAGCACCCGGTTCGTGGGGACGAGAACCTGGGACAGGTTCGTGAATCCCACAATGGGTTTGCAACCCTGTGCTTCACAGAATACAAGTAAAGTAAATTCAACAGTAGATAATATTCCACAAAATCCGCAATCTTTCTAGTAACACAATATAGTTTTAGATTCAACGAGTGCTGTTACACCAACAAACCTTGCTGCCCTTATACTACTAATCTTACCTCAACCAACCGCGACCTAAATGGCACTCTTTGTCAATTGTTGTTTGCATTTGCCCAAGCTGCTTCAGTCCCAATCAACCGCCCCTCTCCTAAACCTTATGACCCCCCTCTCCTAAACCTTATGACCCACTTTTTGTCCCCTTTTCTGTTGTCCACGACCTCATAAATAATCTCCTGGTCTTCTGCTGTTACAGGGAATGGGACTCTTACCTCCTCGTTGCCTCAGGGCACAAATATGCTGCCTTACAACCTCACTGCCTCAGGAGACAACCTCCACTTGATTCAAAAGGGTAACTCGTTGGATCAGGATTGACCTGCTAGCCTTCCTTAGGAAACAACCCTCACATGTTCAAAATATCTTGCTGCCATAGATAACATCTCAGAGATAGCTCGTAGCCATAGATAAGGTCTCAAGAGTAAGTTGTTGTCATAGAGTGCTGCCCTAGAAACCCTCACTGCCACTGCATGGGTAATTGTTGCCTCAAAAACCCTCGTTGTCACAAAAGGTCGCCTCATAAATTCTCACTGCCACAAAATGGATAAATGCTGCCACAGATAATGCCTTAGATAAGTTACCACAGATAAAGCCTCAGAAAGATGACCCCCCACTCGGAACTTTGCCACAGAATAAAAAAGATTGATGGATTGGCGAGGGTGGAATCTTTCACCACTGAAACCAATCATAAAGAAAGGGGTCTTCAAACCCTCCAAGAGCCTAAGCTAAAAAATCAGAAAGAACCACAATCTATGATGATCACAATGAATCTCTTCTCTCCTTTTCATATATTCCCTTTGGGGTTTTCTCTTCTAATTTTAATTTCGAGTGGCTAACAAGTTTCCCTTCATTTGCCTTAAATTTGACTTTTATTGCAAGTTTTCCTTGATTTGCCCCAAATTATCTAATTGAGGTGAGAGGCTCATTCGACAACCCATTGTGAAGGCGATGCGTAAATATGTCCGTCGTCAATTTGGAGTTGACACGTGTCCCTCTTAAAAACATCACTAAAAAGAAGCAATGTATGGGAAAAGGGAAGGATCAAACCAAGGTATGGGAAAAATATAACCATGGTATGAGGAAGTGAAAGCGAAAATAAAAGGAAGGTTGGGGCCTCATTTTGATCATTCTGGTTTTGGCATTTCATTTCTAAATTGAAGGTTTTCTGAAGCTGTTGAGCTAAGTCAACCAGTGCTGTTTAGCACAGGGATTTCCAAGCAGAGAATCCCAACTCTCTTTCGGTGATCTTAGAGTGTCATCCTATGAGAGAAAACTTGGATATTTCTTTTCCTGCATTTTGTGAGCTATTTCATCTCTACAGCAGGTAGGTTGTTTTTGTTGGATATTTTGTGCTGCAATATTGTGCTGAGAAATAGCTGGAATTTCACTATATCGTTTCAGCGCTATCTTTCAGTGATTTCTCAGTTATTTTTGTGGAGAATTTTTGGAGTAATTGTAGACTTTCTAGTGGGACGTAGAGCTGGGCAGTGGGTAATTTCACTTGATTTTTGTGTAATTCTGGGAGGTTGGAATTAGCCCAAAATATTTTTGGGTTTTGTTGGTCCCGGGTTGGAGATCATTGTCCTAATTTTTCAGAATTATTGGAGCAGATTTGAGGCCTCAAATATCAGTTTGCCTGCTTCTGCAAATTCCTGGGCAGAGAGTGCAACCAGTGAGCCATTTCAGTGTGGAGTTTTCTTCATTCTCACCGGGGTTTTGCGTGCTTGCTTAAGCAAGCCTAGGTGCACACATTCCACTATATTTTGTACTCAGCTTCTCATTGGATACTTAATAAAATGGCTCGGCTCTATTATTTCTGCTCAACAGTGTTCTAAACTTGCTGTTCTTGTGGAGTTTCAGATTGCATGTTTATTTGTTTGTTGTAGCTAGTTCATGTTTTGACATTTCACTGTATTTCTCTAGTTAGAACATTACATAGAGTTCGAGATCAAACGCCCCTCAGTAACACCATTGCTTCTCGAACCGTTCTGTAGGTTTCCTTTCAAATTCAATATATAAACTTGCGTCACTCATATTGCTTATAGATAGCAAGTTTCTTTCTAGCGTTGGAATGTGTAGAACCCAAGTGTTCTAACGTTTCCATCCTTGAGCATCAACTTGATTTTCCCTTGCCCTATGATTCTGGCTGTCAATTCATCTCCTAGGAAAACATCGTGTCCATCATATGTTTTATATTCACAAAACCACTCCCTGTGGGGAGTCATATGAAAAGAAACACCTGAGTCAATCAACCATATATTGCTTTTCTTTTGTTGAGCTCATTTCTTCTTAGTTTGATAACTTTGGAAAGCACTGATAATAAGCACACATCAAGTGATATTGTTGAGCTTGTTTCACGTTTCAGATGTTGACACAGTACTGTCCAAATAACTTCTGATACATCTAACCTGTCATATTCTCAATGAATTTTGAAATTATTCAAAATTAAACCGTTACTCTTTCAATTAGACATTTTCTTTTGTTAATGCCTTGGAGAAACCTGAAATCTTGCTTCAGAATTGTCAAAACTAAGCGAAACATTAGTGTTCAGTGCAATTTTTAATGCTTTTTAAGTAGGTTTCATTATTTTGAAAATTTGCAATAACTGCAACAACATAAATATTGCTCTAAAATGCATTTCGAACTGGGAATTTTTTGATTATTTTTAATCATTTTTAAGTTTCAGCATTGCCAGATCTGGTTTCATCTATGTTACCAGAAACTGTACTTTATGATTCTGTTTCTCCAAGAAAACACCGAGAAAGTGAAATCTGACAATTTTCTTTGGGTGTTTCTCTGACCATGGTGGATTTTAAAGCAAAACATATATAAATTAAAGAAGAAGAAACAAACAAACAAACAGAGAAAAACCTGAACGTTATTATGTGAATGCAATTTGTTTTACTACATTTGATACTTGACTAATTAGTAATTAGTAATTATGAATGGTGGATTAATTTTCTGTGTTTAATGGATTCAGATTTACTAAATTATTTATTTTCTATATAATATGCATAGTGCAGAAGAACTGTTTTTTAGTGTGAACCCTCCTTGGCCCTTTTTTCTTGTTCGATTGCTGTTTCCTGTTCCTTTTTCCTTTCCATTTTTTCAGTAACGCAGTCTTTTGACTGAATACATAATCATGAATAATAATAGTAGATCAGCTCTGTATTTCTCTGAATGGTAGTTTTTCAGATAGTTTCTTATTGTACTGTTCTTGCTGACTGATGGCACTTGGGTAAAAGTTTGTGATATTTCTCAGCTTACAATGGAGATAGGTACATAGATATTGATCTGATGCACTGTGGCAGTGAGCTTCTAGCTGTAAGAGCAGGAACGGCCAATTTTCAGGGCATGTGAAGCTTATAGTATTGGTTTTCCCGTCCTGTCATGTGTGTGTTTGCTTCTGAAGTTGTTTTGATGTAGGAGAATTCATTGGTCTACTAGTATATCCTCTTGTATTGGTGATTCCAAAACGGAAGACGCCAGTGCATATGACCGTGGCTGTTTCAGATCTTAGCGAAAGTAAAAAGGACAAAATATTCTTTCCCATTTGTTAAAGATTAACTGAAACAAGGATACACAATGCATGTCAGATAGCTGAAACCTTTGCTTGAATTAAAGGCTCTGGGTGTTTGAGTGCCCAGTTTATTTTAAGTTCCTGTGAATAAATTTTGAAGCTTAGTGTCCTGAAGATAAATAGAAGTTTTGCATGCATTAATTGATGCTTTATTTGCTGCAGTAATCTCTACTCTGCTGAACTTTGTGAATTTGTTCAAGAAAGCTCGGGAGGATAACATCAAGCAAGCTGAAGCTGAGAGAAAGAAAATTGAGAAAGATAAAATAAAATCCTCTCCTGCAAAAAGGGATTCAGTGGATGTTGAGAACTCCAGATTAAGTCCTTTGAGAAAGGAATCGGATCGCATGTTTTCACCCCGGCGCAGTAAAGCTGGATGATGCACGAGTATTTGTTAGCTGTTTGGTTACTATTTTGGAACTTTGCTTTGAAGCTAGTACCAATGTGCCCCTGTGGGAATTCATATGAGAATTGCTGTTTCGATTGGTTCTCACTTTCTTGAGAAATTTCGTAAGCAGTGGAGCTAATAGTTGTCTTTTTGAAGCCAACTAGTTCCCCGAAGAATTGGCGGCTCTATAATTTCACATAATTTTATGTCTAATTATAATTTTGGAGGTTTGTTTTGTAGCAGGAGAATAGCAGCCAAATGGTTGCATTCATCATTTGGTGCCTTAAAGACCTGACTGAATATCAAAGTGTATTGTATACAAAGGCTGTCTTGCCCCTGGGAAGGCTCTACAAACTATTTGTACAAATGCACATCTTGTTTCGTTCAGGTTCGTTGCTAAAATCCTGTGGCTTTTGTGAAGCCTTTTTTCGTGCATGGTTGGAAGCAAAATATTCTAGATCACCTAGTCGTACATTCATTGTGATTTCGTTGGTCTGTGGGTGTCACTGGGCTTAATAGTCTTTGAAATATATTTTGAAAATACTGTTCTTGTTGACTAAGTTCAAAATAACTGCCACATCTAATACGTATATTTCCCGTTGTAAAGTGCTTATTCCTCCTTTTTTATTATCTATGCAGGTTGACAAGCCATGGACCCCATAAATCTGCATTCTTGGAAAAATATGCAAATATTACGCAAGGCTATTTTTCTTGTAATTTTAAATTGAAACTGCGTCATGTTGTATAGTTGTTCCGGATGAAGCATGCCGGATTCCTCATACAAATGAAATGCTGTATTTATTGCCATTTTTGTTGCAATGTCTGTTGGCTATTATACCACATGCTTTGAAATTTCAGGTCTTTTGTACAATGTTGTTCTTCAGAAGAAAAGTTCTTATTCTGGATTCAAAAGGGCATCCTGGTTCCATTTGGGATTGTTGGTATTAAATAATAGGGACCAAAGGAGGAGATAATTAGTAAGATGGACCAGATAGTAGTATGACTCTAAAGGGATTTGTATCAATAAGATATGTATATTAGTGCAGAGTCTGAGACTTGAGAGTTCCCACCATAATTTTTTCGTCCAGAACTTTGAGCAATTCACTCACTTGAGGGTTACCGCCATCAATTTTTCGTCTCGAATTCGAGCAGTTATTTCATGTATACCGATACTTTGATGGCTTGTTTACAAAATCAGACGGACACTTGGCATATTTATTATTTAGATGCCAGCTAGTAAAAAGCTATTGTTTTTGTGGGGAGAGTGGTGAGTCAAAAACTCAGGATATGTCAAAATTTGATTGCTTAGAAAAAGATGTTGAACAACCCTAAGTAATTGCAGAAGAAACAAATGGAAGAAATGATCATCGACTTCTTTGATTTAGGACGCCTTACGAAAAAGCAAAATCCGCCCTAGATATGAAAGAGATGACTTCGAGTGAGACAATCTGGTATGGATATCTTATTCAGTCGTAGGACATTTCTATAGTTACCTTACCACATATATTCACTGCCACAGTTGTAACCTTTATTTTTTTCTGAGATGTCTATAAATTGCTAATCGTGCGAAATATGCGTGAAATAGATCATTAAACGTCACAACCCAGTGAGTAACATAATGTATGTATAGACTAAGGTTATCATGGAATAGCATACTTTGTTATTGATTGATTATAAGATCAGTGTGGGAGAACCAACCATAATAATGCTCACTTCTGAACTTGCCACCAGCGTATAGGGAAGCGAATATTTGTTCACTGTTCCTCCATATAAGTCTTTCTAATTTTATCGATTCCAACGATAGAGCAGTGAAGTGCGATTATTTCTAATAAGCTAGATACAAATTTTATGTTAGGAAAGCATCTATGATGATAGAGTGTTATAGTAAATCACTAAAAAAATATAAAATTCTATCTAATTTGACTTGTTCCCAAGGATATAGCAATAAAGTTAGACAAAAGTTTTGATATCGGATAAATATCAATGGTGAGAAATTGTTATTGGAATCACTTGAAAACATCAACTTCACTGTCTCCTCGACAAAAGTTTTGATATCGATAAATATCAATAGTGAGAAATTGTTATTGGAATCACTTAAAAACAGCAACTTCACTGTCTCCTCTTGTAAGAATTCTGAAAGTGCACATTGTAAAACTATGTGTACGAGTTAAATAATTGACATGGTATCTGATAGTGCACATTGTGCAACACATAATAGTAGGCATACAAGTTAAATAATTGCCATGGTCTCTGGCAGTCGCACATTGTGCAACACATAATAGTATGGATACCAGCTAAATAATTGCCGTGGTATCTCATATCTTGTATGATAATGTGGATAAATTTAAATGAAATTTGAAAGTGACCATGATTTAAACTTCCAGTTGATTTTCATCACTAAAATGACACTGGTTTTTAAAAGGTTATATTATTATATTGGTTGATTTACAAATATAAACGTTGACTAAGAATACTCGTGAGAATGAGTATATTCATTCATATTATTAAATCACGTAATGTTTCTTTAGTTTCATGACGCGGTAATATTTCTTTAGTTTCATGACATGGTAAAGAGTACATTATATAACATTCAAATATAAATTAACCATTATATAGACTACCACATTAAGTTCACGTAATGTTTCATGACATGGTAAAGAGCACATTATATAACATTCAAAAATAAATTAATGTATCGTTACATCATTTTATTAATAGGACTTTATTATATGTTTTGAGTTTTAAATATGACCATTCTTTCTAACAACCTTAGTTATTTCACAATGTTTGTTCAAAGTACCAAAAAATATAAGCTTTTGCATTGCACAAGATAATATTTTCAAACGTGAAAGGATAATGCTGTTGCATATGGCAAAAGGTTGATGAGAGGTAAAAATTTATATCATCATCTTTTTGTTTGACCATTGACTCAGAGCCAATGCTGAATATTCAGCTGTTTTACAATTAATATAAAATATTGTTTGTGCATGGAACTCATCTTGATTGTCTAAAAAATTGAAATTGTGTTTTCTTTTTTGAGGAAGTACCGATCTCATTTTATTGCTTCATTTTTACCATCGCCAAGAGTTTTCTTATGAATTATAACAAATAATGCATAATATAATTGTTGTTTACCTTATACTCATTGATTTGGACTTGTTTCAACAACAACATTAGATAAGGCCTCATTTCATGAGCATTTAATCTTGAGATTCCTTGTGATTGTTGTAAGTATGTGTGTGAAGTGAATTGGAACAATCCCCTTAGTTCTTTATATGAATTGAGATATTCATGAATCATAGTGGTTGATGGGATTCATTCATCAATTGTTGACATTGTGTTTTGACAATCCTTGAGATTTCAATGGATACTAAAGGCCACGAGGATTTAATTTAACATTCAAGATGGAGCTATCCTTTTGTTTTCTACATATATTAAGATGTCTATGAATCTTAGTGACTATTAGGATTCAATGATCTATTCTTGATATGGTGTATTTGCAATCATTGAAATGCCCATGGATCATAGAGGTTGCTAGGATTCAATTTGACATCTGTAACTTAATATTTGATATTTGATATGTCGATGAATCATGAGTGTCATTAAAATCCAATGGGCCATCCTTGATGTTCATTTTTTGTATGTTGTTTGATTTATGAACCATCCTTTACCTTGAGTTATCATCAAGCTTGTGTATGAGCCATGTTTTTAGGCGTCCTCGTGATTTCTTGTGCTTCCAATAAGCTGAATGTGGAATGAGCTTGTGCCATTCCTCTGTTCCATATATGAAGCGGTATCTTTGAGGATAACTAGGATTTAGTGAGCCATATAAGATATTTTGAGCTTGGGATAAAATAGCATATGTTAGGATTTAATGGGAGATCCTTAAAGCTTCACCTATCCATGTGCTTATAGTAAGCTAGTGGATGAAATGAGATTTAACTATTCTTGTGCTTGTAGTAAGTTTTGGTAGAAAACTAGATAGAGCAATCATTATGTTTGATTTATAAATTAGCATGTTTAATAATCCCAAGTACTACTTGGATTCAATATGTTGTCTTTGAATTTTTGTATATGCCATCTTTTGAGATATCCAAACATCTTAGTAGCTATTATGATTCAATGAGAAAACCTTAAGCGAGAAATCTTTAAGCTTGAGTCCTTGTTTTGTAATGAATCTTATTTTTGAAATGCATTATAAATATCCTTATGTTTGGCAGATGAATTGAGATGTGTTCATGGGTCATAATTACCACTAGGATTCAATGATAAATACTTAAGTTTAGATTACTTGTGCTTGTAGTAATCTTGTGTATAAAATGTGTTGGATGTATCACGATGCTTGATATATGAATTGATTTTCAATGTATCCTTGCCATCATAATGGGTTCAATTAGCTATTTTCATGATGAGGCATTCTTGACATTCTAAGCTTGTATATTAGTAATCCTTGAGATGCCCATGGATGAATTCACAGCAAATGTTTGGATTAATTGGGCATACAAACTTGAAATCTTTTTGTTGGTAGTAAGTTTGTGTATGTGATCAAATTAAGATATCCCTTCCATTTGATATGAGTGGACATGTTCACAAATCCTTGTAGTAGCTGGGATACATGGACATCTCCGGGGAATTTCAAGCTTAAGAGATATCGTTATTAGCAGGTATGTAATGGGGTGGTTGCTCATGGCAGTCCATGAATTGACATGTCCATGAATGCTGTGGCTACTAGGATTATATCACATGGCATGTATCTCATGAAATCTGTACTCATCATGACCTCTTCTTTCTTCTTTCACAACTTCATGCCCTTTATTTCATTACTTTTCTTAGCACTCCAAGGGGTGTCTTCATTTGGATGGGGATGTTAATAAAAGCATTTCCCTGGACTTATGATAGTGACACTCATAATCAACTATGGATCTATCTCTGTGTATGATAGTGACACTCATCTGTCCTTGAGTAAGCAATTTACTATCTCTCCATTAATTGATAAATTTATGATAACAAGACCTATCTTCTTTACCAACTTTTTCGTTGCGTCGAGAGACGTTCTACAACCTAGTATAGGGGTAATGTCGACTTAATATGTTCAATTTATAATATGTAAATTGGTAAACATTTACATTAAGGTGTGAATGTTTCCATAGTCAGATACATAATGTTGTTGAGAACTTTTGGAGACTTATGTATTATGATTGAAGAGCCCTTCTATATCGACGTTTTGGGTGAACATTTAACCCATATTCAGGGAAGATAAGCTTAGCATAAGATAGGAAGAGTGTCAGTCCGGAATATATATAAATAGGGAAAAATTCTAGCTGTTGGAGAAGGTCAATGAGAAATATGATGTTAGTTAAATTCACAATTAGAAATATATTAATTATTTATTAGCGGTTAGAGAATTAAGAGAATAATTTGTCTAGGTCCAAGAGATAAATGAAATTAAGAATTGAACTATTTAAAATAATTAAATAAACGATTAAATATAAAATAATAAATGATCTAGCCTTTAGGGAAAAGGAAGGGGGCTTGGAGATTTAAGATTAAAAGAAAATGGAAATAAATAAATAAATTAAAGTAAATAATTTATTTAAATAGAATAAGGATAGTGAGATTTCCAGAATGAAAGAACTATTAGGATTGAATTTTAAGTTAATTTTTTAATGGATGAATTACTGAATAGATAGAAAGGGGGAAATGAACTTGATTCCTAATCTATTTAAATTTGATTAATTCCTCCTATAAAATCAATAATTTTTATATCTTCTTCTCTTTCTTCAAGTTCAATCCTCCTTATTCATCCATTAAAAATTTAACTTAAAATTCAATCCTAATATTTCTTTCATTTTGGAAATCTCACTATCCTTATTCTATTTAAATAAATTATTTACTTTGCTTTATTTATTTATTTCCATTTTCTTTTAATCTTAGATCTCCAAGCCCCCCTTAATTTATTTAATTGTTTTAAATAGCTCAATTCTTAATTCCATTTATCTCTTTTATTCCCTTAATTCTCTAATCGGTAATAAATAATTAATATATTTTTAATTGTGAATTTAACTAACATCATATTATTTTATATTTAATAATTTATTTAATTGTTTTAAATAGTTCAATTCTTAATTCCATTGATCTTTTGGACCTAGTCAAATTATTCCCTTAATTCTCTAATCACTAATAAATAATTAATATATTTTTAATTGTGAATTTAACTAACATCATATTTCTAGTTGACCTTCTCCAACAACGAGAATTTTTCCTTATATATATTTCGGACATGCACTCTTCCTATCTTACACTAAGGTGAATTGTTCACTTGAAACGTCGATATTGAAGGGCTCTTCAATCATAATACACAAACACTTACATGTCGGTTAAAATTAATACAGAGCCAAAGGAGATGCAAATGTTGTAGATGTTGTAGTACCTTGGAAAAAGTTAAAAGTAATAAAAATAATAAAATTCGAATTTGTTACATTGTAATTTTGTTTTTATTAATAAAATTACTAATAACTTTTTAGATTAAAAAAATCATATTATACATATTACATTAAAATATATAAGTAACAACAAGTTAAGATCCATTTTACCTTATAAAATAGAATAATGATTATGTAACCATATTTAAATTTAATTAATAAGAACATAAACTTACAATATAACAATATGTTTAACCATGGATATTCAACGTCCACTTTGCAATTAACTTGTAAAGAGGGTTTGTTACAATACCATTGGTCAATACCATGGCTCATCAATACAACATACCCAAAAACCATCTTTCATATCACAGTCAAAATATTTTATAACTATTTTATTTGAATTTAATTTTATAATTTTTTTATTATTAAATTTGAAAGAAAAATATTATAATTACTTCTGAGATATATGTGCACCTCTATCACATGAAAATATATAAGATATAAATAGTAGCTATAATTTAAGATCCAATTCACCATATAAATTAAAATAATAATTTTGTAACCATATTTAAATTTCATTAATAAACACACAAAAAACTTAATACTTACAATATAACACCGTTTTTAACCACGGATATTCACCATCACTTTACCATGGATATTATTAACCAAAAATTCACTTCTCATTTCACAACCAAAATATTTTATAAATGTTTTATTATTATTATTATTATTTTATTTTATTACTTTTTTGAGCCAAGAGACACTCTCCATCCCAATATCGAAGAGTTGTAATGCCCAATTATTTTATGTTATCTGAACATTTTGAATTAATTAAAATTAGTGAAATTATATAAAAATAAAAATAAAAATAATAATTAAAACATCATAGATCCATCTTAACTTCGACTCTCTCCATCCTAGTATGGAAGTGTTATTGTAATGTCCAATTATATTATGTTATCTAAACATTTTGACTTGGTCAAATTCATAAAAATAAATTATTAATTAAAACATTTTGACTCAGTGAAATTATATAAAAAGAAAAATTAAACCAAAAAAATAAAATTAATAATTAAACCAGTCTAGATCCATCTAAACTCCAGATCTATAAAGCTCTGAGAGGAATCAAATTTCTCGAGGTGCAAACCTTTCTTCAAGTTTTGCACTCAGAAAAGAGGTTCTAAGGAAGGTTCTTCATTATTTACATCTAATTTGTGTAGAACTGTATCTTCCTTATCTTCATCATACCATTTTTTCTGTGCTGCCTCTTCTTCTTTTTCTTTTTCCACTTGTCTGTTTCTTTGATACCCACCTGCCAAAATCCTGACTCCAAGTCAAGTTTAGAAAACAAATTTGATTTAGAAATCTGTGTCAGGATTGGCTCTGAAAGAGGATGGGCATCATAGTCGAGTAAATTATTCAGAGGCTTATAATTTACTACTAGCCTAGGTTTTCCTCTAGCTATCTCTGCATGCTTGTTAACATAAAATGCAAAACAAGCTATTGGGCTCTTACTTTTCCTTATCAAACCTTTTTGTAAGAGATCCTTGATTTCTTTTCTGCAGAGAGTCATCTGCTCTTGATTCATAGGAATAGCCTTTGATCTTTTGAGCTTTCCATTGAAATCACTTTTCATTGGTAGTTCAACTTCATGCTTATGTATATGCCAGAAGGCATTAGGATCCTCCGAGCAACATTCCAAAAACTTATTCTTGAGATTAACTATTTCTTTGTCAAATTTCCCTTGTTCAATGTTTTCATCAATTCTAAGGATTTTTTTTTCTCCATTTTTGCTAACAAGTTCTCTAATCTTTCAATCCTTTTTATCCTGTTAGGAGAACTTGAATTTATGAAAGGGAAAAACAATTCTTTACCTTCTAATTCCAGAAAATAGCCGAATCTCCTTGTTTGCTGATCAAACTTTGCTCCATGTTTTTGGAAGTTTTGAAAGAAGGGTGTTCCCAAGTACATTGCACAATCCATTCCTGTGACAATTGGACAAACAACTTTGATCCCAACTGATTCTGTGAGAAAGATATCAACTGAGACTTCTGAAGTGGTTTTGATATCTCCACTCGCTGTTGTGACTTTTGGACAGTTTGTAGGTCTTATGAGATGAGATTCTACTACTGTATCATTTACGATATTGAGTCTGGAACCAGTATCCATAAGAACTTTCCAATATTCAAATCTGGAACCAATTCTTACTTTGAGCTTAATGCAATACACCACATCGCCATTGATCTGATTGCATCCTAGACCACTCCGATCATCTTCTGTTTCTTCATCAGAATTATGCTCATGAATTTCCACTCCTTTAAAAGGTTTTTGATGATAAATATAATTCTAAGTTTGGGCTGAGAAAACACGCTGGGTTGAACTTGATTCTGGTTTATCTTCATCTTTTATTTTTCTAAGTTGACAGCCCTGATGACTTTCAATGCAGAGTCTTCAGTTCTCCTTTACTGTCTTTCTCAGCTCCTTTATTGCTTTATGAATTCTAGGCAAGGTTTGTGGAAGTTCTTCGCCAAAGTCTTCTTGCCTAAATTTCCTTGTCAGAGTTTCCACTGAATAAAGAGAAGTTGGTGGCACATATCCTCTATTAGGATTATTTTGCTTTGCTAGTTTTGAATTCAATTGATTAAGCAACACTTCTTTATACATTTCTTTCAATTGAGGATCTGTTGCTGCCATCATTTGAGTAAAAAAATTTCTTGTTTGTTCGTCTGCCTCTGGTTGCCTCATCATATTCAGGGAATGGCATTGGAAGACATCTAGATCATTGCAATCACAATTATCTTCGAAACATTCTACATAATGTGGATCATTGCAGTATTCATATTCAGAATCAGAAGTGTTAGAATCTGAATTGAATCTATTTACATAATCTGATTCTTCTTCACTAGTGATTTCTTCACAGCTATCAAGCAAATTCAAATAATTTATCTTACCAGATTTGTTTCTGTAAAAGACTTTCTTCTTACCTTTCTTTGGTTTTTCTTTCTTTCTATATTTTTCCAAATCTGGACAATTTGGAGAAATGTGTCCTTTCTTATTACAATGGTAACATTTGAATTCTTTCTTTCTTGAGTATAGCTGTGTCTTCTTGTAGTCCTTTGGTTTCTTCTGGTGGATGATTCTCTTGCCAGAAAAATTCTTTGAAGAGTGCTTCTTTTTCTTGTAGACACTTCGCTCCCTCCCCTCTGAATTTTTAGGGGCAGAGAGATGCCATTGTTTGCATAATTGTTGATAACCATGTGGATTTTTTGGATTTGTGGCTGCTCTAGCAATCTTCATTTGTGAGCAGAGTTCAACAATTATTGCCTTTACTGCTTGTCTTATTACCCAAAATTCGTAGTGACCAATATTTCCAGACAACTTGGTGACTATTGCTTTTGAAACCCATAATGGTAATGATGAAATGAATATTTCCTTCCATTTTGATTCAAGAATGAGTTCATGAGACAAAGTATGCAATCTATGTAAGAACTCATTAAAATATTCATCAAAATGCTGCACATTATGAAGTTTCATAGCCACTAGAGTAATAGCAGTCAAATCATTGTTAATCTGTGGAAAACCAATGAAATTTACCGTGATGCCATAAAGTAAACAACCAATCATATTGTTTACAGGGAGTGATGTCGATGGATCCATGTATGTGCTCCCATCTGCATTCAGAACTTGTGAATTTTCCCATGTGGTTAACAGTGTGGGATATTTTATGGTTTCAGCGTTTAACCATGAATCTAAAGATCCTTCAAATCCACCAATAACTCTTCTGGTAGAATTAATGGGTCCAATATCATCAGCCAAATATGTCCGGTAAAAAACAAGCATAGAATGCACGACTAAAAATACTTCTGCCTCAATGAAGTTATCAATGTTCCATGAATATGTGGAGGATGTAGACCAATCCTTATGATACTCAGATTTCATCAAATCTCTCCTATCTGGGGCAGGGGACCGGGTAGAATTCCACGTAGATCTGGATGTGGTTGCATGAACTGTATTATCTTCAGGGATATTAAACTGAATTTTGTCTTCAGGAGAAAAATTCTCTACATATTCCTCAAGTTTTTCCAAGGAAGGTTCTCCGTCATTTACTTCTAATTTGTGTAGACCTGTATCTTCCTTATCTTCTTCATCATACCATTTTTTCTGTGCTGCCTCTTCTTCTTTTTCTTTTTCCTCTTCTGCTTTCTTCATCTTAATCCATTCTGTTAGAGAAGAACTAGTTGAAGTACTAGGTTGTGAGGAAGTCATGGGGTTTGCTTTCAGATGACAAAAGTAACTTGGGGTAGCAAAAAGATTATGGGTAAGAGGCTCCAGGCTTAGGAAACTGTTTTATTAGACTGGATACTGAAGCAAAGATAGTATATGGCATTTGTGAAGAAGGTTCACTAAACAAAGTAGTGGATTTGTAAGAGTCTGATGAAGGTTTCTTTTTTAATGAATCAATGGAGTTAGAAACATTCAAGACTTGTTTCTTGATAATGTCAAGACTGGAATTTATTTTAACAATTTCTTTTCCATGAACTATAGCTGCATCAAAAATTTTCTTATCTGTGGATATTTTGAGTTTATCCAGACTTTCAACGATATGTTTATCGTTTTTTGCTAAATTTTTGACATTCTCATTTAAACAAACCAGAGCATAATCCTGTTTTTGTAACATTCTATTCATCAAATCTTTCAGAATGTTATTCATTTCTTCTATGGATCTATGCTGGTTTCTCAAGTGTTTTTCCAAACTGGAAAGGGCAAGATTAGTCCAATTTGTGGCAAGTACAGAGTCTTTTGTAGAGTCCTCTATCCGGATGGGGAAGAGTTTAAATATTTTCCCATCATTATTTCTGATAACAAAGTTTTTCCATGGTGGAAAATCATTGTCAATTTCATATATCTGTCCATCAAAGATTTCCCATTGTGTTTTGTAGGGGAACCAGACCTAATCACGTTTATTTGCAAACAACTGCAGATATCTTTTATTAATTTCTCTCCTTTTGTTCTTATGACTTGCAAATCCTTGGGCAAGTTAGGCTTGGACAACATCCTTTGTATCTTGAGAGAGAACTCCAGAATTACAAGTGGAGATGGAATAATGACAGAATTTGATTGCATCTTTTCTGCAACAAAATTATCTATATTTAGAATCCTTTTTTGTCTTGCTTGATTTAAGAAATTCTTTCTTAAGGATTCTTCTATCTGATTGGAGGAAGGATAGTACCATTCATAAAAGGAAATCCATTGATTGTTAGATTCCATCCATCTTTTCCATTCCTCATTCTTCTAGCTGTTGAATTTTTTCTAGGTATCAATTTGAGCTCTTCAACATAACTATTTTCAGATTTATGGGTGAAAATGTCCCAGTTGAACATTTTCTTCTTCCATTGATCTTCAGGATCATATGGACTAATTCCTTTGTAGATTTTCAGGAATGCAGTGATTTCACTGTCTGAAAGAATTTCCACATGTTTTGGAATTTTATTCTTAGGATTTTTTCTGTATGATGGAATTTCTGATCCATCAATGAATCCTAAACCCTTATGACTGTTCTTCTGTGTTGATTGAATAATTATCTCTTCATGGATATTGAAGAGATGTGTCTTTGTGTATCCTTCTTTAGACTTACTTTTGTCTAGTACAAAAGTAATCATATTTATTCTTCTTCTGTCTTCTTCATTATTGCCATGTGGGACTGGTGGTTGTGAAGAGAATTGACAAAAGGTTTTAGAACAGTGAGAATGGCCACATACAAAAACTAAGGGGTTGCTGGGAGAGGCAACTTGACTCAGAACTAAATTTTTTACAACATCTAAAAATATAGGATCAACTGAGTATGTAGGAGTAGTATTTACAAAAGTAGAAATATTAACAGAACTCGTGACTCTGGAAAGATGGTATGTACATTCCCATCTTTGGAGGTAAAAATTGTGGAGGAATTTACAGGTGATGGTCGGGTAGGTTTTCTGATTGATTCCCACTTAGTAACCCATTCTGCAGGGGGTTTTAATTCTGCTCTAGGAATCATTTGAGGAGCTATAAGATTCATACCATAGTCATGGGTAATCAAGGTGGTAAATTCAGATTGCGATGATACTGATTTAACTACTGAAGGAGTATTTTTTTTTGTAGAATTTTACTACTGAGGACCACCATATAGCTATGTTTTTACTATCATCATCAAAATCATCATAACCATGTGTTTGTAATCCGAGCATTAAAGAATTTATGGCGTTCAGATCTGTTAAGGCTATGGAGAAATCAGGAAAACATGACCATGAGGCAGGACCATAGGTGAGAGTACCTTGACAACCACCAATGAGAGCTTTTGGAAAAACTTTCCATCTTTTATCAAAAACACAAGAAAAAAAAGGCAACATCCTGTCCTTTCCTGTGTAAGGGCTGAATACCAATTTGGACATGGCCAAAATGGGCAAAATTATAACCTGCTTTCCGAGTAGCATCAAACTCAACTTGATTTATGATGTTTAAAGAATGAAGGATATTGTTATTAGAGGTTGTTTGCAGAACTTCCTCTTTAACTTTATATCTCCAGAACTGGATAGAGTCTAGTAATCCTAAATTCTTATAAACATTTTTTGGGTCTACTTTAGGAAGAGACCAAGATCCAGAAGCAACGGGTTCTGAGAATAAATTAACAGATCTTTCAAGAACTATAGACTCTGTAAAATTTGAATTTCTTCTCTCAAAATTTGCTTCTTCATGTTCTTTTAAAAGTTCTTCAAATGACTTATCACCAAATTCATGACGAGAACTAGATGCAGATAATGAATCCATAACAGCGTGAATAAATATAGATATAGTGGAAGGCTAGTAAAGACAAAAATCTTCAAAACACTGTGTACCAATTATATCAGAAATATGATTGTAAACAAAGCAGGTTTCACGGCTCCTCGTGGGAAGAAGTTCTAATCGCCTAGTCTTCAAATGCCTTTGATGCCATCCTCGGCTTAACAGGCAACTGAAATTATCGAGACTCAAACAAAATCATATGTTCCCAACAATATGCTCAAACAAAATGCAACTTGGCTCTGATACCATTTTATTACTGAACAAATGGATTTTACAAACACTCAGAAAGACTCAATCTCAACTGAGATAGACTGCTGTGGCATTCAATAGATGAATATCCTTGCATAGCAAGAGAAATCTGTGGGCTACCTGGCCAAAAAAACAGACTCAGTCCAAAGTTTGAAAACTTAAATAGACATAGACTCGAAATACCCTATAGATCCGGCCACTTTAGATTCTTCTCAGTGCTTGCACACAGAGACACAGGCTTCTCAAATCTTACTCTAGACTCGAATGCCTTCCAATGGGCATTCAACCCCCTTAAATAGATTTCTCAAAGACCCTTGCCTCCATGAAGTCTGTGATGACTCAAAAGTCAAGATTCGAAAGATTGATCATCCGTGCAAGGATATCAAACTTTCAGTCATTTTTGACAGAAAGTAAATTGTCCGGAAAAGGATTTGATGGTCCCATGCAAGGGTATCAAAATCCTTTTGGTTATTATGTGACATAAAGAAAGTAAAATTTCAGGAATCATTGCTTTCGAGTAACACCAAAGTGATATCTGCGCAGAGATTCCTGGACATGCCTAAGTACTAAGTGCATATGTGTACAAGATGGAGATTCTTTTACGAAAAACCCATGAAAGAAACGTATAACACCATTGTCGGTTAGAAAGACATTATAGTATGAAGAATGATATTTGTGGATGAGTGTAGTCGCTGTGTCGGAAATGACCTATTAGATAAGTAGAAAAGTATTGTACTGTCACTTCCTTTTCAGATTCCCAAATCTTATCTTCCTGATTTTCTGGAGGTTGAAGAAAATTGATCAATTCAAAAGGATTGGTGTCCAGATCTGATTGTTGATGTAAATCATTATATTCCATTTGGGTTCCATCATTACATGGGACAAGCTGTCTTGCACTGATTTCTTGAGTGAAGAACCAATTAGTATGACCACATCTCCTTATTACATTTAAAAAAGAAATATCTTCTAATTCGATGAGATCTTTGAGGTGTTTATACAAGACCCTTGTCTGAAGCATGTCGGGCTCAGAGAATCCATCAATATTTAATCGGGTTAGCTGATAGGGAATTGTGATAACACCGCTGATTCCATAGATTTTCCACCAGCTTAAAAACCATTCTGGGAAAGGATCTTCTTGATTCATCCTTTCTGTCGGCTAATCTTCATAGCTGAAATCAAATTGTAGATGATAGAAGAAATTGGATGAGATATTTTCTAAATTCATCATTTGGAAAAAGGCAGACCTTTGTCTTTCTGGATCATAATAAGTTCTTCTTAGAGGATTATTGAACTGTCTAATTGTGAGCCTGAAATTCCCGATTCTGTTATCATCTTCATAATAGATCTCATAAGAAATGTTTCTTATATAGACCAAATAATCAAGTTCTTGGATGGCCAAATCATTTTCAACCTCTTGATCTTCCCAAGTCCAAAGATTGGGAATGCCTTCTCTCCAACGTATTTCCTTTAGCGGGTACCAATCTTCATCATGGTCCAGGAGACTGATATTACTTATATTTTCATATCTGACCCATCCTTGAGTGGTTTCTATCTCAACATAATCTTCATTACTTCTTATGAAGTTGTAGGATAAGGAATAAATAGAAATTTTCTCCAAAAATTCTCTAGATAACATATCAGCAAAATAATTTTTATGACCAGGGATGAACTTGATTTCAAAATTATTATGACTGAGTGTCATGATCCATCTTACCATTGCAACATCTTCAAAGTTGCATTTATGAATTGAAAACTTCAATGCTTGACAATCAATCTTTACTAAAAACTTTGTATAGATCACAAAGTCTTTGAATTTTTCAATTCCTAAGCAGACTGCTATGAGTTCTTTCTTCAGGCTTGCCCAATTTATCTAAGTTGTGGACCATAATCCAGAAGCATATCGGAAAATTTCTAGTGGATCTTTTTTTTTTTTTCTCTAAATTCCCCTGACAAAGAACAGCTCCCCTTCCAACATTACTGGCATATGTCATGATTACTTTTTTCCAGTTCTCCTGAATTGGACTCAAGGGTTGAATTCTGCGAATTCTCTCTTTGATCTTCTGGACCGATTTGGTGCATTCCTCATTCCATGGGATAGGTTCTTTCTGTAGTCTCTGGTTCAAAAGTTTCCTTTCTTGAGCACAATGCTGGAGAAATTTAGATACATAATTAAGGCTTCCTAGAAACCTCTGTAGTTGGGTTTTATCTAAAATTTCATCAGGATAATTGTCAATAAAATCTAGACTTCTCTAGATTACTTGATAGGAGCCAAACTGTATATTATATCCCAAAAATTCTATCATTGTCCTGTTTAATTTCATCTTAGTTTCAGAGAGAACTATTCCTTTCTCTTTCACTCTTTGGAGGAATAATTTCAAATGATTGATATGAGCAGGAATATCCTCTGAATGTACTAAAATGTCATCAATATATTTATTAAGAAAATCTTCCATGCCTTCAAACGTTTCATCCATGATGCGATGGAAGGCTGAAGGGGCATTTATTAATCCTAAAGGCATTATGTTCCATTCAAAATGGCCTTCTGGGAAAGAATTCAAATGTTACCATTGTAATAAGAAAGGACACATTTCTCCAAATTGTCCAAATTTGGAAAAAGACAGAAAGAAAGAAAAACCAGAGAAAGGTAAGAAGAAAGTCTTTTATAGAAGCAAATCTGGTAAGATAAATTATTTGAATTTTCCTGATAGCTGTGAAGAAATCACTAGTGAAGAAGAATCCGATTATGTAAATAGATTCAATTTAGATTCTAACACTTCTGATTCTGAAGATGAATATTGCAATGATACACATTGTGTAGAATGTTTCAAAGATAATTTTGATTGCAGTGATCCAAATGTCTGCCAATGCCATTCCCTGAATATGATGAGGCAACCAGAGGCAGACGAACAAGCAAGAAATTTGTTTACTCAAATGATGGCAGCAACAGGTCCTCAGTTGAAAGAAATGTATAAAGAATTGCTGCTTAATCAATTGAATTCAAAACCAGCAAAGAAGAATAATCCTAATAGAGGATATGTGCCACCAGCTTCTCTTTTTTCAGTAGAAGCTCTGACAAGGCAATTTAGGCAAGAAGACTTTGGCGAAGAACTTCCACAAACCTTGCCTAGCATTCATAAAGCAATAAGGGAGCTGTGAAAGATAATAAAGGAGAACCGAAGAATCTGCATCGAAAGTCATCAGGACTGTCAATTTAGAAAAATAAAAGTTGAAGATAAACTAGAATCAAGTTCAACCTAGCCTGTTTTCTCAGCCCAAACTCAAAATTATATTTATCATCAGAAACCTTTCAAAGGAGTGGAAATTCATGAGCATAATTCTGATGAAGAGACAGAAGATGATCGAAGTGGTCTAGGATGCAATCAGATCAGTGGCGATGTGATGTATTGCATTAAGCTTAAAGTAAGAATTGGTTCCAAATTTGAATATTGGAAATTTCTTATGGACACTGGTTCTAGACTCAACATTGTAAATGATACAGTAGTAGAATCTCATCTTAGAAGACCTACAAACTGTCCAAAAATCACAACAGCGAGTGGAGATATCAAAACCACTTCAGAAGTCTCAGTTGATATCTTTCTCACAGAATCAGTTGGGATCAAAGTTGTTTGTCCAATTGTCACAGGAATGGATTGTGCAATGTACTTGGGAACACCCTTCTTTCAAAACTTCCAAAAAGATGGAGCAAAGTTTGATCAACAAACAAGGAGATTTGGCTATTTTATGGAATTAGAAGGTAAAGAATTGTTTTCCCTTTCATAAATTCAAGTTCTCCTAACATGATAAAAGGGATTGAAAGATTAGAAAATTTGTTAGCAAAAATGGAGAAAAAGAAAGAAATCCTTAGAATTGATGAAAACATTGAACAAGGGAATTTTGACAAAGAAATAGCTAATCTCAAGAATAAGTTTTTGGAATGTTTCTAAGAGGATCCTAATGCCTTCTGGCATATACATAAGCATGAAGTTGAACTACCAATGAAAAGTGATTTCAATGGAAAGCTCAGAAGATCAAAGGATATTCCTATGAATCAAGAGCAGATGACTCTCTGCAGAAAAGAAATCAAGGATTTCTTACAAAAAGGTTTGATAAGGAAAAGTAAGAGCCCAATAGCTTGTTTTTCTTTTTATGTTAACAAGCATGCAGAGATAGCTAGAGGAAAACCTATGCTAGTAGTAAATTATAAGCCTCTGAATAATTTACTCGACTATGATGCCTATCCTCTTCCAAAGCCATCTACCATCCTGACACAGATTTCTAAATCAATTTTTTTTTTCTAAATTTGATTTGAAGTCAGGACTTTAGTAGGTGGGTATCAAAGAAACAAACAAGTGGAAAATTGCTTTTTTCAGTCCCAGAAGGCCATTTTGAATGGAATATAATTCCTTTTGGATTAATAAATGCCCCTTCAGCCTTCCAGCACATCATGGATGAAACTTTTGAAGGTATGGAGGATTTTCTTAAGAAATATATTGATGACATTTTAGTAAATTCAGAGGATATTCCTGCTCATATCAAGCATTTCAAATTATTCCTCCAAAGAGTGAAAGAAAAAGGAATAGTTCTCTCTGAAACTAAGAAGAAATTATTCAGGAAAATGATAGAATTTCTGGGATATAATATACAGTTTGGCTCCTACCAAGTAATCCAGAGAAGTATAGATTTTATTGACAATTTTCCTGATGAAATTTTAGATAAAACCCAACTGCAGAGGTTTCTAGGAAGCCTTAATTATGTATCTAAATTTCTCCAGCATTGTGCTCAAGAAAGAAAACTATTGAACCAGAGACTATAGAAAGAACCTATCCCATGGAATGAGGAATGCACCAAAGCGGTCCAGAAGATCAAAGAGAGAATTCGTATAATTCAACCCTTGAGTCCAATTTAGGAGAATTGGAAAAAAGTAATCATGACAGATGCCAGTAATGTTGGATGGGGAGCTGTTCTTTGTCAGGAGAATCCGGAAAAAAAGAAATATCCATTAGAAATTTTCCAGTATGCTTCTGGATTATGGTCCACAACTTAGATAAATTGGGCAAGCCTCAAGAAATAACTCAGAGCAGTCTGCTTAGGAATTGAAAAATTCAAAGACTTTGTGATCTATACAAAGTTTTTAGTAAAGACTGATTGTCAAGCATTGAAGTTTGCCATTCATAAATGCAACTTTTAAGATGCTGCAATGGTAAGATGGATCATGACACTCAGTCAATATAATTTTGAAATCAAGTTCATCCCTGGTCATAAAAATTCTTTTGCTGATATGTTATCTAGAGAATTTTTGGAGAAAAATTCTATTCATTCCTTATCCTGCAACTTCATAAGAAGGAATGAAGATTATGTTAAGATAGAAATCACTCAAGGATGGGTCATATATGAAAATATAAGTAATATCAGTGTCCTTGACCATGATGAAGATTGGTACCCGCTAAAGGAAATACCTTGGAGAGAAGGCATTCCCAATCTTTGGACTTGGGAAGATCAAGAGGTTGAAAATGATTTGGCCATCCAGGAACTTGATTATTTGGTCTATATAAGAAACATTTCTTATGAGATCTATTATGAAGATGATAACATAATAAGGAATTGCAGGCTCACAATTAGACAGTTCATTAATCCTCTGAGAAGAACTGATTATGATCCAGAAAGACAAAGGTTTGCATTTTTCCAAATGATGAATTTAGAAAATATCTCATCCAATTTATTCTATCATCTACAATTTGATTTCAGCTATGAAGATTGGCTGACAGAAAGGATGAATCAAGAAGATCCTTTCCCAGAATGGTTTTTAAGTTGGTGGAAAATTGATGCAGGGGCATTAGACACTAGCCAACAATGTAGGAGGTTTGTCCACATGTTGTGGCTAGGAGGGTTCGAAATCCTTGAATTGTAACAGCTAGGTGTCAATACCTCAGCTGACTGTTTTTATTTAGATTAGTTAGGATTGGTAGAAGTCAAATAGTTGGATTCAATCCATCTGTCAGTTTAGTTATTTGAATAAGTTGTAATTAGACATTTGATTTCTAGAACGGTCCTCTCAGAGGAACCGAAGAGTCATATATTGATGTATATAAGTTGTATTCCTCGGATGCATTGAAGAGAGGGAGGAAGAGGAAGAGAGATTTTTGCAATAAACTCTGTGTGTTAACAATTGTTTCCAGTTAAATGATTTCAAAGCCTATTTTCCATTGGATTGACTCGAACCTTTATCTGTGAAGAGATTGTTTAATTGCGAAACGATTGAATTCTGTGCATATATAATTACTGAGTTGAACTATCGTGTAGATTCCGCATTCCCCTGTCTATTGATTCCCTCAAATTTGTTCGGACAGGCTCTGTCGAATAAATCTCCACTCATGGAAGAAGTCTGCGTAAACCCTGGTCTTTGAACTCTTTTTAATGGTAATAGAAATCCCACTTAATAAAGAAAATTATGTTTGTTCGTTGTTAATTGGAAATTCCTAACCGGGGTCAAAACCTGAGTTAACAAACGGAGAGTATACGAAGGAGAACGCAACCCCGACGTGAACCTTGGTTAGTCACTGTTCAAAACCCACGAGTGGATTTACGAAGGTGGATTGCCCATATCGCACCGCTTTTGGTGAGTAAGCAGTATTTCCTGGTTGGGGAGCGATTCCATAGGGAATGCGACACGTGGCGAGGTGGACCCACGAAAAACCGCTGTCATAGCACGCCATCGCACGTTAACGTTCGACCCAGGGAGCCGAGCGATATCGTGGTATGCCGTCGATCTGGAGGGGAGACATCGGACGATAGTCGCATGAGGAAGATGCGCGGAAGATAACCAGGTACGGTGCATGAATTTGATTGGACCATTGATATATATGTGGGGCTGGGCCGAAGGCCTATTGGAACGTCGGTTGGTTATAAAGTGTTGGGATATTAATATAAAGTTCGGAGATACATTATCAAAGGTTGTTGAACATGTTTATTTATGAAATTACTCGAATTTGATAAATAAAACCAAAGAAAAGGAAAGTAGACCACGTGGAGTAAAAGAACGAGGTTTCAGAGAAAGAAATGCTGACAGAGCCATGACTACAGTGACCATCTCTCCTTAGGGGTCCGAAATTCAATTTTGTTGCGTCATTTGTGGTATCAGAGCCATTGTTTTTAAGGTTGTTTTGCAGAAAACTGACATGGCAATCTGAGTTGGTAAAGGTGCTGGAAGAAGGAGACCTGTTGCCAACGCAAAGGTGTTGGGGATGTTGCAGAGGGTCGAGGCCAGAATGGATGCCATGGAGCGAAGACAACCCAGAGATCCTGAAGACATCAGCGAACCTGAAACAGAGGAAGCTGAAGAAAATGTTGAGATTCCTCCTGACATGAGGCTCCTTAGAACTGTTCTGGGGTCTACAGTTAAGCCCAGAATTGAAGTGTCGAGTTATGCAGGGGGATTGAATCTAGAGGGGCTGGTGGACTGGATAAACGAAATGAATAAGTGATTCGATTATGAAGAAATAAGCGAAGATAAAGAGATCAAGTTTGCGGTGACAAAGTTGAAGGGACATGCTGCACTTTGGTGGGATGGAGTGCAAGCAGAAAGGAGGAGAGTTGGCAAGCAACCTATCAAGAGCTGGACCAAAATGATGGCTAAATTAAAAGGTAAATTCTTGCCTAGTGATTACCAGCTGACATTGTATAGGAAAATGCAGAACCTGAGACAAAGGTTGCTGACAGTAAAGGAATACACAGAGGAATTCTACAGAGTGAGCATAAGAGCTGGGAAATTTCAAGACACACCAGAGAATACTGCCAGATATGTGAATGGTCTCAAGCTAGAGATCCAAGATGAGATTGGTCTTTTGTCTCCTAAGACAGTGGAAGAGGCCTACCAGATAGCCTTGAAAGCAGAGGAGAAACTCCTGAGGAAACAATCTTCCAAGAAGAGAGGTACTTTCCGTGGAAAGGGAAGTCAAGGGGGTAGAGGAAAGCCTACTACACCCAGTGATGGAGCTAATAGTAGCTCAGCTCAGAATGCATCTACAGAGGATGATGCAAGGGGAAGAAGGGGTTCTTACAGAGGAAAAGGAAGAGGAGGCAGAGACAGAGGCAGAGGTAGAGAGTTGAGGTGTTATAGATGTCAGCAAGTGGGACATAAGCACTATGAGTGTCCAGAGAATGTGGGTGTTGGACCAAGAAATGCTGTTGTTTCCCAGGCTGGAGAAGAGGCATAAATTGAAGAATAAATTCTTCCAGAGATGGGAGAGTCCTTGGTGGTTAATAAGGTCCTGTTGAAGCAAGCTAAAGAGGTCACTAAACCTGCACAAAGGAAGACTTTGTTTAGGAGCATATGCAAAGTCCAAGGGAAATGCTGCCGGCTAGTCATTGATAGTGGCAACACAGACAATCTGGTTTCCACTGAGGTGATAGAGAAGTTGAAGTTGAAGACAAGGGAGCATCCAAATCCCTACAGGGTGTCCTGGCTGCACAAAGGGCACCAGCTGGTTGTAAAAGAACAGTGTGAGATAGAGCTGCAAATGGGAAAATATAAAGATAAGGTCCTGTGTGATGTAATGCCCATGGATGTGTGTCATATACTGCTGGGTAGACCTTGGCAGTTTGACAGAGCAGCAGTGCATGATGGCAAGAAGAACACTTGCAAGTTCTTCAAGGATGGGGTACATCATACATTGATACCCATGGAAGAAGGAGAGCCATCCAGCAGAGTGATTGATCCAAAGACCTTGTTGCTGAGTGGGAAGGAATATCTGCAGCAGATAGAAGAAGAAGAGGTAAGTTTTGCTTTAGTTTGCAAACCTAAGGTAGTTCTTACTTCTACAAATATTTCTGATTTGCCAGTAGAAATCCAAGAGATGTTAGACAATTATTGTGACATTATTGTGGATGATTTACCTGATGAGCTGCCACCCGTGAGAAAGATCAGCCATCAGATATATTTTATCCTTGGTTCAAATCTGCCAAATAAGGCAGCCTACAGAATGAATCCCATAGAAAATGAGGAAATCAAGAGACAAGTACATGAATTGGTGGACAAGGGGCTGATCAGAGAAAGTTTGAGTCCATGTGCAGTACCAGCAGTATTGAGCCCAAAGAAAGATGGAGGCTGGAGAATGTGTACTGATTCCAGAGCAATCAATAAGATCACAATCAGGTACAGATTCCCTTTGCCCAGAGTGGAGGACTTAATGTACTGTTTGAGTGGTGCTAAATATTTCTCAAAGATAGATTTAAAGAGTGGATACCATCAGATTAGAATAAGAGAGGGTGATGAGTGGAAAACTACTTTTAAAACAAATGAAGGACTGTATGAATGGATGGTAATGCCTTTTGGGTTGTCAAATGCACCTATCACTTTCGTGAGACTTATGAATGAAGTATTGAAAGAATTCATTGGTAAATTTGTGATAGTGTATCTGGATGATATATTAGTTTTCAGCAGAACTAAAGAAGAACATTTAAGGCATCTTAATCATGTCTTGAAGAAGCTACACCAAGGGAAAATGCTGATAAATTTAAAGGAATGTTCATTCATGAAAGAGGAGTCGGTGTATTTGGGTTTTGTTGTCTTTGCAGAAGGATTGAAGATGGACCCAGAAAAGGTTAAGGCAATTGTGGAGTGGCCTTCACCCAAGAATGTTTTTGAGGTAAGAAGTTTCCATGGACTTGCTAGTTTTTACAGAAAGTTTATAAGAAACTTTAGTAAGATCAATGCACCCATACTTGAGACAATAAAGAAGAGAAAACAACCATTTAAGTGGACTGCTGAAGCAGAAAGAAACTTTAAAGTATTGAAGCAAAAGATAACTGAGAAGCCTGTTTTTGCTAAACCATTTCAAGTAAAGTGTGATGCCAATGGGGAAGCCATTGGAGTTGTGTTGAGTCAGGATGATAGGCCTGTGGAATATTTAAGTGAAAAGCTGAATGACACCAGAAGGAAGTATTCCTCTTATGAGAAGGAATTCTATGCAATTGTTCAGGCACTGAAGAAGTGGAGACATTATTTGATGTCCAGGGAATTTGTATTGTATTCTGACAATCATGCTTTGCAGTATATTGTACAGTAGCCCAAGTTGAAACATAAGCATGGTAAATGGGTTGAGTATCTCCAAGGTTTTAATTTTGTTTTGAAACATATAAGTGGCCAAGCCAATAAAGTAGCTGATGCTTTGAGTAGGAGGCACATGCTTATTCAAGAAACTAATTTTGAATTGTAGGGTTTGATTTTCTCAAATAATTGTATAAAACAGATCCAGATTTTAAGGAAGCATTTGAGGCATGTAGTAACCCTATTTTAACAGATAGAAGCCAATGGCTGGATTATTTCTTGCAGGAGGACTTACTATTCAGAAGAAGCCAACTGTGTGTACCAAGATGTTCCATGAGGGAAAATTTGATCAAAGAGAAGCATAGTGGTGGACTTGCTGGACACTTTGGTACTGATAAGACTTATGAGCAACTGAGTCACTTCTATTACTGGCCCAAGATGAGAGCAGAAGTGGACAATTTTGTGAAGAATTGCAAAATCTGTCAGTATGCTAAAGGAAGGAGCTAGAATGTAGGATTGTACACTCCCTTGCCTATTCCAGACAGGCCTTGGGACATGGTGAGTATGGATTTTGTTCGAGGATTTCCCAAGACTCAGAGAGGGAATGATGCAGTCTTTTTTGTGGTGGACAAATACTCCAAAATGGCACATTTTATTCCATGCTATAAAACTAGTGATGCCACCCATGTTGCTAACTTGTTTTTCAAGGAAGTTGTTAGATTGCATGGGTTGCCCAAGAGTATTGTTTCATATAGAGACAACAGATTTGTGGGTCATTTTTGAAGGACATTGTAGAAGAAACTTGGTACTAAACTGAGTTTCAGCTCAGCTTATCATCCCTAGACTGATGGAAAAACTGAGGTAGTGAATAGGAGTCTAGGAAATTTGTTGAGAAGTCTTGCAGGAGAGCATCCCAAGCAGTGGGACCATATTTTTCCTTAGGCAGAATATGCATATAATGACTCGCCAAACAGGAGCATAGGGCAGAGTCCATTCCATATTGTTTATGGAATGCACCCCAGAGGAATATCAGAATTAAGAAATCTGGGCAAGGCAGAGCTGAGAAGTGCTGATGGTGAGGAGTTTGCTTCAGAGATCCAGGCCATACATGAACAAGTGAAACAACAACTACAAGGCAGCAACATCAAATACAAAAGCAAAGCAAACTTGAGCAGAAAAGAAGTTCATTTTGAAGTAGGAGATCTAGTTTTGGCACACTTGAGAAAAGAGAGATTCCCAAGGAAGCAGTATAACAAACTGAAGTTCAAAAAGATTGGGCCATGAAAGATACTTCGAAAATTTTATGCAAATTCTTATGAGATTGAGTTACCTCCTGATGTTGGAATATCTCCCATTTTTAATGTTGCAGATTTTTACAAGTATGAAGATGATGGTGCAGAAGAAAGATCAGCAGACAAGGGACGGATTGAGTGGAAAGAGCAGCTACCTCCAACACAACCATAGCAACTAGAGAAGATATTGGACAAAAGAGTGTTCAAAAGGACTAGAGGACAAGAGTACTTTCAGTACTTAATCAAATGGAAGGACAAGCCAGAGGAAGATGCCACTTGGATGACTGAAGGAATGTTGTAGAAGATAGGCAGATCAGTGGAAGAGCTCATGGACAGGAGCCCATGAAGAAGATTGCCCCCGGGAGTCTGATGCAGGGGCATTAGACACTAGCCAGCAATGTAGGAGGTTTGTCCACATGTTGTGGCTAGGAGGGTTCGAAATCCTTGAATTGTAACAGCTAGGTGTCAATACCTCAGCTCACTGTTTTTATTTAGATTAGTTAGGATTGGTAGAAGTCGAATAGTTGGATTCGATCCATCTGTCAATTCAGTTATTTGAATAAGTTGTAATTAGACCTTTGATTTCTAGAACGATCCTCTCAGAGGAACCGAAGAGTCATATATTGATGTATATAAGTTGTATTCCTTGGATGCATTGAAGAGAGGGAGGAAGAGGAAGAGAGATTTCTGCAATAAACTCTGTGTGTTAACAATTGTTTCCAGTTAAATGATTTCAAAGCCAATTTTCCATTGGATTGACTCGAACCTTTATCTGTGAAGAGATTTTTTAATTGCGAAACGATTGAATTCTATGCATATATAATTACTGAGTTGAAATATCGTGTAGATTCCGCATTCCCCTGTCTATTGATTCCCTCAAATTTGTTCAAACAGGCTCTGTCGAATAAATCTCCACTCATAGAAGAAGTCTGCGTAAACCCTGGTCGTTGAACTCTGTTTAATGGTAATAGAAATCCCGCTTATAAAGAAAATTACATTTGTTCGTTGTTAATTGGAAATTCCTAACCGGGGTCAGAACTTGAGTTAAAAAATGGAGAGTATACGAAGGAGAACGCAACCCCGATGTGAACCTTGGTTAGTCACTGTTCAAAACCCATGAGTGGATTTACGAAGGCGGATTGCCCATATTGCACCGCTTTTGGTGAGTAAGTGGTATTTCCTGGTTGGGGAGCGATTCCATAGGGAATGCGACACGTGGCGAGGTGGACCCACGGAAAACCGCTGTCATAGCGCGCCATCGCACGTTAACGTTCGACCCAGGGAGCCGAGCGATATCGTGTTACGCCGTCGATCTGAAGGGGAGACATCGGACGGTAGTCGCATGAGGAAGATGCACGGAAGATAACCAGGTACGGTGCGTGAATTTGATTGGACCATTGATATATATGTGGGGTCGGGCCGAAGGCCTATTGGAACGTCGGTTGGTTATAAAGTGTTGGGCTATTAATATAAAGTTCAGAGATACATTATCAAAGGTTGTTGAACATGTTTATTTATCAAATTCCTCAAATTTGATAAATAAAACCAAAGAAAAGGAAAGTAGACCATGTGGAGTAAAAGAACGAGGTTTCAGAGAAAGAAATGCTGACAGAGCCATAGCTACAGTGACCATCTCTCCTTAGGGGTCCGAAATTCAGTTTTTTTGCGTAAAAAATCTATGGACTCAGCGATCTTCTCACAATGCCCTATCAGCTAACCCGATTAAAGATTGATGGATTCTCTGAGCCCATCATGCTTCAGACAAGGGTCTTGTATAAACACCTCAAAGATCTCATCGAATTAGAAGATATTGCTTTTTTAAATGCAATAAGGAGATGCGGTCATACTCATTGGTTCGTCACTCAAGAAATCAGTGCAAGACAACTTGTCCCAAGTAATGATGGAACCCAAATGGAATATAATGATTTTCATCAACAATCAGATTCGGAGACCAATCCTTTTGAATTGATCAGTTTTCTTCAACCTCCAGAAAATTATGAAGATAAGATTTGGGAATATGAAAAGGAAGTGACAGTACAATACTTTTCTACTTATCTAATAGGTCATTTCCGACACAACTACTACACTCATCCACAAATATCATTCTTCGTACTGTAATGTCTTTCTAATCGACAATGGTGTTAGATTTTACTTTCGTGGGTTCTTCGTAAAAGAATCTCCATCTTGTACACATATGCACTTAGTACTTAGGCATGTCCAGAAATCTCTGCGCGGATGTCACTTCAGTGTTACCCGAAAGCAATGATTCCTGACATTTTACTTTCTTTATGTCACATAATAACCAAAAGGATTTTGATACCCTTGCACGGGACCATCAAGTCCTTTTCTAGACAATTTACTTTTTGTCAAAAATCACTGAAAGTTTGATATCCTTGCACGGATGATCAATCTTTCGAATCTTGACTTTTGAGTCATCACAGACTTCACGGAGGCAAGGGTCTTTGAGAAATCTATTTGAGGGGGTTGAATGCCCATTGGAAGGCATTCGAGTCTAGAGTAAGATTTGAGAAGCCTACGTCTCTGTGTGCAAGCACTGAGAAGAATCTAAAGTGGCCGGATCTATATGGTATTTCGAGTCTATGTCTGTTTAAGTTTTCAATCTTTGGATTGAGTCTGTTTTGTTGGCCAGGTAGCCCACAGATTTTTCTTGCTATGCAAGGATATTCATCTGTTGAATGCCACAATAGTCTATCTCAGTTGAGATTGAGTCTTTCCGAGTGTTTGTAAAATCCAGTTGTTATGTAATAAAATGGTAATAATCCCTCTCAACGCTTGATAGAACTAGAATTACGATAGATATAAACTCATTTATAATTTAATTGCAAATCATTTTCTTTATAAAAAATATGATTAGTGTATCAACATAAACTACTTTTCTTGTTCATTGGTTTTTCCAATGAAAAGCACTATATTTACCACCTCTAAATTATTGCTTTTATACTAAAGTCAAAAACCTTCAACCACATCATGATATGCATTTTCACTCATCATGTATTGTGTACACATTTCTTAGTGATTTATTAAACAATATATGAGCATGAGTTTTCTACACTCCCTTTGGAAAGACATTGCAAGATTGAGTAGTGGCCCATTTATGAACATAAACTACTCACCTCTAAATATAGATTTTTTAAATTGAAAAATGTAGTAAGCTATAATGAAGATTGCATGAAATTTTCATCATTATACATTTCTTTTTCGTTTTCTAAAGTTGTGGTGAATTGGATTCCAAAACCCGACAAGTTCAAAAAAATTCTTCGTATAAGTGTATTTTAAAATCCTTAAGTTATTCACTGTTATAAGTAAACTATTTTTAAATGAGTGATGGATACGAGCAATGCATGAGCAATGGGGATATTATTCCATGAAGCCTTGGATTAAAACATTATATTTAAATCCAAAATTTATGCATCAATGTTGTTTTAATATGTTGTAATTTTCCCCATTTCTTGGGAAAATGAGATATTGCATAATATTAAAAGTCAGGTTAAGGGAGAATTCAATAAATGTATAAAATTTTATTTTTTAAATGATATTTGGATAATGTTGAAGAATGTAATTAGGTTTAGTCTTGTACAAAATAAAATATAGTTATCAAAAGAAAATGAAAGTTTATTATTAATTAAATCAACTTGTTAAAACATGAGTTTGATGTTTAGATCAATTGTCATAGATCAAACCTAAATTGTAAACTTTTAAGATATTTATAGAAGTCAAAGTCAAATTTATTTTGTCAAAAGACTCCTCCCTCAAGTCACCTTGCAAAGTCGGCCTCCAAACAAATCATCCAAAAGTCGGCTTCACAAAAAGATCAGGTTGGCTTCTTTTATAGTGGGTGACAACTATAAATAGGAGGGTAAACTTCGGTCAAATTGCAGAATACAAGTTCGGTATAAATTTTAGAGAAAAATCTCGGTGGTTACAGTGAAGTATAAATTCGACGATCTAATCATTTAAGGTCAAAGACTACCACCTGTGACAAAACTGAAGTATAAATATTTTTGGACTACCACAAAACCGATTCTTTGTGCTATCACATAACCAAAGATTGACACAATCATAATACCATTAAAGGACCGAAATATTACTTTGTTACAAGATCATTTCAGGACTAAATTATGACACTTCTGCAATACAAAAGTAGTACACTAATGAAGTATGCTAGAAGCATGATGAGGGATAGAAGAATACGCTGCCACATGATCGAAGCATGACAAGAATATTACACGACCGAAACATGAGAAGGATTCCATATGACCAAAGTATGATTATATTTCCCTTGAACTGAAATAAGAATAGGCTGTCACTGGAACAAAGGATGATTGAGCTAACCTAGGATCGAAGTATACCATCAATGCAAGTACCGAAGATTGTAAAGAATTGCAGGATTGAGGAACAAAGTATTGAAGAACAAAATATTGATTACAAGACTCAGAACTGAAGAATGATTTAACAAGGTTGACGAAATGATGCTCAAAGTTTGGTTATTTTGAGTGAATAATTCTGATAAAACCAAAGGAAATCGCTTATATAAGATGCTCCATGCTGTTATGTACTGATATGATGATTTGCTTAGGTGCTACTTACGTAGGATTCACGTATGTAACTGATGCGCTGAATTTTTTTAGTTATTACGGAGCTACGAGATCGCTAATGCTGATCTGTTTCATGCTAGTGATTGGAAAATTATGATTACCAAGGTTGGGTTGACCAAGGTTTTTAGGTATCGACTATAGGTAATCAAATCATCTGTCGTTTATAGAATCAATATTACTTCTGTCGGTGATATAATCAATATTACTTTGGTTTAGGTTGTGATCTCAATTTTGTTTTGAATCTACTGAAAGAATAATTCTTGACTGATTAGCATTAATCTTGATGATAAAAATAAAATAAATTGAAAAAAATAAAAACTAATAATAAAAGATCACAAGATAATGAGATAATGTAATAATAAGAGAAATTAATTAACTTGCCACCCTATTCAATTTCAGTCATCACAAGATAATAAGAGAAATCAATTAACTTGCCACCCTATTCGATTTCAGGCATCATTAGTTTGAGTGAAACATTCTCAATACTCTCCAACTTTTTCATGTTAATATATGCTAAACTCTTAATGAATTTTAATGTCGTCTCTACCCAAGTTTGTGATGTGGGGCCATGAAGACTAGAGAAACAAAAAGATGGATAGTGGAATTATGATTAATGGATATTAATTTAGATAGTATAATTAAATATGGGCTAGGAGGATATTATATCATTGTTTGAATTTTATTTTAAATAAACTATTTCAAAATGAAAAGAAAATAAATGGTTAAATATGACTCCATTTTTGCCATAAAAGTTGGTAATTAAATAAAAAAAATCCTATGCAGGTCTTATTACATAAGAAAATTGTTTTCATTAGCTTTAGTTATTATTTAAAATTTAACAAAATAAATGTCGATAATAAAATTCCATGATTTAAATTATGAAACTTGTAATATAGTTCATGTACATATTTTTTTATTTCCAGTTATAATATAAAAATGTTATGTAATTAGCTCACAAAATAGAAGAAAAGATAGCTCAATGAGCAATCTCTTTTACATTACATAAATGAACAACTCTTGGATGATTCAAATGACAAAAACCTACTTTCTATATATAGAAGTCTAAGAGGTCCCAATATAATCAGAGCCTACATAACAATAATAATGTAAGGGCACAACAATAACAATAGTGGACTAATATGGGGCACAATAATAACACTATGGGGACTACATGGACACAACAATAACAATAAGGGGGCTACACTAACAATAAAAATAAGGGGATACACTAGTATTATAGGGACCTAACATGCCCTCTCCTTCAAAAAAGTGTTGTCCTCAACGCTTGAGAAGTTATGGATTCTCCTGTATAAAATTCTCATCCTCCCATGTGGAATCTTCAACGGGTAAGTTCTTTAACAGGATGAGGTACTCTGAAATTGATCGATTTCGTAGCTAATGAGTTCTTGTTTCCGTGACTGCTTTAGGTTCTGGAAATATTGTTTGAACTAGGAGTTTGTCACCTATAACCTTCTTTAAGTATGAAACTTGGAAAATTGGGTGCATTCGGGAAGATGCCAGAAGCTCCAATTTGTATGCCATAGTACTAATATTTTGCAACACTTTGTAAGGACCATATTACTTTGGCGATATTTATTATCCTTCTTAGATTTCTTTAGGGACATTTGTTTGTATGATTGTAGTTGTAAAAATACCCAGTCGCCTACATCAAAACTTATTTCGTTGCGATGTTGATTTTCCTGTTGTTCCATTCGATTCTGCGCCAAATTTACGTTATCCTTAAAGAGTTGGAGAACTTGTTGTTGATGCTCGATGTGAAATTCCACTGCTCGAACCTTATAATTTTCTCTTAAAGATGATGTGATAGATGGTGGATGATATCCATAAAGTGCCATAAATGGGGTCATTTTTGCTGCAGTGTGGAAGGAAGTGTTATACCACCATTCAACTAGAGGTAACCACTTGACCCATTGTGTTTTTTTATCAAATACAAATCAACGAAGATATCCTTCCAAAAATTTGTACACTATCTCAGTTTTCCCATTAGATTGAGGATGATAAGATGAGTTATGAACTAGTTGAGTACCTAGACAAGAAAATAATTCCGACACAAAATTTCTAGTGAAAAAGGGATGTGTGTCACTTACAATAATCTTTGGGTTTCCATGTAGATTTTGAATTGTTTTCATAAATGTAGTAGCCAATGTATTGGCTTTAAATGGATGAGATAATGCACAAAATTAAGCATACTTGGTAAGTCTATCAATTACGACCACAAGGACACTCTTTCCTTCTGACTTATGTAAACTTGTGATAAAGTTTGAAACTTCCTCCCAATGTTGACTTGGAATGGATAAAGGTTGCAGTAGACCTGGGGTCTTAATTGTCTCAAATTTATTTTGTTGGCACACCAAACATTCTGTCGCAAATTTTTGAATATCAGATTTAAGGCCATCCTAAAAAAATTCTTTTTTGACCCTGTGGTAATTTTTAAAAAATCCTGAGTGTCCTCGTAAGCGAGAAGTGTGAAATTCCAAAATAATATTTTGTTTTAGTTGAGAATTCTTACAAAGATATAAGCGATCTTTGTACCATAATGAATCATTTTTCCATCTAAATGTATCAAATGTATTGGGATCTTGCTGCAATTTCTGAATGAGTGTCCACACTTCATCATTCTTCCACTCCTCCCTTGATTTGGTTATCTAATCAAGTTGGATAATAGAAATGGCATAAAGCAATGCTTCCATGTCCTCATCCTTTCTTGAGAGTGCATCTGCAACAACATTTAGCTTCCCTTTTTTGTAGATGATTTCAAAGTCATAACCCAACATCTTTGTGACCCATTTTTGCTACTCTTTTGAAGATAGTCTTTTTTCCAAAAAGTATTTAAGACCATCATGATCTATTTTTACCTTGAAGTGTCTTCCCATTAGGTAAGGTCGCCATTTATTTAGTGTGTGTAGTATTGCCAACATTTCCTTCTCATAAGTAGCTTTATGTAAATAATTTCCTTTGATTGGATGACTTTCAAAAGCAATGGGTCTTCGTTCTTGCATTAAAAAAACACCAATTCCATTTCTCGAGGCATCACATTCCACAATAAAGGTTTTTGTGAAGTTTGGCGTAGCTAAGACCGGTGCTTGGCACATTTCCTCTTTAAGATGTTCAAAGGCCTTAGTTGCTTCTGGAGTCCAAGAAAATGCATCTTTCTTCAATAACGTTGTTAGAGGTGCCGCTATTCTCCCATAATCCTTAAAAAACTTTCAATAATAGCCCATTAACATGAGAAATCCTGGCATATGCTTTAGGGTTGTGGGGATTTTCCTTTCCTTAACGACTTTAATTTTTTTAGGGTCTACCATAACACCCTCATGAGATACAATATGACCTAGATATTCCACCTCCTTTACTCCAAAGAAAAATTTGGAGGTTTTTGCATATAATTGTTTCTCCTCTAATATTTTGAGCACCCTATCAACATGTTGAAGACGATCCTTCCAAGATTTGCTGTAGATTAGTATATCATCAAAAAATACTAACACAAATTTTCTAAGGAAGGGTTTGAAAATGGAATTAATCAACTCTTGAAATGTAGAAGGTGCATTAGTAAGGCCAAAAGGCATGACCAAAAATTCATAATGACCCTCATGAGTTCTAAATGTTGTTTTCAGAATGTCTTTAGTATTCATTCTAATTTGATGATAACCTGAACATAGATCCAACTTGTCGAAGGAAATTGCTCCATTTAATTTATCCAATAATTCATCCATGAAAAGAATGGGAAATTTATCTTTAATAGTGAACTTGTTGAGCTCCCTATAATATGGACATATGCGCCATGATCCAACCTTCTTGGGCACCAATAGTACTGGAGCAGAGAAAGAAATTTGACTAGGTTGAATTATACTAGCCTCTAGCATTCCTGCAATCATATGCTCAATTTTTCTCTTCTGGGAATAGGGATATCCATAAGGCCTGATGTTTGGAGGAAAAATTCCTGGAATCAAATGAATAACATGATCATGATCACGAATATCTGGGAGGCATTTAGTAGTCTCAAACACCTTGGAATGACAGTTTAAGAATTTATGGAGAATTGGAGAAATAGAGGATTTCGATGTTTGAACCTATAGTGAGCATAATTGTGAAATTATGCCTCATTTTTCTTTCTTCAGAAGATTTGTCATGACATTAGAGTTGATTATATTTCCTGGTTTCTATGCGATACTCCGTAATTCAACTTCCTTTCCTTCCCAAAAAAATTTCAAGAAACTTTATTGAAAATTAAAAGCTATAGTCCCCAAAGATTGTAACCATTGGACTCCTAGTACAACATCAACACCACCCATTGGAATGGAAAGCATTGGACTATTCAATACATATTCCCCCATGGTAGCTTGATATTATGGCACTTTCCAGAGAAATTTGTAGTTCCTCCACTCGCAACCATCACTTCACATTCTGGTGCTGGATATAGGAAGCAATTCAATTCCTTAGCTATCTTAAAATGAATAAAATAATTTGTAATGTTGGTGTCCCGTGTTTTGATAGTTTGGAAAATCAAAAGACAAGGCAACATCAGAACCAATCTTTAGAGTTACAGGATCTAGTCCTCCTGCTCTCAGAGAGGGATCTCTCATATTATTTGTTTTGCAAAGGTTTATCTTGTGTGCTTTGAGTATAGGTTTTAGACTAGTTATTAAGTGCAAGGGTTTGTTTGTTTGTTTGGTTGAATCGATACAACAGAACCTAAAAGGTCTAGGAAAGATATATAGAAAGAGGAAATATCAGTTTCATTGGGCAATGGAGTCAAAATAAGGTCATGACAAACTTATCAATGGATATGGGATATCAAAGGGAAAATCTAACTTGGCCTCAGGATCTTTTGGTTTTGGAATGAGATGGACATCAATGATTTGAAAAGAGAAATTTAATTCTCAACAAAGGGAATTTGAAAACACAACTTGAACAATAAAGAGCTATTTAATAGACAGGGCTAACCATGAATTCTACAAATCACACTTTTAGGCAAATAATGACTTCAAAAAAACTTTTAAAATGAAATCTAAGATTCAGGGAACACCCTATTTCCTCAAAGATTTTATTTCAAATGACTAAGAAAACATAAAATATTCATTGATAATTACGGTCATAGAAGAGGGAACACCTAAATACATCTATGATCACAACTATAAAGACCTTTAAGCCAACTATTCAAGAAAGGACAAGGGGAAAGATCATAACAAACCTCCTTGGCTCATTGTAAACAAAATAAATTCAAAGGGAGAGTTCAATAACAACCTTTAAGTGGCAGTAGACAAGCAGGAATAACCATAAATCATGCTGAAACCAACTATTTCGAACTATTAAGGAAATAAACAAGCATGAAGACTAAAGAGAGAGATTAAAGACTCTAAAATACTTCAGCAGAAGAAAACATAAAACAATGAAGGACGAACTGGTCTAAGGTGCTTCCAAGAGTCATTTCTTAGCCTAAAAATTTCATCCTACTGTAGTAAGAATTTATGGAACAAAATGAAAACAGGGGAAAACATTAAACAGTTCAGAATACTTCACCAACAACCAAGCTCATGGATCCAATGATAGATCCTTCTCAAGAACAAGCATGCAACAACATCATCAGGGCTTCCAAGACTTCAATTTCTTCTTCAACTTCAACTGACTATGTATTATTTCAGAGATTTTCGGTATTACAATTAGTAATCAAACAACCAACCAAAATTTTCTCATCCTCGATAGGAATATTTATCGA